>JARQZJ010000093.1:3732500-4075000 GCA_030704895.1 Henosepilachna vigintioctopunctata | reverse complement strand
AATATTAAGTGAGTATATTATATTTCACACCTAGTAAGATAGTATGGGATTTCAATCAGTCTGTACGACAAGTACTAGGGTTTAGTTTTCCATCATAATACTAATTTTTTAATTTGATATTAACCGTCAAAACTTGGTAACTCTCATCAATAACCACAATAAGATTGCAAGAAAAAATATTGAGTGAACGCGTTTCGTTAATTACTTCTTCCATTCATAGATAGTTTAATTCCATTTTTGTAGCCAAAGAAGTGAATATGTATAAATGATAATAATAATGTTTCTTAATTTCAAAGATTATTTGTACAAGTAGGTACTGAAATAGTACACAAATAAATATGAAACAAGTCACAAAAATTAATAAAGATAAGACTCATTTAGAACAGTAAACCCTGAACTTCTCGACCGAGTAAGTAAGTAAGTATATTTTCACAAAGTATTACATAAAAGATAATTCGTAATACCTAATAGTCAAATTAAAAATTTTACCATCACTTGTAACACGACAAAAATGAAAACAAAATGAATATAACACAATATATAAGTCATTTAAATGCACACAGGACGAAAATTAACAGATAAGCACGCGTCACATCCTATCACAGATTCTTTTAATGTTTATCTATAGGAAATGAACTCCAGTATACTGTAAAACGCTACAGTGTGCAAAAAATGACGGAGAACCCTTCCGAAACTGGTGGATGTTTTAATTTCTTGAGGCAACTTGTTATAGAATTTTATGGCCCAGTAATTTATTCCTTTTCTAGCAGCTTCAAAAATATTCTCTACATGATGTTCTCATAATGTTCTCATAATCGAGTAAGGTGCACATTACACAATAAACCTGTGAATCATTGCCTTAAAGGTCCCGTGGTTAAAAATAACCTGTGTTTTAGGCCATGTGTTCTGAGCATTTTTCCCAGAAAGTACAAGAATGGATAGGAAAGAAGTACGGAACACTTTGCCTAGTATTATTAACATTTGTAAATTCTGCTAAATAATTTGAATTTCTATGGAAAAATATTAATATCTTATAAACATAAGTATAGCCCATAAGAAGTGAGAATATTATGTTTATTAAATAGACCACGGCAAGACTAAGTCGAGTCTAAGTATAGATCTAAGTGTCCATTTCTGGCAAATGAAGAGGATATCAGAGAGGATGGAGCATCCCCACAAAATTATACCATAATAAAGTAAAGATTGGTAATTAGCAAAATATAGAACCTTCAGGACATGCAAATGAACTTGATCTCTCAACATAAAAAGACAAAAGAGACTGAATTCAGCTTCTTTATGATCAATATGTAGGTCCCATCTTAAACTCTTGTCCATAGTAATACCAAGGAAACTCACTGAATCTCCTACCGGTATCTGGTTCTCGGCATCACCAACAAACATCGGGAAAACAATTTTTTATTTGTATGGTCGGAAAAAAACTCTCAGTTTTTTGAAGATTCATTATTAGTTTGTTGTTGTCACGCATCGCCGACTTTATTGATGACTGACACTGAATAATTCAGAGCATGGCTGACATTCCTTGAGTTTATGAGGAAATTGATGTCGTCAGCGTAAATAATAGCGCTACAGTTATTAAAACAGCAAGCACCCGGGAGCGAATTTATGAAGGCCAAAAACAAAAGTGCCCCAGGATACTTCCCTGTGGTACACCATTCGTTAGTATTTGGTCCTCAGATACATATGAAAACCCATCCTTCGGCAATATTACTCTCTGTTTACGATTAGAGACGTAGCTGGAAATCAAATCCAGCTCTCTACTTCTAATCCCACACGCTACAAGAAACAGTGGAAGCAATTTGTGATCAATAAGATTTCGATAGGTCAAAAAATAGTCCTAAGGGTACTTCACCCGTCTCAAAGGCTATGAGTAATATAAATTTAAATGCACCTCTTGGTTTAATGTTTCACGAATATATGAACTCTATATTATAAAATATAAAAAGATAATATTTATGTAAAACATTGAGCCAAGAGTTTCATTTAAATTTTTATTCAATCGTGTTTCACCAAGAGATAAGCGCTAATTCAATTTCAGTTATGTATAAATATGTTGTTTTATATTAAACAAAATTTAATTTTTCTAAGATATAATCATTTTCATTTCAAGTATGTTCATCTTAATTATTAATATACTAGCACTATATCTCGTTCTTTTAATTATATCTGAGATTGTGGTTTTTTCAGTGGACCAGAATTTTCAATACAACAACACTATTTGATCATTTTTTTCTGAATGTTTTTTGGTCTCTGGTAAATCGCAATAATGCTAAAGCATTTTTTAACTCGACGTTATGGAGAATAAAGGATTACAGGATGTCATATTTCGAATCGGAGTATCAAATCATCTATTTATTACGCACTGAATATCGACTGAACAATTCAACAGAGACATTTCTTTTTCCAAAGCAGAAGCGAAATTCGAACTTTCTACGCAGTTTTCTAATTTTAACTCGGACTTAATCTCATGTGAACTTTCAATTTCTAAATAGATATTATATTATTTCTTATAATGAGAATGATTACTCAATAATCAAACAGTGACTCAACCCTCACTGAGTGGTTAATATAGTATTGACCATAACATAAGTAATTGAAATATAAAATTTCTATAATAGTTGAGGAAGATACTCGATTAAAACTAATGAATTGAACCTGGGAATTCATCTGAGAATTTTTCGAAGAAAATTATACTGCGTTTGTTGAAATGCCTTATTGAAATTCTTGCTGCCATCTCTGTTTTTTATTGACAATAACGGTAAGTTCTGTATTCTCAACAGGTATGATACACAATTACAGACAATAATAAAGTGATGTTTAATTAAAACTGAATAACTCAAATATAAATATAACAAAGGGTTCAATTTAAACTGGAAAAACTGAAAAAGTAACCGATGAATAAATTATAAAATTAAATGAAATATTACAAAGAACTCAATTTGAATCAATTCATTTCAGTCAATTTCTCTTCTTCACATAACTCCTTATAATAACTGCTCTGGAGTCAAAGTAGAAGTCACATTTATTAGGTACTATATTGAATGTAGACTCCATAAACCAATCAAATTGTGTCAACTAGTGCTTGTTGATGATGCTATTGATTGCATGATGCTTGTATTCTCTAGGTGGAATAATTCTTGGGTAAGAGAATTTTGCATAGTAATACGAAATTGCAAAGCGGATAAAAAAGGAGGACAATGAATACTTTTGTGCAGTAGTTTGTAGAAAAATTTGGGAGATGAAGTTTCTCTCCTGCCATGCAATGAGATTAAACTAAATCAACTCAATAATTTGTCGTGATTGGCTCCTCTCTGTGGATAAACTTTATCCTCCCCCAAACTAAGAATTGTTTCTGAAGAACCTCCTCTGAATAGCCTCAAGGTGGTATTGATGGCTGGTATAAATAAGATGTCAATTTAAGACAGAAGGTGCAATCAAAATCTATCATAATTGGAGGTACATATTTCGATTTTCCTTTAGTTCATACTAAATCGTGAAAACTAGAATAGACAACTTTTTCCGTAAAATTCAATGGCATAGTTCCTTTGATAATTCAAAATCGTGATAAAATTAGTTTTTCAGTTTTAAATCAAATGGAACATTAATAACAATAATAAGCGAATATTTCCAACAGGTAACTACCCAATTACAGGAATACATAGTGATCAAATATGGTTACTGAAAATATCAATAACAACATATTAAAAAATAATTATAATAATAAAAAACATAATCAATACAATAATCTAAATCTGTAATCTCAATATCTAAATATTCAATAATAATAGTGAAGAAAAAAAAATTTCTCAGAACTCAAACCGGAAAAAATCAAGACACCTCACTTGTTAAGATTTAAATACACGTTAATGATTACCGAGTTTCCGAGAGAAAATAGTTACCAAATATATCAAATATCAAATATAATTAGATATTTTCAGAAAGCCCACATACCAAGATAGTATACGATGTATTCAACTTCAAGAAAACATTTGAAAATTACGTTCTAAAACACTGATAGTATATAGATAATATTTTGTATATCTGTAAGATTTTTTGAATTTCTTAGTGTAGATAACGGGTGTTTTTTTTAGAGGTATAGAACTTTTAAGTTGGCATAACTGTTGAAGATGGCGACCGATTTAACAGCTGAGAAATGATTTATTCTCAGTTTGGTTTGTCAATTCATCATGAATAGACTCACGCCTGAACAACGCTTGCAAATAGTGCAATTTCATTTCGAAAATAATGGTTCTGTGCGGAATACGTATCGCGCGAATTTTGTTTAGCGATGAAGCGCACTTCTGGTTGAATGGCTACGTCAACAAACAACACTGCCGCATTTGGATTGAAGATAATCCTCAAGTGTATGTCGAAACACCCTTACATCCAAAAAAACTGACTGTTTGGTGCGCTTTATGGGCTGGTGGAATCATTGGTCCGTAGTTCTTCAAGAACAATGATGGCCAGAACGTTACAGTCAATGGTGATCGTTATAGAGCCACGATTACTGAGTTTTTCATTCCTGAATTGAACAACCATGATGTCCAGGAGTTGGGTTTCAACAAGACGGCGCAACATGTCACACAGCTCGTGCGACAATCGATTCATTGAAAGACACGTTTGGTGACCGCCTAATTTCAAGTTTTGGACCTGTGAATTGGCCTCCAAGATCTTGTGATTTAACACCGCTAGACTACTTTCTGTGGGGCTATGTAAAGTCATTAGTCTATGCGGATAAGCCACAAACGCTCGATCATTTGGAAGACAATATTCGGTGTGTTATTGCCGATATACGGCCACAAATGTTGGAAAAAGTCATCGAAAATTGGACGTCCAGATTGGACTACATCCGAGCCAGCTGTGGCGGTCATATGCCAGAAATCATATTCAAAATGTAACGCCACAAGATTATCTTTCGAATAAAAAAAATTCTTGTCAATCGAATGATCCATCGTTGTTTTATTGCAATTTAAATTTCTATACCTCTGAAAAAACACCCTTTACATCTAAAAGGATAAGTCCATTAGGTGAGCACACTCCAGACTAGAAACCATGAACATAAAAAAATTATTGAATACACGAAGATTGAATAAAGAATACAATAGCTTCATCCTATTGTATCAAAATATTCCTGGAAATTCGAAATTCTATCCAATTCAATGGCGAATGTATGAATAAAAAATACTTTTTGTAATTATGAGCCTCTATCTCTAAAACTTCTTCATCCGATTATTCACAACTCGCTACGTTCTTTCACAATGGGATATATTCTTCACTGAACACAATAACCCTTTCCTCCAATTCGGAACTTGAACCCAACCTCATATTTCATTTTCGACAACCAGAATGATACGGCTGTATTGTTCTGTAAACTGGGAAACGGGGACTCGAAATGTATAATTTTCCACAAGAGGAAGGAAGGGAGGAACGTGATGAATTATAACAATCTAACCGCAAATGATTCGAGAAACTGTTTATAAATTACAGCACAATTGTAAGTGTAGTCACGCGTGCATTTCCACCCCTGTTGTTATTCTCCTCCTACTTGGTTAACATTGCAGGCAGTTTTTGTATCAATTTCATTTTGAACGTCAACGGGTCTTTTCTCAGAACCTCCTTCAGTTTCTTTTCTTTAAATCTCTAGAAACAAAAATAATCTCTTCTTTCTCTACATATATATATATATATATATATATATATATATATATATATATATATATATATATATATATATATATTTTTTTGAAATTGATTTATTGCCTGTTTAAGATATTTTATTTTGCATGCTTTCAGCAATAACAGGCTCCTTTTGATATGAAAAACTTTATTCTTGTTAACGTTTCGTTGTATATCACAACTTTGTTAAAACTAATGAATAATTGAATTTATGAGTTACTACTATAGATATCAAAATGTCAAACTCATTTTTCAGAAAAATCAAATTAGTTTTTTTGTATCTTCACTTATTGATTTTCATTATCAGAGTAATATTTCTGGCTCAGCATTCGTTTCGGACGTTTTAGTCTTCTTCACCATGAGGAAACCTCTGAAAAACTCATGGTAAGTCAGGTAATTCTAATAAGTGTGATTTATATATACATATATATAATTACATATAGTTTTTTATACCTGTCCAGAATATGTATATTGTTGGTTTATGTGTGTGAAACTGAAGGTAGATCTGGAAAAAATTAGTTTTGAGATGATGTTTGGTGATTGTTGTGTGTTTATTTTATGAGTGTTATTTGTGAGGTTTATTAAGTTGATGTAAATAGAATTTCTGTGTTTTCTAAATTTTTACGAATGTGTAACATTCTAAAATATCTCTACTTTTTTCGTCTTTTTCAGTTGCTAAAATATTCGTATTTTTGTAACCAAAATCGTGTTTTTCTGTTATTTCATGTTTATGTTAGGCTGTTATTTGAGTTTTTGCGTATTTATGCGCTTTGATTCTCTCTTCGAGATTTTGTGATGTTTGTCCTATAAAGCTTTTATTGCAATTGTTACACGGTATATCATAAACCGTATGAGTTTTTTCTGAATTACAGTTTTACTTTTTAATTTTGTATATATTTCTTCGATTTGATTTTTGGCAGTATGTGCTATTCTTATATTTATGTGCTGAAATATTGAAACCATCATATAATTATATATATATATATATATATATATATATATATATATATATATATATATATATATATATATATATATATTGAATTAATTTTTTGCCTTTTTAGGATGGTTTATTTTCAATATTTTAGCAATAACAGGCTTATTTTAACGTTAAAAACTTTATTTTCGTTGACGTTTCGTTGTATATCACAACTTTGTCAAAACTAATAAATTTTATCAACTATTTTAAAAACTCTTTATTAGTTTTGACAAATTTGTGATATGCAACGAAACGTTAACGAAAATGAAGATTTTAACAATAAAATAAGCCTGTTATTGATAAAAACATTGAAAATATAATATATATATATATATATATATATATATATATAATATATATGAAAATATATATATATATATATATATATATATATATATATATATATATATATATATATATATATATATATATATATATATATATATATGTTGATTATATGGAACATTTGGTATTCCTCTATGAAATATTATTTTTATGTACTCAATTTCTAAATCAGAAGCAACCTGAAGTTTTTAGATAATTGAAATTTTCAAGGAACTGAAATATTAGAATGTGAACGATTATGTATTGACAACTTGAAATAATCTGAAATTTAAATTGATGAGGAATCTAAAGCTATTGAGTTAAATTATTTGAATATAAAAATTAATTAGAAAATCAGAAACGAATAAAAAAATGATCAGAATGCATTGAATGAGTGAAAGTGTAAGATGGAAGTAAATTAATAACAAAAATATATTTGAAAAAATGGACTTTCTTTTTATTGACTCGATTATATCGAATTGACTTTCGTAAAGTGAATTATTTGATTGACATTCATTCATATTAATTCACCAAAGAAATAAAATATATAATTCATAGTGTGACTCTGCAAACTTTCCGATTCATTCAGAAAAGTTTATGGGCTAGACATGTTAATGAGTTCATTTTTTATGTGATATTAAATGTCTTTATTATTATGATATTAAAAATATGATACTTCGACTTCAAAAAGGTTTTTTCGTACCTATTTGTACTTATGTTCTCACATGTTCTACAATTCTTTTTCGTAACCTATAAGGAAAACAAACTATCACACAAATATAAAACTGCAATAAAGTTAACAAACATTATGTAAACGAAAAAATAAATATTGAAGCTAATTTAAATAAACAATGAAATAAGAAACAAAGTTTTCTCCTAAACAAAGTTTAGGAGAAATACACTTGGAATTTTAATGAGATAATTGAAGAATTTTTTTTGTATTTTCTGAAAATCAAAACTCCTCAGTGTTGATCAGAAATTTTGTCTTAATTTCTCTTTGATGAATTTCCTCATAACCCTAAAATCTCTTTTAAGTTTTATCACGAAACAATAATACTCGATTATATATAATATGAAGCCCTCATAAAAAATTAGTACTGAGCTGTCCCATCGAAAATCCTCTTGATTCCACGGAAATAATATTACTCGTAAATTATCCTGTTCCGTGTATTTATAACATGTATGCTTGTGCTCAAGAAAAGTAAATACTTAGCTGTCTTATTTTTATCATCAAATTTCGCAGTTCTCTAATTGACCAAGTTTTTATGATATAATACAATCGCTGAGAGAATAATATATTATCCTGACTCCGTCAATTACACTCTGGATACGATGAAGAAGGAGTTAATGCTATGGATGAGACAACGGGTATTATTGTAAATGGGAGATAACCTCAAGCGTACGGAGATGCCATAAAGATCTTCGGAAGTTTCCATACCAAATACACCCAGGGGGTGCCCGTAGCAATTTTACAACAAATTGTGATCGTTTGTTAAAACTCGAGGAACGTTTTATTGTCGTTGGGTATCCCTCTGTAGGATCTGCGGTTTATGTTCCAAGTATATTTACATACTCCAATGTTCGGCTTCGGTTAGCTGAGTTGGGTTTGGAATACTTGATGAGATAAAGTAATATCGACTGAAAACTATATTGATGTTCCATTGTGTCCCTCGTTAATCTACTTTTGTGGTTGAGAAGGATCTAGATAGAAATTTAGTTCAGGTGTTCAAATTGAATGTAGTTGAACCGAACATGTTCTTGCCTTGGGCTATATATCACTTTACCAGCCATACTTCATCAGTGAGCCTAAAACGCGGTGTCTGTTATCTTATGCATTGCTATTTGTCCAATTATTTTCAAATAACCAATAAAACAATTCAATCAGTTTACATACTGCTGAGTATTCAAATAAATTATTGCAGTTTTGACGTTAATATTTATCAAATAATTAAAATTTGCTAGTCAATTGTCATTAATTTGTCAATGGTGAAAACTCCCAAAATTGACCAGGATAGGCCAATAATAGCAATCTATAATATGAAAATGAATCGCAAAATGTGTTGGTTAAAAAAAAAAGCGCTTAACTCAACAACCCCTGGACCAATTTTGCCAATTCTTTCTTTAAATGTTCGAGCAAAAAAATTCGAATAATTGCCGGGAAAATCCTAAAAACAGCCGATTTCTTTTTTCCATATAAACATTTTTCAACTAAAATGTAGGGTCATCGGCTGGGCCGATTTCAATATTTTTTTTGTGTTTGTCATTGTCACGGAAAAAATTTTGAAAATTGCGTGTAAAAAAAGAAAATTTAAGAATACTTAATTAATAATATAAGTAAGAAATAATTAGTAATTCTCAAAAGGAGGATGTAAAAATAATGAATATCTTATCACACATTTCGGTTAGTTCAGAGCTATCAAGACTAATATTAAAACTTCAATTCGATATATAACTTTGGTAAGTTTAGATAGAATAACATACACGTTACTAACACCGCGCTTGGTATATTCGATTATAAAGAGGAATAAATATATAGTTTTCTTTAATTTACAGTTTCTTTTTTAAAAATGATAGCCATTAGATGTACAAACTTAAGTCGCAAAACTCGCAATGCAGTAAGTCAAATATATAAAAGAGCAAGTCAAACTGACAAGCAACGCGAAGCTCGGTATGAAGTTGAACGGAATCGAAATTAACAATATGAAAAGGATGCGTTTAACTCCTATCGACCTGCATAGATTCAATTGTAACGTTGAAATAGATTACAGTTCACAGCAAATCGTTGCTATTGGACCAATGAACGTTGTGTGTCAATATTGCAAGGCAAATTTTGATTATTATTGATAAAAAAATATTACCAATGATGCGACAAGATATTGCGCGAAGAGTCAATTCAAATAGACGCTATTGGTGCAGCCCCAGGGCCATTATATTCATTGGTTTCCGGGCATTGACTAAATTCTGAACATTTTTTGTCTTATATTCAGCAAACATCTCACATAATTAATGATGAGATATATGGAACATATATAGGACAAGTACTTGATACGAAATTAGGAACATGCCGTTTAACCATAGAACGGACAGGTTAATAATTTTCAATACATTAAACATGTTAATATAGGAATTTTTTGATAATTCGACTTATTTTAAATAAAAGGAAGTATTGCAGTTCCTTCGTAAGTGAGTAAGTCCCTGGCTCCACATGGGATAAATATTAAAAACAAGATAGTGTAGCACAAATAGTAGAACATGTCTTTCCGACTGTTTGAAAAATATTCAGATAAAAAGAAATGGACGTACAAAGTTCGCCGTGTTGGCTAGTAATATTAATAAGATTTAAATTTTATTTGTATTTCTGGAGCCAATTTGTGAGGATGTTCAGTTTAGATCCCACTGGGACCGCACTATAGGCTTGACTGATCTTGACTGATAAAACAGTTTCCTACAATAGGCCTGACCTAGTCCTGGTTGACAACAGAGCCAGGGAAACTACATTTACCGAGGCCATTCCAAATGTGAACAACCTAGTAGAAAAGAATGCCGAAAAAATCTCAAAATATCAAGAACTTGGAGTGCGAGTGCAGAGACAGTGGCATATGAACGTGGTCAGAACTGGGAGAACATATCTATAAGAAATTACATAAATTGGGGCTGCTTGCCACAGCAAGGTCTGTCAGGAAATTTCTAGGATATAACTGAAATCAACGAAATGAAGGTTGCCGCCATAGGGGTCGCCGCCATGGACCCGGTAACTTGGGAAGGGCCCCCACCAAGAGCTTCATCCTAGGTGGGGGCCCTAGGTATATAATATCTGGAATGAGTAAAAGTTCCACTGTGAGCGAGTGTGAAAGCCGTAAGACATAAAATCGGGGATAGTAACTAGGTTTTAGAATTATGTGAAAAATTTTCTGTCATTTCTGGGTTTCATTCAGGATTCCACATTGTACTATAGATAAAGGAGAAACGGTTATGAGTAGTATTATTGGATTTTAAAGGAGCTTTCGAAACGTTATGTAGATCATTATTATTGAAAAAACTGAATAAACTTGGTTTTGAGGAAG
This sequence comes from Henosepilachna vigintioctopunctata, assembly GCA_030704895.1. Classification (NCBI taxonomy): domain Eukaryota; kingdom Metazoa; phylum Arthropoda; class Insecta; order Coleoptera; family Coccinellidae; genus Henosepilachna; species Henosepilachna vigintioctopunctata. Next base: position 4,063,939 of record JARQZJ010000093.1, on the reverse strand, counting down.
TAGTAAATGATTGGTTCGGATCATACTTGAATTCGCGAACACAAAAAGTTGAGTTTAATAGCATGCTGTCGGATAGCACGAAAGTGGATGTGGGAGTACCTCAAGGAACTATCTTAGCTCCGTTGTTATTCTCCTTATATATAAACGATATTGTCTTTCACGTGAAAAAATGCTCTATATGTTTATTCGCTGATAATATTATGCTCTATATATGTGGCAAAGATATTAAGAACATGACACAGGGGATCAATAGAGAGAGACCTTTCTGCAATTAATGAATGGTAATGTGACAATAGCTTATCTCTGAGCACAAATCAAACTTCATAGTTTAGGGAACAAGTAAAACCCTTAAAACCAATAAAAATGAGGATATAACTATAAAGATTAATGAACAAAAAATTAGAAGAGTAGAAACAGTGAAATATTTAGTCATTATGTTAGCCGAAAAATTGAGTTTCATTCATTCGGCTAATTTCATATCATATAAAATCTCTGAAAAAATCAATTTTTTGAAAATAATAGAGAAAACCTGTCGAGATATGTGAAATTATTGTTGTTCAAATCGATAATAATGCCACATTTTGAGTATTGCCCCACATTGTTATTTGGTTTGACTGAAGAAAAAATTGAAAAATTGTACCATTTTGAAATTCAGTAGGTTAAAATTATGCTGAACTCCTTGAAACCAATGTCTGTAAAACAAAGAGTACTCTTTGCTTCATATATTCATATTTAAAATCAAAAATCAGTTGCTTTCATGTAATGTAATAAAAAATGTTACATATGTTAGTGATGTGCATGGGAATAATACTAGAAATTCTGATAATTTTTATATCCAAAGTTGTAAGCTCTCTAAATCTGAAAATAGCATATACTATAACGGATTTAAGGCTTTCAATAACTTACCAATTATATTGAGAACTAGTACTAGTATTAAGATATTCAAGCGTGATCTTAGAAAGTATATTTTGGATAATGATATAGGTATATAATCAAAAATTGACAGTTCAAAATATGTACATTTTTTTATAGCTTAGCTAATTAAATATTATTATTATTATATTCATTTGCAATCTACAATGCAAAAGAGTAAGGTAAAGTATATGGCAGGTCAACAACCAATGAAAAAGTCACAATTTATTACAACAGAACGTAAAACAATCAACACAAATTCTTCAAAACTGTATAAAACATAAGGTACCCAATAAAATAGCCTTCAGGTGCCTCCTGAATATGGTAAAAATCAAATCGACAAGTTTTTCCTCAAATTATTGTCTAGCTGTTCTCCTGCGTAATATGGCGACTATATAGACTTAAAGTTATGACGGAGTCTATTCTGGAGTAATAACTCTGGAAAGTTTTTTATTTTCTTCCGTGTATAGTGACACTCTTTCCTGTTCATATCGTGTATAAAGCTTGTCAGGCTCAGTATGCTGATGCTAGTGCAGTGTGAGGATACGATACTATCGGAAATACTCTTGCATGATGTTTGTGGACTCAATCCAAATATGAGTCGTAGCATACGGTTCTATATTATAAATAATTCCTCGATTCGACTGCACCTCCTCAAACTTATCTGTTATATTCAACACAAAGACAGCATTTGAATAGAAGAAGCAAGGAGCACCCTGAAGATCTACAAAGTTTATCAGCTCTCCCAAAACATGATAACACCGTATATATTTCTGACAGATGGAGATAATTTGAGGTGACCATAGCAAATATTTATTAATTATAGCTCCAAGAAGCTTGGTTTCCTTTAAAAAGCTCAAAGGAACTCCATTGAATATCGAGTCAATTCTTCAAGCAGACCTATAAGGATTGTAAAGTTCCAAATATGTGAATTCCAACATTCCGCCAACTCAGAAAATAATTGTTTTATGCATGATGTGAAAAACATGTGATTTGAGCAATGAAAATACTGGAAAATCAGAAGAAGTAAGATATTGAGAAAAGTGAAACAACAAATAAAAAAACAAGGACATAACCAAAATTGAAAAAGTATTAACTGAGTTATAATATGGCATGGTATAATTAAGATATACCTACATGAAAACTAAGAATGAATTTCTTAAAACAAACAAAAGTGACAAAAATTAAGAAAGACCAACAGTGAAAAAGTCTGATGAATTATGTAAAATATCATGTTTTCGTAAAAACTGAAAAATTAATCAGGGAACATCACCAACTAAAAAATATGAATAATATCATACATAAGATCCTGGAATAAAATTAAAAAGTATAGAAAAATAAAACAGTCAACAACCGTTCATAACCATTGAAAAGAGTTATGGGAGGAAGTGAAATATAATGTGCTCAAATAAACAAGAGTAATCAAAACTCATCATCAACTAGATCAAATGGATAAATTAATACACAAAATTCGAAAAGTAAGTAATAAACATAGCGAAAAGTGACAGCATTCAAAAAAGACCTGCAATTGAAATCGAAAAAGTATTAGTATACCATACGTTTGTATAAAAAATGATCAGATTATAAATAGACAAAACGATTGATGGAATACGAAAAATAGTGAACACGAATAGTGAAGAGTAAAAAGTGTTTCAAGCAACTGTAAAAAAGTAATGCTTTGACTTCAATATAATAAGAGCATCATCAACAACTAGGTGTTTAAAATAAACGTATACCTACATAAAAATGTACAAAATGGATAAAAGTGTAGAAAACCTGCAATAGCCTACAATCAACCCTAGAAAAGTACTGGATGATCAATGAAGAGAAGTAGCCCATTTGCTGAAATCCACGTTAGACTAAATGAAAAAGTACACATCAGAATCAATATTTGATTTTATCCGCGTTATCACTCTCGCCGAAAGTCTACCGTAGCGGGTAAATCGATTGCTACTCTCATTTGGACAAATGATCGAAGAAATTTCCTGGCACATAAATATGCAGCTTCGCAGTTTTTAGAGTGTCTGTCCATTTGAAAACCAACTCGGTGACTGATTACACTTGCAAGTAAAGAGCGCTTTTCCACGACTGCAATCTATCAATATTTGTTCGTTCAAATAGGGATAATTTGTTTTGTGGGAACATGCAATTTCGTATTTTGTATTCCGGATATTTATTCGAAGTAACAAATGAGAACTCAATAATTTTTTTCCGTTTGAATAGAAATTGTATATTAGCTGAACCATTTACTGATTGATTTTGAATGAATGCAATGTTTTCAAATTTCTGGAGATTAATTACAAAGAGCACATACAAACAATTGTCAAGCAATTAATTTGATATAATTATTAGGAAACCAAGCCGAGTGTTTGGTATTCAACAGATTATATTTTATTATTTGTCAAATTGAAAAGATATCGAGTCTTATTAAAAATACTTTAAAACGTAACCTCCTGCTTTATTTGTCAAAAGATATTTAATATTCATTCATTTTATCACATCAAAACTCATTTGATAATATCAAACAATTCCACTCGAAGAACATTTTTTAATGTTTTTGTAATTAAAAACTGTTTTAATTAAGCTGATTTCGACAAAATTCTTCAATACCCCGACATAAAAGGACCAAAAATGAAGAACTTTTCTTGCAAAACTGTATCGGATCTATTGATTTTCAATTCATGTTATAGTAATAAAATATAAATAAAAACATATATTAAATAAAAAACACTTGGCTGGGTTCCACAAAATTCATAATAAACAACTTGACAATTGTTTCGGGTTGTTATCCCATTTTCAAAAGTTAGACTGAGTCTTACTTTTGAAAATGGGGTATTTCAAAACAATTTGAATAAAACAATTGTCAAGTTATTTATTATAAATTTTTTGAAACCTGGTGTTTTATATTCAATATATTAAACAATGTGTCACCAAGAGATTCATGTGTTTCATATACGATACATTTTATTCGATTAAATTACACTGGAGAACAATTTGTAATATAATTTCGGTTGCCTTCGATTTTTAGGCTGTTTTAGGGGTAAATTGACATGCTGATTCCAAAGTAGTAGTGGTAAAACGTTTATTGAATTCTTTATGGCATTTTTACAATAATATACAGTTTTTTGAAAGAAAGAGAGGGAAGTTATAAGGTTGTTTGACCTTCTTCAACCCTAGAAAAGTAAAAAAAAAATTTTCTTATTATCTGAAGAATAGATAATACATACCAAATATACCATACATACCATAATACCATACATAATACCAAAACTATAATCAGTTCTTTTATATCACGTCAAGTTTTCTTTAAACAGTTGTTGCGCATACTATTACACTTCGCAAAATAAACGCGAAATGTGTTCTTCACAATAGAAATTTATATGGTTCAGTCCGAATAGGTCATTCAGTTTCTTTGCATGAAGAATACGAAGATACAAAGAAGGTCATTGACTTGTTGCAATATAACTTAAGTACACTAATGGATCGTCTGTGTTGACCTTAAAATGGTTTTTCCTTCTTGGTCAGCAACGCGGATATACCAAGTATCCCTGTTTTCTATGTATGTGGGACAGCAGGCTCGTGAGAAACATTGGGTGCAGTCAAAGTGGCCGACAAGATCCAACATGAAACCTGGTGATCCAAACATTCTGAATCAGCCACCTGTCGACAGAACAAATATTATATTTCCTTTGCATATAAAACTAGGTCACATGAAGCAATTTGTTAAATTTTCGTCAACTGAATGTGACTGTTTTAAGTATATCATTTCGGCATTTCCTAGCTTGTCATATGAGAAGATAAAGGCTGGTGTCTTTGATGAGCCACAGATTCGGCAACTTATCAAAGATAAACGGTTCAATGAAACAATGACCGAACTTGAAAACAATGCTTGGTTGGCATTCAAAAGTATTGTCAAGGACTTTCTTGGAAAAACAGGAGCCCAGCATTATGTCGAATTTATTCAAAAACTCTTAGAAAGCTTCAAAAGCTTGGCTGTGTTATGAGTATCCAACTGTATTTCTTACATAGCCATCTTGCTAACATTCCAGAAAATCTTGGCGCTGTTAGTGACGAACAGGGTGAGCGTTTCCACCAAGATTTGAAGGTCATGGAGGCAAGGTATCAAGGTAGATGGGATATCAGTATGATGGCTGACTACTGTTGGAGCATCAAGCGAGAATATCCCCAGATTGAACTTTCTAGGAAAAGTTATAAGCGAAAATGTTTACCCTAATATCTTTTTTATTTTTTGTATTAACACAATTTAGTTTTTGATATTATAATAACCTTTGTATGAATAAAATATTCTAATATGTTTGGTTAGTACCCACTTTATTTTCCTCTGTATGCTCATTTTGTATGACTTCTAGGTTAAACAGAGCGTATCCGTAGTTTAAAAACTTGACGCGATATAGAAGAATTGATAAAGTTTTGAATTCAGAGATTGAAATTTAGTGAAAAACGAGTCACAGATCCAAGAGAACAAAATTGCTGTTCCCCAATGTTATCAATATCCGAGAGATTTCAATGTCGGTTTTTGCTGCTCGTGAATGTCTTAAAATAAATACAGTAAAATCTCACTAATACATCAATTCGATAGACTGACACGTTCAAAAAACCGGCACCCTTAATTTCGGCAAATTTAATTTCTTGTTTTGAAGGTACTATAGAAACCCAGCAAATTATAACGCATGAAGATATAACATCGGCTTACCAGCTGAAGATATTATTATTCATAACTCTCAAAACATGAGAGAAAATGTTTTCAAACCAACACTACAACATGCACAAACATATACTTCAGTTAAAGAGTATCATGAAACAATGTAATTACAAGTTGATTAAGAGACATCTACTTTTGTTACTATTATAGCAAAAGTAGATGTCCAACATTATTGTAACATTACATTACCCAAATATATTGTATTTTCCTCATAAAATGCTCTATTTCATTTATACAAATATATATATATATATATATATATATATATATATATATATACTTACATAACTATCGAACCCGACAGACGTTGTCGTCGGGTTCGGGTTCTCTTCTTTCTTTAACGCTTTTCTAATTCGAAAATTTCAAGAACTCGATTGCAGCGCCACATTGCAGTCCAAATGCAAATTTAATCCATCCTCAAATCCACTTTAACACACACACACAATTTCAAGAAAACAGGTCTACCTGTTTAAGATTAGTTCAATGACGTACACATATATATACATAGATTTATATATATATATATATATATATATATATATATATATATATATATATATATATATATATATATATATATATAGATATATAAAGATTCTAGTGTACTTGTGTATGTCACTGAACTCCTCCTAAGCGGCTGGTCAAATTTTATAAAAATTTTTTATGGATTGGAGAATGGTTTGGGTTCGCCATTTGACCCGGTAGGTGGCGCTGCAATCGGGACAACGTCTATCGGGTTCGTTAGTTTTAGATAATTCAATAATCGAACACTCCAATAATCCAGCACCTTCTGGTTTGCAGAATAGTGCAGAATTATTGTCTCTTCCGAAATACCAGATCATTATCAAACATGAATAAAAAAAAATGAAGTTTTTTCATTCGACTTTTCTCACAATATTTTACTTTTTTGTGATTCTCAATTTGAATTAAAATTTCCTCACTAGATTCGAGAAAATTTGTAAAATAACAACAATATTTTTAACCCACTTTCTCTTACTAATCAAAGAGTTTTAGCTAAATTATAATAAGATTGAGATACAAAAAATAATTTTTCAACATATCGTTCACTTTCATAATTTCAAGATTTCAACGAATTGAAATCATTTCACTTAATATTTTACAGGTTAACAGTGGCACAAAGACCAATACATAATAAATGTTCATCTCTTTATGTGGTATGATGTACGCAAAATTCTTGTTGCCATTATTCCAAACCTTCCAAGAAGATGAGTGATTTCTCCCACATTTTTCATTGGAATATAGTTAAAGTTCATTCGATAATAACACGGCTATATTATACCAAAATGTTTAGTTTACTCAACATGTTTCGGACCATTACTACATTGCAGTGAATATTCACAAAAGGTTAACTGCCGAAACATCATTATATTAAGTGAATAAAAAATCTTTTAGTGGAATTAAGTTTAAAATTTAAATTAAGTTATTATAATCTACCAATATTTTCAAAAATGCTGGATATGTACTTTTCGGCTTAAAATTGTACGCAGCTGACCCCTATACAAATTATTAGAGAATCCAACCAACGTGTTCCAGGTAAATAGAAATTTGATGAATTCGCTGCTGGGAATGTAAACAACACCAGCATATAGGCGAAGTAAGGTTCAACCATAAATTAAATTGGAAACTGTTTGTTTTGCATTAAGCGCTCAAATTAAAACAAACATTTCTCTAATAGCCTGCAAATCATTTTATGCACCAATATATTCTGGGATGATAATTATTATTCATACCGACGTCCCGTATTTTCGAATTCTCAATTCTGTTTGTGCACCCGTAAACGCAGCGATTTCAATAAGAATTCAATTTGTTGTTGAAGCGGTTGTTCTTTTTACCAGTTGATGAAATGTGAATCGAAAAATGGAGTTCTGTAATTGATTCGCTAAAAGAAACGCGATAAATTCAGTAAAAATATGGTTTTCTCTAAATGATTAACAAAGTAATCTAGTAATGATAGTCTAGGAGCCAGTAAACATCCGACGACACATATTTTAGGAAAGCCCAAAATTGAAATAGAAGAAATACGACAATGGTCGTATTATAATGAAGAAGAAAGAAAACGAAAAAGTATAAGCAACGGTATAAGATCGGGTAGCCGATCGTTGAAATGATCGTGAGAATGAATTGAAATGAGAATCGGTGAATCTCAAAGAAATGAAAATTCAGATATAATATGTGAAATGAGCAATTATATACTTCATTGAGTGATGCATGAATGGAAATCGTTAATTATATAATTATCATCAACTTAATTCAAATTCGTTTCAAGATGAAATATTAGTTTCAGTCGGTTTTTTTCTTTATGTGTGCTAATTTTGTCAAAAAGAATTGAAAGAGATTAAATTCCACAATAGTTAATTATGAAAAAAAAACAGAACTTTCTCCATTCCGTGTGCGAGGCATAAATATTACTGTTGTATTTGCGCGGGAAAAGGTGTTTTTCGGTCTACCAGCCCAAAGCAACCGCCAGATCGGTCTGCCATGAGAGATATATGCTTCCAATACTATCAAGAATAACATATAAAAATTTTAAGTGTCCTAAAATATGTCAGACAGAAGTATTTATTCCCAATTTTCAAATATTACACACTATTGTATTTGCGCGCGAGTAAGTGTTTTTCGGTTGAAAATCTGAAAAAAATTATCTCGAAGAGATAAAAATTCATATAAATTATGTGAAATGAGATATTACGTACTTTATTGAGTCATGACATTAATCGAAATTAATTAATAGATTATCACCGAATCAACTGATTTCAAATTCGTTTAGAGATAAAACATTATTTTCATATTAGATTTTTCCTAATATATGCCAGTTTTGCCGTCAAAAAGAATCGAAAGAGAAGAAATACTACAGTAATATATTAGGAAGAATAAAGAGAAAACGAAAATCCCTTTATTTCGTATACTACATAATTACTACACACAGGTCGCAAATTCGCGCGGTCTGCCATGAGAGATATGCTTCTGATACTATCAAGAATAACATTTAAAAATTTGAAGTTTCCTAAAATATGTCAAAAAGAAGTTCTTCTCTCAATCTAAGTCCCATTTCATGTATGGTAGGTACAACTGTCTCACTGAGAAAATTTTGGGCTTTCCTGGAATATGTGTCGTCAAATGTTTACTGGCTCTTAGACTATGAAGCAAATACGATTATTTCATACCCTAATAGACCAACATATTTCATTTCAATAGGAAAATATCGACTCAATTATTTCTGAAAGCTCGTTATTTATTCATTTATTTATTTATTCATTTATTTGTTCATTTATTCATTCATTCATTTATTTATTCATTTAATTATTCATTCATTTACTTATTCATTTATTTATTTACTTATTTATTCATTTATTTATTCATTTATTTATTCATTTATTTATTTATTTATTCATTCATTTATTTATTCATTTATTTATTCATTTATCTATTCATTTATTTATTCATTTATTCATTTATTTATTCATTCATTTATTCATTTATTTATTTATTTATTCATTTATTTATTTATTTATTTATTTATTTATTTATTTATTTATTTATTTATTTATTTATTTATTTATTTATTTATTTATTTATTTATTTATTTATTTATTTATTTATTTATTTATTTATTTATTTATTTATTTATTTATTTATTTATTTATTTATTTATTTATTTATTTATTTATTTATTTATTTATTTATTTATTTATTTATTTATTTATTTATTTATTTATTTATTTATTTATTTATTTATTTATTTATTTATTTATTTATTTATTTATTTATTTATTTATTTATTTATTTATTTATTTATTTATTTATTTATTTATTTATTCATTTATTTATTTATTTATTCATTTATTTATTTATCTATTTATTTATTTATTTATTTATTTATTCATTTATTTATTTATTTATTTATTTATTCATTTATTTATTCATTTATTCATTTATTTATTCATTCATTTCTTCATTCATTCAATTATTTATTCGTTTATTCATTTCTTCATTAATTTTTTATTCACCTAAATGGGAATATATACAGACTAAGCCCATCAACAGTATTCACTGAATTGAAATAATATAACAAATCCTTGAAAGAAAACCATAAGAATATAAGTTTAAACTTATGTTAATTAATGAAATATTTCAGATATTGACAAATATTGAAAGAAGCAGATCATTAATAGTAATTCAACTTTGAAAGCCGCCCAAACTCCGTTACAATTGTTTGACCTGCCTTCCGGACTCCCATTGCTAATCACAGTGCTTGTATCGTCCGCATTAAAAAACACGTTCGTTTTAGTTATACAGTATCGAGGATCATTGATCAGTTACAAGAATAATAGTAGGCTGAAAACACCCTGAGGCACCCCCAAAGCAAGATCAAGCTCGGCTGCAAACTCCTCATCCATATGAATAATCATTTTCAATTCTATAAAAACGGAACCAGCCATCTGTTCATAGGACCTCTTATGTCCTGAAGATCTGTGCTTTTTGAAATTCCGATTGTGTCTAAACAGGCTAGAACTGCCTTCTGCAGATTCTCGTGCTGTATGCAATGCAATGGTGTTTCGAAGATCTTCGGAAACACAGAGAAAAACATTGCAAATATTGAAAGGACTATGGTTTACTAGTCTTCGATATTTCAGTAAATGAATTCCTCTTCAACACCGATGAATTCATGATTTCATATAATTGAGCACTGATGGTAAGAACATGCTTCGGTAATAATACTAGAACGTCATCCACGCCAGACGATCTTTTAGTTGGTAAAGAAATTGTTTCATTATGAATAATTTCAGGTAGATAATTTGACTTGGGGAAAAACAAGATACATAAATATAACCCAAGAATTTGGTATGTACTTTCTGATATTATAACCTTAAAAACTATGAGTAAAAACCTATCAATGAGCACATCATACACGTTGTTAAAAAATATTTCTCAACAATGGGTATTAGGTATAGGAACTGGAATCATATCAAAATCTGAAAAACTTATTAAAACATAGTGCAGAAGCTCTAGAACCTCCCTCCGTTCATTGAGATTGATGCTGCTACACAAAGTCATTCAAAATGATCAAGCTTATTCAATAAGCTTAATACATCTTCCAGGCTGATTGGCTGTGGTCAACTGAAATTCCTCTTCAACCAAACGTTTCGCATAGCTACATCAAAGCTCTCGCAGTAACTGATGATGTGTCGCGCACATAAATACAAAACATCTGGAAGACGAGGAGTTCCAGTTGACCACGGCAAATAAGCCTGATAGATGTCTTCACCTAGGACAACATTTTACCAAAATATCACTGAATAATTTCATGACTGTATTCAACACGTTCATGGACATACTATAGAATCTACTGCACCAGTTTGAAGTGTGAACGGTGTTAGCAGCCCAATAGGCTCCAATCGATTCAGAGAAACACGAATTCTTTTTGAGGTCTGAGGCGCACGATTTGAGGACCGATTAAGCTAAATAGTGTTCAACCTGTCTGATCCTTCGAGAAACGAAGGATAAGAGTTCTACTTAATGAAAAGAAATAGGGTGTTAACGACAACCTTGGCTTTGTTCTCTTCATATTTTTCGTTCAAATAAAAACCTTCAACATCGTTCAACAAATCATCAAAATTCTACTTCAATTTCAAACTTCATCAAAATTTCTTGGAAAATTCTATTATTGTTTGACTAACAAACTGTTTTGCATGTAGATACTGTAGTGACATTTTATTGGAGCTTTATTTGTTGCTGATCTCGGTTCTTTTTCTTTGTTCAATGATTATAATTGTAATCATAGTTTTGAAGAGTCCCTATTTCATGGCAATTTGAGCTGAATGTTAGATTGTTCTGAGTTTCAAAGAAATTGCACTCACGCTGTAAGAACGTAATCTTGGCGTAAACGTGAACGTGATTAAAATAATCTAATTTTTTGTATCACCCAGTGTTAACTTCAATTTTGAAGAAATGGCTGTTTTCCAGTTATTCAGCTATATTTCAAACATTTTGAATACATATTGGAAAGATTCAAGTACCAACTGGTTAATTAGGTTATATCGCAAATTCCTTGAAAACGGACATTTAGAAATTACATCCTTTTTCACAAAAAGTGGAACTCACAGAGAAATATATAAGATGAGGAATCCCTTTGCAATGGGAAGAATTTCATTGTACGTTTGGTTAATTGTAACACAGATATTTTTAGTCAGTTTTAATTTGAGAGTTGAATAAAACATATTCAAGTTTATTACAAACTTTCGGCTGCTTTAAACGTTTCGCTCCTTAAGTAGGACTGACTATGATTTAACTTATTCATTTAATTCTCTATCATTCGCAACAGAGAATGCAGCGTCATAGATCAAATGCATAGCATTGTCGATGAATGCAAATTGAGTTATCAACTTCTTGTTCGGCAATATTACTACAAATTATCACCACATTCGCTGTAGGGATCCTCCTCTGAAATTTATTCGATATCTGTCCGAAGAGTCATCCCAAACACTTTTCGAGGACGAGCGGAGGGGTAAATTTGCATAAACGGCATTAGTAAGGTTTTTTCGGTGCTACTCTTTACACAGAGCGTTTGAGGTTGGCCCTCTGCGGCCGCATGAATATTTATGCCCACCCCGTTCTACTTGATTGCAAGTTTAAAATGCAAAACAGTCAATTTGCATTCATTAAAAGCGGGAGTTTTGTTGTATCGCCTCGTTTCACTCTGACAATTTCTCTCGTTCCCTCTCTCGAGACCAGGCCGAGAGTGGAAACTGGGACCATGGATGCTTGTTTTTGATGTTCGCTAGAGCGTTCATTTTAATTTGCATGCATTATAACTTGATTCTGATCGAGTTTCGGCTATCAACTATTCTGGGGATGACGTTCACGCCTTATATTGGCACATTCATAGATGCGTCGAATTTGCATACAGTACGATATATATATATATATATATATATATATATATATATATATATATATATATATATATATATATATATATATATATATATATAGTTTCAAGATTCACAAATCATTCAATACTAGTAAATACTGTATAATAAATATAGTAATTAATATCTATATCTATATATATATATATATATATATATATATATATATATATATATATATATATATATATATATAAAAATGAATTGCTGTGCGTTAGTCTCGCTAAAACTCGAAAACTGCTGAACGGATTTATCTTATCTTAGTCTTGAAATGTTCGTGGAGTTCCAGGGTAGGTTTAAAAGGCGAGAAAAAATCGAATAATTGCCGGGAAAACTCTAAAAACAGCACTTTTCTATTTCCCATACAAACGTTTCTAAATAAAATGTGGAGCGAATTTTCTTCACTTTAATTCATTATATTACGTTACGATGCCGAGGAGAAGACGACCTGACTTAGGTCGTCGCAGTCAGTCAAATGTACGAAGAGCTACCTCACGTGTTAACCGCACTGATGACCAGAGAGAGACAGATCAAGAAAATAGTCGTTCAATTTATTATTAATATACTGCAAGTCAACGGCTGGATCGACTTGAGTGAATTTTTGTATATGCATTAATTCGTTTATCCTGATAGCTTGGAATGTCATGGCAGGACAACGTCTGTCGGGTCCGCTAGTTTCAAATAAAATTCTCTAGTGAATAATAAGAGCGTTTCGAAAAATTCATCGATCTTGTTGAATAATAATAGTATACAATTGTTACATCATTATTATAAATCATCAGTACATATTTAATCTATTAACCAAGAATCGATGGCTTTCGAAACGCCCACAGGTCCTATACCAAATTGACGGGAATTTTTCTCAGTTAAATATTCACGTGAGCACCCTCTATCGGAAAAAAGACGTATAAACTCTCCCTATCATTCAAGATTCCTACTCATGACAACAGTAGCGCGGGTGTTAGTCTTTGTACACATTTCATTCGAACACTACAGAAAACTGTCCGCAATGTGTGGGAATAGTTTCATGCCTAATCGCTCCAGATCATAGAGTATCAAGATTATAGCTAGTTTCAAGGTTCACAAATCATTCAATGCTAGTTGATACTTAATATTGTTACGAATTATGAGTTTCGACGAATTCCAATAACTAACTTATTTGCAAAGAACGAACTATTCCGACACGTGGTTGCTGCTCTTGTTCTTCTCTAACGTTCTCAAACGGGAGTGCCAAAGGCAGTTCCATGTCCTGAACATCGACAATGCAACTCTAGATGAGCTCTGTAGTCGTGCCTACGACGGTTCTCAACAGTCTCATCATTTCTTCAAACATAGATCAACCATTGGCGGCAAATCTGTAACAATATTATTCAATTTTAATATTGATATAATAATATGTAATATTAGGTACTTAATATTCACTCTCGAAAGTGATGGATTCGTTTTCTTTGACAACATTTGTGTAGACAGCTTCCTGAGAGTCTTGCAACAATAACAATATTTTTAACTATATCTTCCTTACTAATTAGTGAGTTGTTATTTAGCAAAATTATAAAAAGATCGAGGTACAAAACACAGATTTTTCAATGTATTGTTCACTCTCACAAATTCAAAATTTCAACGAATTGAAATCATTTCACTATAATATTTTACAGGTTAACAGTGGCACAAACACCCCTACATAATAAATAGTCATTCCTCTATGTGGTATCATTGACGCAAAATACCCATTTGCCATTATTCCAAACCCCCCAAAAATATGACACGGACGTTTCGCTTATCTCTTTGTTACAATTATGAAGACTCAGTTTTGAAAATGAGCTCACGCTCGAAACATGTTGACAAATTCATGTTGTTAAATATAATCGTGAAACATCAAGCCAAGAGTTTAATTTAATTTAAAATTTAATTATGTTCCACAAGAGTTAAGCGAGAATTCAATTCAGTCATAAATATGTATTTACCAATGTATTCAACATTGGACCATTTTAAAACATCTACTGACAAAGTTCTGATGTGTCCATAAAATTTTTCTTTTTTGAAATCAAGATGTTTTTCTTAAACATTAAACAGCCATTCTCTGCTGAAATTTATCAGTATTATCTAGAGTAGTGATGTACTAATTCAACTAACTAGATTGAATTTTTTAAGTACTGTATTTTCTCAGAAGGCATAGTAACTGAAATTTTTAACAAAACAAGTCTCCCACAGACTTTTTGCAATTTTTGTTTGAGATGCGATTTTTTTCGTTCCCAGTATTTTTTTCGAAATTTTAATGTTCATATTTTGTATCTTTCTGCGTCTTCTTCAGTTTTTTGTTGCTTTAGCAACACTAGATAACTAACCAAACGTAATCGTTTCATCGGAAGGAGTTTATACGACCTAAAAAATTTGCAGAACAAACAGTTACAGATGAATTTTTACATTTGCTTTGACTCAAGTAAATATTGAGTTTATTCTGAAACAAAGCAAAATCCGAATAGATGCTATGCATGAAAAAGTTGCAGTGTTAGTAGCCAAATGCAAAAAAAAATAGAAACCGCAAAAAACCAATGGCATAATTTTTCTAAAAAAAAATTAGTATTATGACTTTCCCTACGCCTCTGAATTGAAAAATTCGAAGCAAACACCTAAACGATAATTGAGATATTAGAGTAAAACGATTATTTTCAAAAGGTAACATACTGTATCTTCAAAAAGAAACATTACCGGACTTCTTCAGAATTTTCGCTTTAAAAAGCAATCCGCATACCACCCATAATAAGGACAAACCTTTTGTTTTCCCCGTTTTCATGAAAATTGTAGTCTTGAGCAAGAGTTTCGTTTGTTTCGAACTCCCATAAATGAAATGTTACAAAATGAAATTATTTAAAATCTGCTTCTTTCATATTCGATTTCATGACAAAACCTTATGAATTTTCGCATTGAGTTCAAGCAGCTAATTATCTACTTAATTAATAATTTTCGCGATTTTTTTAGGTACCTCTGTCAACTAAGATATTTAATTTTCGAATTGTTTCCTTTATCAATATACAAATCCAGAAACATAGAGAAGAAGAATATACAGAAGATGTATGTTATTAGTGCTATTTCGTACAAATACGAGATATATTTATTTTACGAGAAATATCCGTATTTAACAGTTATGCCGATTAAATTGAAGAATCAATTGAAGATTTTGAGAAGCTTGGAGACAGATTTTTGAAGACAGTTGGTTAATGAGACAACGTATCTAGTGAGTTTTATATTGATCCTTATTGACAGCATTATATAATATATTATCAATATATTATTCATGTATTATTAACATATAAACGCCATGAGTTTAAACCATATCTCCATTAATCTTTTCTGCGTTCATTTCCAAATTGATGAAAAAACTTTGTGGTTGAGTTTACCTATACATCTTTCCTTTCCTTGCTAGATGGTGAGAGTGAGCAGTACCTTCTGCCTCTTTGTATCAACGCCAATGTTGCTTTCATTATCAGAGAAAAACTATAATCTCGACTTGTAATTAATTATCCCCGTGTATCATCGAATTGAGTATTCTCATCAACGGAAATGAAAGAATATACGTGAAAAATGCTTGTATTAAAAGAGAAATCAGATGGTGGACTGATTACTCGGTGCTTCAACTGAGAATAATGGAAAAGCGGAACGATCCTTCAGCTAGACAATGAATTACGACTGTCATAAATGGCTGAAGGAACGCACGAATTGCTCATTTCCTATATATTTAGACACAGGAGATTACCTGCTCCTTTATAATAATTTTCATGGCGATTATTATATTTTAACGTTGCAAAAAAGTGTTTTGAGATTTTGAGAAAGTTAATACGTAAATAGAAAGTTACGTATAAAGTAATTTCGAGGACATGTGATATATTTGTAACGAGATATCCAGAGAAACAGAAACCAAAAACTCTTCAAAGTATTATAGAAAACTTCAAGAAATATGTATCCGCAATTCTTGGAAATTTTGCCGCATATCCAACAATATCTACAAGACAAGTAGCATTCGAATCAGGATTATCTAAAACATCAGTTCTAAGAATATTATGGAAATACAAGTTTCAATCATACGAATTTTTCATTGTCCAGCATCTGAAAGAGACTGATTTTCCTGGAAGAGTGGACTTTTGTGAATTCATTTTACTCCGGTCATAAGAAAATGTTTCTTTCTCTAATAATATACAGTAAACTTATTTTTCTATACATTTATTGATACGAATTAAAAGATAAGGAACAAAATTTTACTTTTTAAACACTACATTATTTAAATGACGGCCACCACGTTGACGGCACTCCTCAAACCGTTTGCGTACACTTTCAAAAACTTTTTGAAGAAGTGGTCGAGGAATACTCCTGATTTTTTCTTCAATATTGTTTCTTAAATGTGCCAAATTTTGTGGATTATTCTCGTAGACTATGCTCTTAAGATAACCCCACAAGAAAAAATCAGGTGGAGTCACGTCAGGGCTCCGCGGTGGCCATTCAATATCACCTCTTCGTGAAATCACCTTTTCTTGGAACAACTAGTGCAATGCAGCTAAAGAGTTGTTAGTGGTGTGCGATGTGGCCCCATCTTGTTGAAACCATGTCAGCCGGTTATAATGCCCACATTGTTGCAGTTGAGGCCCGAAAAAATTGCGTATCATGTCCACATATCGAGCAGAAGTTACAGTCACTGCATGTCCTCTGTTGTCTTCATAAAAATACGGCCCAATAATGCAGTTCGCTGACATAGCGACCCACACAGTCACTTTGGGGCAATGCAACGGGCGCTGATGTGATGTGTGTGGATTCGTTTCTCCCCAAAAACGACAATTTTGACGATTGACGTATCCGTAGGAGTTATTTGATACATCCAAATTTTCAGATTCCTCCCACGTATACTTTTCCATATATGTATTGATGAGTGGAGTTCTCGAAATACGGAGGACCACCTGTACGTATAGACAAATAGAAACGACGCTCGCGCCACCCCTCGTTTTTTTATTTGTAAGCGATACATGCACCAGTCAACTTTTCCAAATAATGAATTAAAGACATGCTACTTCAGACATATCATGAGACATCCAGAAAATAGGCGCTCTTACATTTTATAATTCAAGGCAAAATAATAGTAAATAGAATTGAGGCTCAAAATCACAGACGGTGTTTCCGAATATCAAAAATACTGTTATTTCTTACTTCTGCGAACAAAGTAATTCTTACTGCTGTAAACAAAGTAATGATAACACAGGTAAACAAGTTGTAATATAATTTCTATTGATTTCGGTTTTCAGGCTGTTTTAGTGGTAAATTGACATGCTGATTACAAAACTCTAATCAGTATTTTTCTATCACGCATATACTTCGCGGAACTGAACGCGAATTACGGAAAGTCCTACTGCACTCCTGTCGGCGGAACTTTTTCCAGTAACGACAGTCAACGGACAAACATCAGCACTTTTGTAAGGCAAGCCGCAAAAATTGGCTACCAAGATAAATCATGGACCTCTCACAAAGTCTGCAAGCAGTGTGTGGAGTTTGATAATGTGGACAAAAGAAGCACGTGGTAAACTTCCGTTTGGTATACCAATGATTTAGTGAGAACCCAAAGACAATTCCAATGATTGTTACTTTTGTATAGTGAAAACTGCACGATATCACAAAAAAACAATTGAAAAATACATTATCCTAGTTTACTTACTGTCAGCTATACCCAATGTGGCATTCACCTGAAACTCCAGTGCCAAATTTTCAAGAATTAACCTCTTTAGAAATATAAGAAGATGAGTTGAGCGACGATCGAAGTGACCCCAAACACAAATATTTTAAACTTGTCGTTGATTCTGTCGACAGAATCTTCAGAATGTCAAACAGTGGACAGACACTTATCCACAGAAAAACATTGTATTTCTGCTTTGCATATAAAACTAGGTCTAAAATGAAGCAATTTTTTAAAGCTTTGTCAACTGAAGGGGACTGTTTGAGAAAGTAAACGCTGGTGTTTTTGATGGCCCACAGATTCGGCAATTTATTGAAGATGACCGAACTTGAAAAGAATGCTTGGTTGACATTTAAAAGTATTTTCAACGACTTTCTGTAAACATACGAGCCCGGAGTTACGTCGAGAGTGTTCAAAATCTCTCAAAAAGCTTCAAAATGCTTGGCTGAAACATGAGTATCAGACTGCATTTCTTTCATAGCCATCTTGGTAACTTTCCAGAAAATCTTGGCGCTGTTAGAGATGAGTAGGGTGATCGATTCCACCAAGATTTGAAGGTCATGGAGGCAAGGTCTCAAGGTAGATGGGATGTCAGTATGATGGCTGACTACTGTTGGAGCGTCAAGCTAGAATGTCCCCAGATTGAACATCCTAGGAAAACTTATACGCGAAAATTTTCACCCTAATATCTTTTTTTATCTTTAGTATAAACACAATTTAACTTTTAATATAATAATAACTATTGTATCAATAAAATATTCTAATATGTCTGGTTAGTACCAACTTTATTTTCTTCTGTATGCTCATTTTGTATTACTTTTAGGGTAAAGAGAGGTATCCTGTAGTTTGAAACTTAACGTGATAGAGAAAAATGAACAACATTTTTCAATTCAAAGACCAAAATTTAGTCAAAAACAAGTCACAGATCTAAGACAACAAAATTGATGTTCCCCAGTGTATTTATTCCCCTTCAAATATAATGTCCTAAACAAAACATAATCAACGGCCATGATCTCGATAACAAGCATCTGCCAATAAATTATTTTTATATGAGATTCATACGTTCGTATATCTTTATATACTTTCGAATATCAGACTCAACCTGTATTCATAATATAGTAAAAGTCGTGAAAAATCTTGAGAGCTTCGTTATTGAAAATCTTATCAAAAAAATTTAAATCTTTACAGCAAAAAGTGAAAGAAACTCATGAGTGAGTTGATGTCTTAAATAATCACGTGTTTGTGATAATTGGGTTTGCGATAACAATCATTAACATCATTTCTTTGTGCTTATAAAACATATTTTTACAGTGCCACCAAGTCTTCATATACTTCCCCCTAACGGTCAAGTAACTGTCAGGAGGGTGGTCCAGTTCATTTGAATGCAGAGCAAGCGGTAACCCAGCCCCAATTGTTCAGTGGTCGAAAAAGGTGAGTGAAGAGTGATTGAAATGGGGCTACCCATATAAATTTTTATTTCCATTGCCAGAGGCCAATTAATGCTACTTAATATCAAATTTATACTCATTCGTTGATATATTTACATTTATTTGTAATATATATATATATATATATATATATATATATATATATATATATATATATATATATATATATATATATATATAAGAAAATGAACACTAGAACATTAATTTGAAAAATTGAAATTAATCAAGAGAATGTTATAGTAGAGCTAGATATGTGAACGTGTACGATGTGATGTCTCCATTATCCTTCAAGGGATAAATGTTAGAGAAATATTGAAATCGATGCCACACCTGATGGAAGTGCGAGACATATATGTTTCGTTCTGCAAGGAACTCGTCAGTCGCACCACGTCCATCGAAGTGAGGCAACGATTTCAACCTCCAAGCATCTTCTTGTGACTTCAAGTGAAAGATTGTAGAGTAATGAATACTCTACAATTCCATCTATAGAAATCAGTAGAAAACATCTCTCTCAGATTACAGAGACACCAAGCATCGAAATTTCACATATCTTCTATACCCGTAGGTATCTACTAGATTGCAATGTCTATTTGACAAATATCATCGAACGATGTTTTTAAATGTCAATAGGTTGCGTTAGTAGTACGCTCGCGTTTATTCAAATTTTTATTTTTCAAATTAATGTTCTAGTGTTCATTTTCTTAAATATTTCAATCAGTGCCATAAGCACAAAAAAATTCATTTCCTTAAAAATATCGCCGAATAGGCCCCTGAAATACGGGAATAAACGCGAGCGTACTACTAACGCAACCTATTGACATTTAAAAACATCGTTCGATGATATTTGTCAAATAGACATTGCAATCTAGTAGATACCTACGGGTATAGAAGATATGTGAAATTTCGATGCTTGGTGTCTCTGTAATCTGAGAGAGATGTTTTCTACTGATTTCTATAGATGGAATTGTAGAGTATTCATTACTCTACAATCTTTCACTTGAAGTCACAAGAAGATGCTTGGAGGTTGAAGTCGTTGCCTCACTTCGATGGACGTGGTGCGACTGACGAGTTCCTTGCTGAACGAAACATATATGTCTCGCACTTCCATCAGGTGTGGCATCGATTTCAATATTTCTCTAACATTTATCCCTTGAAGGATAATGGAGACATCACATCGTACACGTTCACATATCTAGCTCTACTATAAAATTCTCTTGATTAATTTCAATTTTTCAAATTAATGTTTTAGTGTTCATTTTCTCAAATATTTCATTCAGTGCCATAAGCACGAAAAAATTTCATTTCCTTATATATATATATATATATATATATATATATATATATATATATATATATATATATATATATATATATATATATATATATATACTACTTAATATAATTATAAAAAGTGAATGTGGAGCAGTGTTGCTAAAAGAGGTCCAAACAGATCAACATAAAAAACCCTGGGTTGTCGCTATAAAATCGCACATGTGGAGTTGAAACAAATAATGAACGAGAATGAATTTTTTTTGAAGTATGTATTTTCCAACTTTGTTGTAAAAAGTTGTAAAACATTCGATTATATGCTGTTATGGTGCTGGATATGTGACATTTTTGAGTCTTAATTTTCCATCACAGTTGTTACCGAAATATAGTTTTTTCAAAGTTGTTTTTGTAAATATGAAAAATGTTATTTACGTTCAGAGTTAGACTTTAGAAACTTTTTTCATTTTGTCTATTTATTTGAACTGCTCACTTCACACTCTGATTTCTTTATAGATCTCAATTGTCGGAATTCTGTATTTGGTTGGATGATATAGTTGCTATATTATCTTTATCATCAGAAATGAATTCATATATAGTGCAATATAATGAAGTGATCGAAATGATTCTCTGCTGTAGAACTGTGTTATTGAATTGCTTTGGATTTCTCTTCGACTAAACTTTTATTACAATAAAATGGTAGGTAATATTTTCACTCAATCGTCAATCGATAAAATAATGATTAATGTGCAAAGCAAGGGAACAATAGAAACAAGCTCAAGTTCTTCACTCCAACGTTCTTCTGATCAAGCGGAGCCGTCAAGTTGTAATTTTCATTTTCTCGAGCTCCATTACAGAAATGAAGTTGTTGGACGTTCATTCTACATCGCCTTCGAAGGAATCGAAAGCAATATGTTTGCATCCATTGAATTTCAGTGAATGCTCGAAACATCGGCGAAGAAAATTGACAGAATAATTTTGAATGAAAATAAGTTAAGAAGTGGCCCAAGAAAAGCAGCATTGCATCAGAAGCGGTGTAATTCTGATGACAGTTGAGGAACATATTTACATATACTTAATCAGGATTCATATAAAACTGAAAATAAATTCTTACACTATATATTATATAGTGTTATAACATTTATGGGGACACCAAGTTTGAAATTGAAATCACTTTTAGTAAGTAATAAGATTAATATCTCTTTTCGGACCTCTAATAACATTGGTAAAATAATCAAAAATAATAAATCAAAAATTAATAAAAATAAAATGTGTGGAGTTTACAAAACTAAATGTGGCAGTTGTGAAAAATTTTATATAGGAAGAACTTTCAGAAATTTCCAAATTAGATTATCGGAACATAAACGTAGTTTTGAGATAACAGAAAACAGATTTCCATTATGCTAACCATTTATTAGAAGAAAACCATATATTTGGTTCAGAGTTTGAAATATTAAATAGAGAGAATAAATGTTCCAAGCTAAATTTTCTAGAATCATTACATATTAATAAATTCAAAAATTCGTGACTTTTACTCAATAGCCAGTTAGAGGTTAACAAGGTTTAATGAGAATATTCCAGTAAGCAGATCAGATTGATTACCTAAGTTTCAGTTAATTTACATTCAATTTTATGTTTTATGTTCAAAAAAAATTAAATTTCCTTTATTTGTACTTAGAAATTTCAGTTGTATATTTGTATATTTGCTACATTTCGTTGGAATACCTGACTTAAGAAATTGATTTTCTGTGTTCATCTCCAGGTATACGATCCATTTGTTAAATATCAGTGTATTCTATGGTCCCCACTCCTAGTTAGTCATAGAACATACCTGATAAGCTATAAGTACTGACTTTGTAAGATTACACATAGTATTAATCGAGCATTTGATAAAGAAGTAGTACTTCGAAACGAATGAGTTGAAGGTGATCATAATTGTTCTTCTGAACAAAAATCAAACAAATTCTTTCACGAAACCCAAATGGAAACAAACTTTCATGCGGACATTTGATGAACTCCATTTTCTCGAATATTTAAAGTCAGAAAACATACCGCACTATTTCCAATCCAAGATTAGATCATTCAATCAAGCAAATCATTCAATCACAAAAAATATATTTTTCGAAACTTACATTTATAGAGTATAAACACAATATAAACTTATTGTAATCCGTTATTCAATAATTACAAAAGAGGTTGCATAGCATTTAGGACGCAGTTTTTTCTTCATTTGCATTGTTTAGTACTTTGAACGTGTTAAAAACAGAAGAAGATATTCTTCTGTTCTTCAGAAGATGTAGAAGGAGAATATTCATTAATAGATTGGAAGCTGAGCTAGTAGGAAAGTTTTAATTTGTTCACAACTCCTGAATTTATTCCTTAATCACAATTTACGAAAATTTATCTATAAAAGTAATAACCAAATGCATATATTTTACATTTCCTCAAATGAAAAACATTAATAAATGTGCACTATAACACATATCAAGATTGAATTTTTACTGAAAAGACTGTGAAGTAACTCTAGTTATTTAAGAGAACTTGAAGAAATTTTGTAGATTCAATAGGTATATGGAGAAAATATCAGCAACATGTACTGGTGAGATACAGATTAGAGACTTGGCAGAATTAATTGAAATACTCTATAATCCTAAAGAAATACTATAAGTATTATTCTCGTTAGATGAATAAAAAACGAAACCCATCGTATTATCATACTCGTAATTATCATAATTTATGAAAATATTTGATAGTGATGTGTACAGATTAGTGGCTGAATAGCCAAACGTTCTAGTGCTCCTATACCATTTTCGGTTTACTGATGTTGGTAGGTTCGATTCTCACCGTTACTTGGATGTTGTTTAGTTGGTACTGTATTTGGTTTGACTTCTATTTATATCCACAAAGGTCTCAATGAATTGATACATTTCTTGAGTATCCAAAATCAGAATTCAATTTGTAACGAAAACACTGTTTTCTAAATTTACACACTTTTTTTAAAGAGTTGTGACGTATGTTTCACCATTACAATCACCAGTCCAAAGAAGCTACCATAATGGTACGACGAAATTGGTCAATGAAAGTGTATAAATCTACGAAATGATGTTTGTGTATATGCACCATCTCGTTATTTGAATATTATAAATTCATTATAGAAAATTTTCGAAATAAACTTCACTAAACTGAATACCTTTACTAAATATTAAAAACCTGTTGTTGAAATATCTACATTCAATTGTTATTATTCATTTTTGAAAATGAAAAAATAGAAATAAAAAATATATATATAGGTATGTATATAAATAAAGGAAAAAGACAAAAAGGTGAAATGTATATCTCCTTTCTGGCAGCGCCCGTTTCCACATTGCGCTGCAGCATAATATAAGCTAAAGTTAACAATGCAAAAGTAACATCTGTGCAAATTGGTGAATGCGCTAGTAACCATGCTCAAGTTTATAATGTTTATAAAGTCAAAAATTCTAGATTTTGAAATTTTGATACAGATTTATGCTTGCTTGAAACTACAGCCTAATATTACAATCTTTCTAAGTTCATTACATGGAAAACGCACGTATCAATTTTTTTTAACATCATAATCATTGTGATAAAATTTGTACGTTTAGTCCTGTAGCCATTTATGATTTGTGGTGTAGTTAAAAAACATTCGTTTTTTTCTTTCGATTCTTTATAATATGGTTAGGTATTAATGAATGAAAAGTTATTACATATAAAAATATACGAACTTCTCTAGTATTTGCGAAATCTCTCGTACAGTTTTCTTTGAAACTGAATATGCCCTTCGACATTATTTTGTATAATATCCAGATGACATAATGATTGAAAACTCAGTTCAACAATGTGATATAATTCAATGGTAATAATCAAATACTTCGACATATAGCAGTTAGATAATTTTGAAAATAGTGATCAAAATAATATTAAAGAGCGATAAATCAGAGTTAAATCGAATATCTCACATTCAAAAAACATTCGGTAGATTTTTGTCTGATAACAGTAATAAGTATAGGTGTAACAATTAAAGCAGAGATTATTTTCAGCAACTTATGCATGAACCAATGAGAAAGTATTCTCTTTTTTGTAACAACTACATTACTGAAAACTTTTGTGGAATAGTCCCTTCTTTTGAATTATTTATCTAGTTATAATATAGGCTTCAATACATATGGTACCCACTCTTTTATTTTCATCGAAATTCTCAATAGATTTCTCATATTATTATCAAGAGCTGATCGACATTTTTCGGTAGTTACGATTAAATCTGTTCCGGTATATCATTTGTAATATCTGAATCTAGAAATGCATATTTAGTTGAAGATGAGATTCATGTTCTTGTATTAACCACTTAAATTTCACAAAAAATTACTTCATGGATATGATAACAATATTTAAAGTTAACAGCCGTTTATATAACAGTTAAATTGCTGCTCCCAATAAAAAATTGCTTTTTCCAATATTTTTCCTCAAAAAAATTCTTCATTACCTTTTGTTCAAATAACATGTATAAATTACATTGCGAACAATCCTTAACGGAAGGAAACTTCAATGCGAAAAAAATCATATTCGTTTTAATATAGGACTATTCCGAAACTCTTTGTAACTAGTCCATGGGTACGTAGTGCAAGTCACATGGTCTTGCGTGAACCAATTGCACTACACCGGTATTTCATTACACAGCTGCAGATATATGCTGTTTTCCGCACTTCAATTTTCACAGAGCGCTGTTCATACACATTCATATTGTACATTCTTTAGCAGATGAAATTTCGAAATTAAACTGAAAATTCGAGTTCAGAATTACGATTTAATCATTAATTGACAGGAGCAATTGTTTTTATTAATATTCAATTTACAATGTACTTCATAAAAATATCAATTAAATATGATATACGTTCGATGTGTGAGAAAGTATTTAAATTTAATACGTCATTATCACTTCAAGTTAAGTAGTTTGGCTAGGCCCGTCCAAGTTTTTTATGTTGAATGGATTTTCAGTGAGTATTAGTTCTTTTGTGTGTCCTTCTAGGTTCTAGTGGTATTTTCTTGAGAGATTGTATCACAGATATATGAGACTTATGGATCGCCATGAATCATTAGATTGAGACCTACCAAGATTTGACGATTAAAAATAGTATTTTCGAGTGTAATATTCCGACAATGTTAATGTTTGACTCACTAGGCGCACTTTCTGCCAGGAATTTCTCAGGGATTATTTCTTGACAGTGGCATCGGTGTTTATTTTGTATTGTGCTCTTTATGTTAGTGATACCTGCCTTCTTATATTCTGACTGATGAAGTCCACTGTTATTATACTCGCAGTGCTTCTAGCGAAAGGATTTGTCCACTCGATTGAAGCAGATCCAGGACAGCACGTTCATATTGGGCGCAAGAGTCTACAATCATCTACCGGTTTATATTCGCCAAATGGAAAATAAAACAAGTTCAAATAGGATATAAAAATTTTACTTTTGAAAAACGTCTCTTATTCTGTCGAAGAATATTTTAATCATTGTTTCTGATATTTTTTGTAATGTTTTTTGTCTTATAATGGTTTAGTACTGTACAAGATGCCGTATTTCTATGGTACGCATTTGTCCTTATACTTATATGTAATTCACTTCTCGAAATTAACTTGGAAATGATTTTGCTAAAATTTTACTTACTCTTATTATTGGCATTTTCCCATACTTTGTAAAATTCAGTGGAAATAAAGATTATTATTATTATTATATAGATGAGTAATTATTTTCGAAAGTTCAGCATCAAGTCTTGGCGATAAGCCAATAGATTTTTCGTATCTTCAGATTTATTTGTTTTTTCTTAGCCTGAATATGTTGTTTCCAAGTGAGGAGCTGATCTAAATGCTTGCCAAGATACTTTGCTTTGGTATCGACTGGTATTTCCTTCCCAAATATTTTGACTGCAGCAGAAGTGATTTTCCTTGTTGTTAAAGTTGTACTGATTTGTTTTTTAATGTTCAGTCGCCACTTTTCTTGTCACTGTCCAAGATAAGTAATTTTCTGTAACGTTTGAACGTCGACTGAATTTTAAGAGTTTCCCATTATTTTCCTGTGCACTTATCTATTTGGTCTAATTAGCTAACATATCAATAAATTAAACTCATTTTGAAAATTTCGAATAATATATTTCATATATTGTCCACTACAATATTGTTTCGGTTTAAAGTACCTTCATCAGGTGTATGGAAACTGAGTACAAAAATGAGTTACCCTAGTTTGAAACATGTAACTTCTTAAAAAACACAGAAGAGCTCGTCGACTACAAAACAAAGGATACTTTAGGAAAGGTTATAAAAACAACACAATTAGATTTAGTAAGGAATTTAGTAGAAATCGGGTAACACCCAAGAAACTACCAGAACAAAAAGCAGATTATACATTCGCAAACCATTGTATCGACAACCAACATAATTTCAACAACAATTACGAGATCCTACACATAGAAGACAATGGCCTGAAACTCAACTTCCTGAAGTTCTCCAAATTGATAGAAACAAGAAAACAGGTTCAGCAATTAACGGGCAACTCGTAGTTAACAACTCCCCCTTACTGAACCTTAGGACTAGTAGGAGTATATAAATTAACTTAATTCATTTCTATACTCAGTTTTCATCCACCTGATGAATGTATTGTACACCGAAACAATTTTGTAGTGGACAATATATAAAATATGAAATTTTCAAAATTTTCTCAATTTATTAATACGTTGACATGAAATTCCAACACGTATCTCCCTCCTCAATCAACTACTAGTATAGCTAAGGCTCTCTTCAGTCGCAACTACTGAAAATTTCAAGTTGAAAGTGTAGTAATATCAGTCTCAAAAATATTCTTCAAAAAAAACAATAAGTTGAAATTTAACTTAATCTCCCCTTCAGCCGAATTCTAATTTTCATTTTGAAAAAATGAGTAGCGAGCAACTACAAGTAGCCTGAAATACATTCTCAATAATGCCTTTCTGTTCTCAGACTTCGGACTATAACTTCTACATTAGTGTCCTCATTACGCTTGATAGAAGATAGAGTGGGAAGTACACTTCATCCAATTGGCATACTCAACTAGCATACTGCATCAGGACGTAATTCGCGGGAATCTCAGGCTACCCAAATAATTGCAAGAGTATCTCATTACGCTGCATGTATGGGTGGAATTGGCTGGACCTCATGTCTGGAATTATTCCACTAATATGTTAACATGATGAGTTCGTATAGACTCCGCAATTCCTGCTAATGGATAATGTTTTTGAATGAATCTCACAGCCTACAGAATGTTGAATTTCATCATGTAAAACGTGTATAATGAAAAAATGTTAATGAATTCCTGTTACAAAAAATATTTGGTATCTAGATACAAGGAGCAACCTTTTTTATTGGTTTGTACGGTCCTAAATATTCATCAGAGGTAATGTTTTTTTCAATATAGCTAACTTTGAAAAATTGAAATGGAAATTTGATGAGCTCATCTTAGATTGGTAGAACAACAGCTGGATATTCCAATATTCAGCAGACATGCCACCACATAACATCAATATACCGAACAATTGTATAACTCAACATTAAAAAAGCATTGCTAGCATATTAATTACTCAACCAAAAAAAGTGTAACTGTAAGCTTTTAAGTGAAATACAACATACATAACTGTTTTCACATAAGTCTTAATGTAAAGTACAATCATTTGAAAAATTGAAATATATATGTGGCCAAATAAACAAAAGAAAAACAAGTTGGAGCGTGTACTGGAATAAGTTCATAAGAAAAAACTCTGTAAAACAATAAATTCCTTTTTCTATCAGAATATTCTCCAATAGAGGTCTGAACTTATTGAAAGAGATTATTTAAAATGATTTTTTAACCAAAGCATGGAAAAATTTTCACACCAGTATTTCGGACCATCATGGAACCTCCTCCATCTGGGGAAATACAGTGTTATATCATATTTACAACTAGTATTATAGTGGTGAATGAACTAACACCCATAGATCTAAAGTCTCTGGTTTCATAAGAACAAATAATCCAATGTAGGATAGCATTCGCTTTTCTGTGATCATTTCTACAACGTGCTCTAAATCCGTGGACGAAATAATTGGCTTCCTCTGTGATCTTAATCTCAAATTCCTTTCATTTCAAAGTGAAAAGACTGCAGGTTGTTCTCGAAATTCAGTTTAAATATAATTGAGGGGACATCATTTGAAAAGCATGACATATAATCACTGAAGCAGTAGAGTCGATCTTTTTAATCATGTCTGAATATCTCAAATGTTTGAAAATTATTACATAAAAAACATGCTGGGATACGTTAATCATGCAACTCGTCATTTGAAGCTGATTTGTATTGATTTCGTATATATTCATCGAAATAAAATAATAATTACCTATAAATAATATGACTATTGGAATATATGTTATCATTATATGGCTTGATGTTGAGGGTGAATACGGTTGATTAAATTGAAAATCGATAAAACTTTCAGTCAGCCTCAAAATTAGTACGTTATACATCAATAAACTAGCAATCATTATATAGCGCCATAGTAAAGTTGGCTCTATAAGCATGTACAATACAATGGCGATGCCTCCATTATTCTCGAGGTATAATGTTAGAGCACTAAATATAATAGTTTATATCATAGACTGTTTAGTTCTATGATGAATTCACTCCTTTTGCCAAGTGAGTCGATTTCAATACTCACATTGTGAATGGATTGAATTTAGTTGTGAAAATGTCTTCAAAAAATACACCGTAAATAAACCCTTCATATAATATTGTAATATCAATTTATATACTTGAACTTGTTTGTGGCGGGGTTATTTTTTGATTTATCTTCCGCATTTGATTTACTATCCTTTGAATTTTTACTTGATAAATGCTACAATTTAGGTTTCAGAGGTGTGTTTCTGAATTGGTTATCTACGTAGTTATCTTGAAGAAAGAACAATGACAGTGAAAATAGGCGAGAGTTATTCTCAGAGACATGATATTGCTCTTGGGGTGGCTCAAGGCTCTGTACTCGGACCTCTTCTATTCATATTGTTCATAAACGATCTGCCTGCGAAGTTGTCCCGGTTTTTGGTGACACTATTTGCCGATGATTCATCGGTGGTTGTTTCTGGCAGGACTCCTGAAGAACTTCTGGAGGCATGTGAATGCATTGTGAGGGAGTTTGTAAGTTGGTGTCAAATGAACAATCTGATGGTGAACGTTGACAAAACTGTATGTGTTCAGTTTTGTCTGAAGGGCAATGGAATTAGTACCTTGGATGTTAAATATGGGGACAACACTATATCATCATCCCAATCAACAAAGTTTCTTGGAATATATGTAGACAGAAATTTGAGATGGACATTACACATTGAGGTCTTATGTAAAAAATTGAGTAACTCATTTTTTGCAATCTCTAGAATCAAGAACATCGTACCTAGAAACTGTGTTATGAATGTGTATTACAGTCTTGTATATAGCCATCTAAATTATAATATTCTGCTGTGGGGCTGCTCTACAGAAATAAATAGGGTGTTTATTACACAGAAGCGAATACTTCGATTAATATTCAATATTCATCAGCGAACATCTTGTAAACCTATCTTCATTAATAATTACATACTTACCTTACCGTGTTTATATATTTATAGATGTTTGTTATATGTTGAAGAAAATGAAGATAGGTTTATTAAATTGAATAGTAATCATGAGTATTCAACAAGAAACAGGGATGTGCTACTTATTCCTATGCATAAAACAGCTAAATTTGAGCACTCTCTCTCTATTGTCAGAGCATTAAAATTTTCAACCAATTACCATCGAATTTGAAAGTACTGAAAGCTCATTTGTTTAAGAGGAGAGTTAAATCTCTGCTCTTAACAAAGGCATACTATAGTGTATCAGAGTACTTCGATGATTCGGATGTAGGCAATAATGTATGAATCAATTTTTTGTATCATATATTTGTATATTTTTTAACACAAATGTTCTTCACCATGTGAAATTTTCTCAAATGTTTAAAATCTCTGAGGAAATTTTTATTTTCTTTTCTTTTCAATCAAAATTGTATATTATTGTAAATATGAATTTAACCAAGATTTTTGTTTGAACCAATATTTTTGCTCGAGGGCTGAATGGAAGATCAGACTCCAAACTGAATTCGGTCCTTTTGAGAGCATTTCTCTTAGTTGTAATTATTTATCAATTGAAATGAATGTAATTTTACTATGTAAGGAATGTTTCTCAATAAAATTATATTATTATTATATTATACAATACTCTACCGAGTGTCACATGTTTCGTTGTTTATTTGCTATTAATTTCCAGTGTATTCGGTTAAATTTGTGACGAAATGAGTTAAATTGAATTTGGCTCTCATAACAAATACTCATTCTTCATCTTTTGCCAAGCTTTTGCATCTTTCTGCATTGAAAACTTCTTTAAACAGGCTGTAAGTTATCAATTAATCACGATATTATCGTCACGCTCTTGTTGTCACTCTCAGTCCATGAACAAAAATTGCAAATTTTTTGCTATTGGAATACATAATCTAAAAGACAATATTGTCTATTAGACAATATTAGTTATAATTTCAACTGAGCAATGCAGACATATCAGTTAATCCATTCTTTAAAGGTGCTACTAACCCGAGTTATTATTATAGAGTTTTTTTAGAAGAATTTCGATATTTCGATTCAGAGTCTCAGCTTTTACTAGTATGAATGATTTTTGAATCTTGAAACTAGCTTTCCTTTTGCCCGCCGGGGCGTGATCTGGAGCGATTAGGCATGGCACCATTCTTACACATTGCAGACAGATTTCTTTTGTGTTCGAGTGATATGTCCACGAAGCCTCTACATACTCGCACTAATGTTGTCCTGAGTGGGAATTTTTTATTCGGATATAAGACCTGTGAATGTTTTGAAAGTCAACGATTCTTGATTGATTAATTGAATACGAACTGATGATTCATAATAATGATTAAACAATTTTATACCATTATCATTCAACAAGAACTATGATATTTTCGAAGCAAACTCAATATTCACTATCAAAAGAGAACGAGATTGTTGATTGTTGACAACGAGAACGAACAGTAAGAACGAGAAATACAGCTCCCTGAGGGTTTAATTTGAAATAAAACTTTTTTTAATACTATAAATCACTAATAAATATTTTTAAAGTGAAAATTGAGAATTGAAATTACATCTCAGAAGTTTTCGAACTCGCCTGGGATTCGAACCCAGGTCTTCAGGTTTACGCCCCACTGCTTTTGACCGCTAAGCTACCGAGGTCTACACTTTCAGATGCAACTTCAATTCATAACTAACTAGTCATTTATTCGTTAATCTAGTTATTCGACGCTCGGATTGTCGTCTTCGAAACTGCAGGCAAAAGTGAGTGACACCTAACCATCCTCCCAGATGTATTAATTCTTCCTTAAGGAACAATGATAAATATAGTACATTAATTTTTTACATTAATCCGAAGACGACACTCCTAACGTCGAATAACTAGCTTGACGAATAGAAGAGTTGTTAGATTGAAGTTGCATCTCAAAGTGTAGGCTTTGGTAGCTTAGCGGTCAAAAGCAGTGAGGCGTAATCCTGACGACCTGGGTTCGAATCTCAGTCGAGTTCGAAAACTTTTGAGATGTAATTTCAATTCTCAATTTTCACTATAAAAATATGAATACATTATTCATGTCCGAACGTAGTTGGTTAACACGAAAAATTACTGTACTAAATATATATATATATATATTTTTTTTTCAGTGTTGAATTGGGATTGCAGTCCAGGAGAGGAAAATAAGTTACCTCTTTAGTATTTTCCAAGCTTTCGAAAATGTTTTCGGACTACACAGTAATTGTAAGAAGAATTTTCAAATTTCAGAATCAGAAGAATTCAAAATTTCAGGGAAATACTAAAGAGGCCACTTATTTTTCTGTCCTGGACTGCAATCTCAATTAAACACTGAATCTTTATATATATATATATATATATATATATATATATATATATATATATATATATATATATATATATATATATATATATATATATATTAAATATTTCATCAATATGAATCGAATTATGTAACATTTCAGGACGGACTTCTGCCATCAGGTTTGCAAGTTCAATCAGGTTATCTTTTGTCTCTGGGGGATGTTCAGAGGCAAGATGCCGGAGTATATCAGTGCACTGCATCAAACGGAATTGGCCAACCAGTTTCAGGAGAAATACGCCTACACGTTCTATGTAAGTAGCTACATGTTTCTTCAAAGATTCAGGAATATGTTTCATTAAAAAAAGTGTTACACGACAATTCAGGTCTCTGGACATATATACTCTATATCATAGAGTATACTCTACCGTCTACATGGACAAGTTTCGAATTTAATATTCAACGTTAGCTGTTTTGATTGACGACTTTGCTGACGATGGATGATAAATCTGAAACAAGTGCTTATAGTTTATTATGATTAAATTTCATAATGTAAGAGTAAAGAAACATTATAATTTCGTATGTCGATATTTTACTTATCAAATATTACATCATCGGTTGTTCGAACCATCAAATATTTGAAAAGAACTTCCTTTGGTATTGTTTTTATCTCAAATACTACATCTAATTCAAACCAGTAGCCTATTTCAGAAATAAATTAATATGAAAACATTTATTTTCATATAAATGAAGATTAGTAATCGTCGAAGTAATTATCACCTCGATGCCTCAATAAAAACTATTTTTATTATGTTGTTATCTATGAAGTAAAAGTATTACATTTGGTTTTTTTTTCTTGTAATAATATCAACAACTACTTTTAAGCTTATCGTGACTAGATGTTAAAATTGTAAAAATATCAAATAAATCAGGGCACTCTTTCAATTGAAGAACTTGACTGAAATTTCATAGAAGTTGCCTTTTTCCATTGAATTTTCTCGAACCGATATAAACACCAACAGGTCCATGAGATACATTGAGAGATACATTTTTGTATAAGATTTGTTTTCTTGGTGTTTTATTTATTATGTAACAATAAATAATTTCATGATTTTGTACCATTAAAGAAGACCTGGTTATGTTGTAAATACTTCGATCAGCAGTTATTCAGCTATAGACATTTATTGATCCTTTAAAATAAGTTGTACTAATGCATGATATTAATCCTTAAGACTAATATCTCGTATTAGTCTTCTATCCTTCTATTCCTCTATCGTTCTCGTGAAGGATAAGTCATAATATAGTAAAATGTACGAAAATTATGCAAAATATTTGATTCATTTTCATTTTCAACTACAGTCAAATCATCAAAGTACCCTCACTATTCTATAGTTATCCTTTGTTAACAGGATGTTCTTGAATCTCTTCCTAAACAGATAATTATTGACCTCAAATTCGATAGCAAATGATTGTAGATTTTCGTGCTCTGATAATATTAGTAATCTTTATTGTAGAGAAAAGAAATTTCTTACAAATAGTAGGAGTTTGACGAATCATTCTTCCACTCCTCCAAAACTAAAATGAACATAAATTAGGAAATAACACTAAATAGTAGATAAAGATACAAAATTAAACCAAGATGAAACTAATGATTGAAGTCTTATGAGTATAAACTTCGTAAACTTAATGATTAATTCGCAAAAAACTGAAAAAAAAACAAATGTATATAATGCACAAAAAATAAGTCATAAGACTTTATGAGTACTCATATTATGTGTATTCGTAACATACTCTGACTTCATTATGAGTACGTACTCATATTTAGTGGTTTCGTGCCTAGCAAAGAATAGTACATAACAGTTCATGAGAATAATTCAATTTATCAAACTTGAATACTCCATAATATTCCAACTAATCCTTCAAACAAATCTGTCCAATTCAGTGATGGCACTTAAATGAAAATATTTATGATTGAAAACAGCGTAACTGAAAGGGCATCAATGGCATAGTTCCACACGTCTATCTTCACAACTTCAATTGTAATTCGACATAAATAAAATGTTCATATTTAATATTTTCAAATAATTTTTCCCTTGAAAATAAAATAACAAGAGCAATGAAATTATGAAGCTATATATATGATGAGTTCATAATTTAAATCACTGAATCATAACTCAAAACTGGAACTCGAATTCATGCTAATAACGACTTCGTTCAGAACATAGTTCAAAAACATCATATTAACAAAACAATACAATTCAAAACTTACCTAAGAGAGTTCAGAAAATAATAGTATAATATATAAAAATATTATATACATAATATTTTTGGGGCGAGCCAAGACCCGTGAAAAAAAAATGACCCAAGATCAAGAAAATGGCGAAACAAAGTAAATATAAGTGAAGAAAAAAAACAGGTCCAGAAAATTATATAATATTATATTTTTAATTATAATTATAACTCTTTGAGGTTAACAATATTCACACAGATTACAGAAAAAAGTCCAAGCTTCTAGTGTACTTTGAATCTCCTTCCTGGTCACCTACAATAATATCCCTATGGATAAAAAGTAAGGCTAGTCCGTTAAGTCTATTTTCGGATATTCTGTTTCTTAAGTAGGTCTTCAGTGTTCTAAGACTGGAGAAAGATCTTTCCACTCTGGCAATAGAAACAGGAAGAACTGCTAGAAGTTTCAAGAGAATATAAATGTTAGGGAAGAAAATCCTATCACAATTTGCGGGAGATGCAATAGCACTACGGTCTTTTCCTTCTTGCCGCAGAAAGAGGACATAGTCAATGTTAAATTTTAACAAACGACCACTTACCGCTCACTGGTGACCCAATCATCTGTAAGATGACTGGAATATGCGTCTATAATTTGGTCTACTGTGTACATTAATTCTATTGTCGACTTGGAGGCAGTTCAGAGGAAATGTTTGAAGTATATGTACTTCAGATGTTGTGGCAATATCCTTCAAGAGGCTTCGACCATTCCATCCTAACCAATAGTTTGGGAATTGAATTATTGAAGTTGAGGCGAGAACGGTTCGGTCTAACATTTCTCTTCAAAATTTTGCACAATTCGATTGACTCACCATTTCTTCTCAGCAAAATAAATATTAGCGTACCAAGGCCTGGTCTGAGGCGGAATAATACATTTTATGTCACTTACAGCAGATCAAATGTTATGTCACGTTCTCCCATCAACTGTATATGTAATCTTTATAATGGGTGTTGCGGTCGATGTGATATCTATTTTGATATCAGTTATCTTGGCGTGCCACTCAGAACAGCGCAATGGTATGTCGTGATATTTTCCTGAACTTCTGTTGTCTACATATGACTTAGTTATAAACATTATTTTAATTTTAGTTGTTTCATTTGTTTACTAGATAGTACCATTGCAATCGATTTCAATTTTATTTTTATTCATCAAACATATTTCGTTACTATATGGTCAACTTCTGCTGACCATACGTAACTTTGTAATGGACAATATTTTATTTTATTTTTAGTTATCTGGTTATTGTTCAATACTATTTCAATTTATTTCAAATAAATTTTTTCGTTGTATATATTCGCTTATACTCTCTATTTTTTTGTTTTTTTCTCGTTTATTTTTTTTATTTATTATTATTTGTGTACAATTTGTAATTTTTTGTAAATTGTAATTTTCTTTAATTTTTTCTCTGTAATTGGATGTATATCTGTTGGGAATAAATGTATCATTATTATTAGATCATTTAAATTATGCATTTCAACAACTCACATCAGCTCTGAATGAAAAAATAAAGATTTCTTTCCCCCATTCCACGTTATCCTGAACTCATCGTTTTCACATAAGTATTTTTTGTGTTACACTGACTGATTTCGTGGGGGCTCAGCTCTATGAGTCTCCCCCTTATATACGCCCCTGCTAAATACATACTACTGTGTTCAAATTTATAATCAATGGTGCTTTATTTCAGATCCGCCCGAAGTGAGTGTTCTGCGTTCGTGGGTTAATTCCGGGGAAGGTATGGAGGCTAAACTGGATTGTGTCATTCATTCTGATCCACCAGCTGAGGTGAGACATTGAATCGGTAATCAGCCTATTTCCAAATTAGGAGCTTTGAATATTTTCGTTATATTTCTCCAAAATACGCAGTTTCTTTACTGAATTCGAATATCAAAAAATGACACATATTGCTTTGAGACTGTGTCATAAATATTATATATGAATAATTCTAATAAAACTCTCAGGGAGATGTCTACAAGAATGTTGTCAACGAAAACACAAATCATCAACCTTCGAGAGTGATTTTGTAGTGCGTTTCGAAGAGCATCGAATTCGTTGGAAATACGATACGGCGCTGTTTCATCCTATTGTGAAAATCTTCAGTGGCATGCATCCAAAAAATCAAGATTCGATATTTTCTTTAAACGCACTAAGTTCCTCTCTCTGTAATTTGCATGAAAGTATGCACAAATTTTGTCACGCACACTCTACCATACTCGCGAGAGTTTATCTTGATTCTTTGATAAAGTAAGATCACATGAGTATTTAACCAGATATTTCCGCATTTTGAAGAAACAGGGTCTTAGCGCGTACGAAAACAACATTGAAACTCGATTGTCCACTAAATGGCTCCCAGAATTGAATGAAACAGAGCCTTATGGTTTTACCAGAGAGTTCGATGTTCTTCGAAATTCACTAAATATTCACTTTTGAAACTTAACAGTTTTTGTTTTCGATTGTGAAAACATTTGTGAATGCAGCTCCCTGAGAAATGTATTCGAATTACATATTTCGAATAAAAATTACAGAATAGACTATATATAATTTTTGAAAATGTGATACTTATATAATACTTCGAGATAACCCCCAGCTTAATTCAGCCATAAATCAAAATAGACTACTTTTCGAATCGTACTTGATAGGCAAAAAGCAACGCGTTAGTGTGATTCATCTGGAGTGCCGCAAGGTTCCATACTTGGTTCTTTGCTTTTTACAATGTTCATAAATGATATAATCGATATCATTGCTGTTGAAGGTTTTTTGTTCGCAGATGACTTTAGGATTTTTCATTATGTTTCCAGCATTGGTGACTGTGAAGGCATTGCAAGAAACATTCGTAATATTGTAAATTAGTGTGATTTCACAAATTTGAATTTCGCAAAATATAAAATCAAATAATTGAATAGAGTTTGATAAATTTCAACTATGAAATTGGTGATAATATTTTGGGAAGACCTAATACATTTATTGACCTTGGCGTAACCTTTGATTCTCAACTAACTTTCGTGCCACATATCAATGCTACAGTAACCGCTGCCTGTAGAGTATATGGTTTCATTACTCGCATTGGTAAGGAATTTAGCAATATGTCAACTCTAAAAACATTGTATTGTGCTTTCGTAAGATCTAAAATTGAATACGGATCAACAGTCTGGAATCCTGGTTATCAGTTACACATTGATCAACTGGAGTCTATACAACGAAAGTTCCTGAAACTTTTGAGCTTCAGAATTAATGGAATATATCCACCTATAGGCATACAACATGAAACGCTTACAAGTCGACATAATGTGGACACACTCAGTGCGCGAAGGAAATGCCGTGCAATAATCCTCTTGCATAAAATAATTAACAATAAAGTGAAATGTCAGAAATTATTGCAAAAGCTTAACTTCATTGTTTCAAGAGTTTTTTCCAGAAGCGCATTCACATTCTACGTTTCAGTAGCTGGATATTTCCAACTGTTCTGTTACTAATGCTGATATTAAGGCAAGTTTCCTTGATATGCATAATTTCTGCTAGAAAATCATTTATTCATGTATTCATGAACAGAATTCATATTCGCTCATATACTTATGTGTATATCAGTGTTAATATGTGAATGTATATGTATTTGTGTGTTCAAATTTATATGAATGTATGAGTTTAGTCAGCATTTTAAGTTTTTCTTATTCCTAAAACTATTATATTTCATTTTATCAGTTGTGAGTCATATCACAAACTCTTTCATTTGAAATTGAACTTTAAAATTTTAAAGTACAAAATTGAAGCTTTTTCACTAGCAATGTTGTTCTTTGAATCTGTTATGTTTCCTCTTTTGTAATTAGGACCTGTCCTGTAAAAGAATGTATTTTAAATAAAAATAAATAAAAAATAATGTTCTGTTAATGAAAAATGAAGCAAGTTGATATCTGAGAACGGAGTTATAGGAGTCATTGATTACAGTTTAAATTTCGAAATCTAATAACCGGATTATTATTTATAGTTCACCTTTAATTTGTCAATAAATCATACAATTGTCAAGGAACAATATAATTCTGTGAAACTAAGTCAAGTATATTTCACCAAAAATTGTTACCAATGTTCAACCAAGAGAGCATCGAATTTTCAATTCAATGCTCTCTTTTCAATTTTCAATAAACAGAAATATCAAGATATCACAAATATCCTGAACGAACTTATCTAGAGAACAAATTCTCTCCATGTCTTCCTATATTCGAAATAAATCTGTACCCTCTTGAAAATATCGGAAAAGGATTTTGTGTTCAAAGTTTTCCGTCGCTAAATGAAATAATCTTTCTTTCATTATACCGAGAAAACTGGGTAAACCGGCTCATCTTGGTATAAAACTTTGTTAACTAGATATTCTGAAGCGTATGCGAGTCATGAAGTCTTTATAGATGACATTGAATATAATAATTTTCTCTTTAAATTGATTTCATCGAGCTCATCATTTATATTCTTTCTGCCGGTCATTCGCATTCCATTCATTCGAAATAATTTCAATTTCTTCTTTTTTGAAACCCTACTTTATGAATTGAAATTAATCTAATTTGTGTGTATTCTTTAATATCTCATAGAGAACGTGGAAAAAATGACCATTGTGGAAAATGATGCTCAGTATTTATTAAGAATGATTGTAACAGTGAAATAAGCAAGGATATTTGACGAAACGCGTTGTTAACAACTTCTGTTTCTTCGTTGGCAACTTTATAATAGTTCGACTGTTGTTTCAAAACACGATGTCCAACTATTTTTATTTATTCATTTTGGTTATGTGCTCTGTATATTACTCATTTCAAAATATCAGTAATTTCATAACAGCTAAATACATATTCATACACAAATATCTATGTCTTCTATGTCGGGATTCGAACCCAAATCTCCCCAGTGGAAGATCATCGCAGCCACCACTAGACTGGAAACTACATCTATTGTTGATATATTCCAAGTGAAAATCATTGAATACTTAGTCTCATCAATAAATTTATTATCAATTGGTTTCACTGAATGAAGACGACTTGAGATTTTATGAAAATAGTAACATTGCCCATGTCTGCAATGGTCTCACGTAATAAGTTTCAAAAGTTCAGAATAATTACCACCATCAAGTTGGATAGTTTATATTCAGATCGAATATTATGTTCAAAACAAAAACTTCTCTTATAAGAAATTGCTTCGTTATATTCTCAACTTCAGGTGTCCCTAATGATTTTGTAAGCTAGTCGAAGTTCTGTGTATTCCTAAATGAAATACACAAACGTGAGGTGATTTTGGATCAAGAAAATATATTCAATAGATATACATTTAATTCGCTAAGCGTATCAAAAGAACTGTCACATAATCAGTTTGGTATGAGCTATTCTTAAATTTTTATCTCTGTTTTTTTCTGCGCGTTCAGGATAATTTCAATCGGTTCGTCTATTTTTGGTTGAATTGCATCTTCATTTGTTGTTGATGATATCCATCTACGTCTACCATTCAACAGATGTTATAGTCTTTATAAAGTTTTCAAAATCAGTGCCGAGGTGAATATTTTCGATACGTTTATCGGAGGTTATTGATGGTTTTGAAGATTGGTCTGCTGTTTCAAGAGAAGTACTACCTCAAATGACGAAGCTTTGAGGTAGTTTGCTTTGACGAATGTTTGCTTTCGTAAAACGATGAATCGTAGTGACAAATGTAGTTCAGTTTCGCAACGTTCTTTTTTTCAGTAATCTACTGGGTCTGAAATACTCCAGTGAGTTATGTTCGAGTTGGCTGTAGTACTCTTTGTGCAATATAAATGAAATTGTTTTCTTGAATTTCCGCAACTGTTTGTCTTTTTCTCAGAAATCAAAAACGCAGTGTACTTTTCAATAGACTGTATCTGTGGAGAATTACCTACTGTGCGTTAAAGTACTCGAGTGTGTTTCTTATCTAATGACATATAATATATATCATTGATAGTATTAATATACGAATATATCATATAATTATATTAATATATAGTATTGATAGTATTAATATACGAATATATCATATATGTATAGCCTTGAATTGCCATGGTCTACATGAGATGGGATCCTAATTATGGTGACAGTCGAATAAAATATAAGATAAATATAAAATTTAAGATAATATTCACACTAGAACTTTTGATTTATCCTTTCATTGAATAATAGTATGACACGTTTCGTCGTTTAGTGACTTCTTCAGACACTTACAGAATATTCTGTAATCATATTCACCGATTTTCTCGAATATCTCACGAGTATGAATGCTGTAAAAAGAGAGGTAGCTATATACCGAATCAAGAAACATGTTACTCGTTGATGTTTGCACATGCAAATCCCTGTTCTCCTCTCTCGTTCATCTAGTGAATATT
Source organism: Henosepilachna vigintioctopunctata (assembly GCA_030704895.1). NCBI lineage: Eukaryota > Metazoa > Arthropoda > Insecta > Coleoptera > Coccinellidae > Henosepilachna > Henosepilachna vigintioctopunctata. The sequence goes on along the minus strand of JARQZJ010000093.1, from coordinate 4,022,320 downwards.
TCTGGGTTCATTATTTCAAGTAAATATTCTTTTATTATTACATCCAGTAATAGTAAAAGAATATATCAGGTAATTGCTTGTTTATAGTGTTTACGTAAGATTGTGTTGTGTTTTGGTTTTTGTCTAGTCTAAGAGATATCTTTTGAGAACATGATAGGAGTTGGAGACGATAGAACTTCCGACCCCCCTTTCTTTCTCTTATTGTTTTGTTGTTCAACAAAATATAAGAAAAATTACAATAAACTTATTCGTATTTTTGGATTCACATCAATTACGACCCAATCAATTACTGACATCAAATTTTCGTCGAATGTTGAATTAACATAATTCAGGTCTGGTGCTAAATATTGGAAACACATGAATTTAACCACTAGCTAATTCAAAAGCACTTCTTGAATTTCTTTCCGTCGTATGTAATTCTCAACGATCCTTCTTCTATTTATAATCATTAGTACCTGAATTCAAAGGAAATGATATAATATCCCAGAGACTTGTTAATTTCCAGTGAAGATGGAACACTAACATAATTGGAAGATAAATTAGATATCCAAGGAGATTGAAATACTAATTATTCGAGATAGCTTAGCTCTCTCTATCTTTCTCGCTTTCATCTCACCTCAATTATATCATATTGCGGTGTAAGATGAGTTTTTGCCATGGAACAGATCCGTACAAAACTGAAATATCTGTTATAACACAAATACCTATACGGGCATTTATTTGCGAATATTTATCGATATCAATAAATATTTCGAACATGAATATATGTAGACAATTTTTAATTCATAGTTTCAGAACTATCCAAATATAATTAGATATCGATAAGGTTCTGGGAAAGTAAGGTCAATTTGACTCATATACTCGATATATTCGATACATTTTTTATTCTATTGGAGCGATAATATTTTCACTACGTGAACACAAAGTTCGAACCCTCAACCATCTGCAAGGCAATTCAACGTTTTGGCAAATATGGAAAAATAATATTTAAAAAAGTTCTTCGGAGTAAAAGAATACATCTACAAAGAAAATCGAGTCTTCCTAAATGAGTTTTACTTTTGGTTAGTTCAGCAATACATACATTGAATCTCACAAGCTTCAATTCATTGGTTGTAGATATTATTACAAATTATCAAACTATTATGTTATATCATTACCTAAGTGATATGCAAAAATGTTCTTGAATAAAAAATATTTAATAGTGTTGGCGTTTACTTGATGCGAATCCATTACAATTGAATATAACCCAAATTCAAACACTTGAACTTATGATTTACACTTTATTGACTACATAGCATGACGCGTTTCGTCGTTACAAACGACTTCTTCAGATGCTTACAGAATAATTCTGTAAGCTTTATTCTCTTATTCTTCATTCTCTATTCTTTATTCTCTTTATTCTGTAATCATCTGAAGAAGTCGTTTGTAACGACGAAACGCGTCATGCTATGTAGTCAATAAAGTGTAAATCATAAGTTCAAGTGTTTGAATTTAAGTTATATTCAATTGAATAAAAAAACAAAACACTTGGATTATTGTTGATTGAGGAGGCCGATACTTGGAGAAATTTGATATCCATAATATTAATATTTAATATAAATATTAATATTAATATTTAGAATGTTCTCATAATTTAATACAATTACGCATGACGACGTTTCGAAATACTACTTCTTTATCAAATGGTTAATTAATACTAAGACAGTACTTAATACTAATTCAGTATTAATTCAGCATTTGATAAAAAAAGTAGTACTTCGAAACGTCGTCATACGTATTTGTATTAAATTATGAGAAAATTCTAAATATTGTTTCATTATACTTGGATTATTTTTTAACATTTCAAATTACTGAAGATAGTAATATAAACGATACCATAGGAAATCAATAATATGCATTTATCAACAATACTGAAACATCAAAATCATATCAATTCTTCAATTTAAACAAATTTTTCTATAATTTTTTCTTCTTTAACTTTTTCTTATTAATTTGTTCTTTTATATAATAGTGATCTTTAAGCATCCTGATGAATAATGTCCGCAATATACCTAGGTATTTTCACAAATAATTTTCGACTTATTGCCCCATCTTACTTCCTAGTAACCAATTAGAATATTTTCGTTGAAAACAAAATTAAACAAATTATTCCTTGTTCACTTTTCGCTACAAATTCAAGGCTTTTTGAAATGAATAAAATTTATTCGAAATTTCAGGATTATTATCTAATTAATTCAGATTTTTAGTACCAATTATAAAGTTAAATAAAGTGAATTGAATTAATTAATTTATATATATATATATATATATATATATATATATATATATATATATATATATATATATATATATAATATATAGGAAAATATGTAGTAGAATATATGAATACATATGTGTACGCACACATACACATATAATTTTTGTGCCAATGGCAACGAATGAAATATTTAAGAAAATAAATACTCGAAAACTTTAAATTAATCAAAAGAATGTTGTAATAGATTTAGCTCTAAAAACGTGTATGATGTGTAGGCTCCAATATCTTTCAAGAAGATGATTATTGATCATTATTGAAATATTGTCCAAGAAATATCCTTTGATGGACGTGGCGCAACTGACAAGTTCCTTGTAGAACGAAACAGCTATCTTGTCAATATGCTTCTATTAGGTGGGGCCATCGATTTCAATATTTCGCTAACATTTATCCGTTGAAGGACAATGGGGACAAAATATCGTACAAGTTCACATGGCTAGCTCCACCATATATGTTGATGAGAAATTATTCAAAGAGTTCTCAGGAAAAATTTGCAATAGAACATATTTCTACGACGCCCTACAAAGCGAAACAACAGGGCTAACAACGTATTTCATTTCTGTTTTGCTTAATAAACAAAAAATTTGTCAAGATATTTCTCATAAAGAGTTTATTGCTTTCTTTCATGTTCGAAACTTCTCTAAGAGCTAGGTCACGTTTTGTTCGTGAGTCACGTTTATTCAGTTATATAATACTTTTCCTTTAGTTAATTCAACAAGGGATAATTTCTCAATTTAGTTTCGAGGGCCACGCTTCTTTCATCTGCTAAGCTCTACCACGATACCCAACCACAACTTAAAACTAAACTCAAAGCATTTATACGTTTGTCTCATATTAATTATTATGTATTGAAGTGTAACATTAATATGATTCTAACAGATAAATATTTTTCGTGAATTTCAACCAAGTGTTTTCAATTATTATATCATACCTATTACGTGTGTCTTTTACATGCTATTTTATATTATACAATATTATGAATTACTTTCTTCTAATTGTTCAATTACACTTCAAAAAGAAGGCTTACAGTTCATTTTTCCGAATTCTTCAAAAATCCTGAAAGTCCAAGTTTTAATTCCTATTTTTATATTTTTAATTTGTTTTTTAGCGAAACATAAAATCTGAATAAATGCATTTTTCCAAATGCATTCGAAATATTTCGCAAAATACTGGTAGTTATTTAAAAAATTCAAGAAACAAATATACCTACTTTCGGACTAACTTCACAGTAATTGTAAGAAAACTATCTTCAATAGTGTCTTGTTATATAAACTGTTAATATTGTACAATAATTTTAGCCCTAAAGCCAATCCCAATTAAACACTGAAAATACATATCTACAGTCGTGAAACATTCAACATCTATATATATATATATATATATATATATATATATATATATATATATATATAACAACTAATTACTCACGACCGTGGAGTGATATAAATGGATTATTATTCTTTCCGGGTATTCGGTCTGTATGGAGATGAAAAGATTCAACTCATGTATTCTGATTTAAAACCTGTATATTTCGTTGTCGGTTAACAACTTCATCAGCAGGATGCAGCTAAAATACAAAAATAATCACATCATTGAACACTAAAACTAAAACAAAACATACGAACTTACAATGAGAGTTCTTTTAAAATTTGGGATTCATCGAAATATTCATCAAAATAACAAAAAAGCAAATAAAATTATGAGATGAGTCAGTAGAAGTAAAAAAACAAAACAATGCTACTTTTCAATCGATCGATCGTGCATGAATGAAGCGGTCTTATTTAAATACACATTCACGTGTTATGATGCAAGAATTAATTCTTGCGATCCCAAAAACTCAACAACCACATGTTCTTAAAGTATTTAATTCTATACATCCAAGAATCCAATTCACAATGGAAAAAGAAAACAATAGAAGTGTTCCTTTCCTTGACACTTTAGTGATGAGAAAGTATGACAACACAGTAATATTGAATTGGTATCAAAAACCGTCATCATCCGGAAGATACATCAATTTCCTCTCTAACCACCCAAAGAGTCAAAAATTCAACACAGTACTAGCAATGAAAAAGAGAGTAATTCACATATTTCATTCCTCTTTTGTGCATGATAATATAAGAGAACTCTTCGGTATGTTTGCGAAAAGTGGCTATCCAAAAAAGATACTAAATAAACTTCTGTATAACACAGGTCTCTTTGATGGACCAACAGAAGAACTACCCATCCAAGTTCACAAAAAACTACCATACATTCAAGGACTTACGGACAAAGTGCTAAAGCATTTAAAACCTATAGTGAACAATTTTACCGTGGCCAAGTACAACACCATCACAATAGGCAACTTGTTCACGAAGATAAAAGACAGAACACCTACTATAAAAAGTTCTCATGTAGTATACAAAATAAACTGTCAGAAATGTGATAAAATATACATAGGACAGACGAAACAAACTCTAAAACAGAGAATAACACAGCATAAAAGTGACGTAAAAATCGGAAAAAGATCTTGCGCCTTGTCCTGTCATATGCAAGACAATGATCACCCTTTTGATTTTGAAAATGTCCAAATAATGGAAAGGGAACGTAATACCAAAAAACGAACTTTTTTAGAGATGGTACACATCCAAAATAACCAAAATACAATCAATTCAAGATCAGACGTAGATCAATTAAGTAAAATTTATTGTCGGATTTTGAAATATCCTAATATTTAATTTTCGCACCTGGTAACAATTCCACCTGGGGTAAAAAGAAAGAAAGAGAGATCAATCATAACTCTCTGAACACGTGAATATGTATTTAAATAAGACCGCTTCATTCATGCACGATCGATTGATTGAAAAGTAGCATTGTTTTGTTTTTTTTTTTACTTCTACTGACTCATCTCATAATTTTATTTGCTTTGTTATTTTGATGAATATTTCGATGAATCCCAAATTTTAAAAGAACTCTCATTGTAAGTTCGTATGTTTTGTTTTAGTTTTAGTGTTCAATGATGTGATTATTTTTGTATTTTAGCTGCATCCTGCTGATGAAGTTGTTAACCGACAACGAAATATACAGGTTTTAAATCAGAATACATGAGTTGAATCTTTTCATCTCCATACAGACCGAATACCCGGAAAGAATAATAATCCATTTATATATATATATATATATATATATATATATATATATATATATATATATATATATATATATATTTGTTAATCTCAGAATTTCATTTTGCCTGCAATCATGAGAAGAAATACAAATTTACACTTCACTATACTCTAAGTCCGCAACGCTGTCATTCTAAATTGTCAGGGTTGATTTTCTTCTGAGAAAATGAAGTTGAAATGGCAGTCTTCACCTTGGTACCCTACAATACTCGTTTTGCTAAATAGAATACACCTATAAGTCTGGAGTTTATTATCTCGGCCGAACTAAATGAGAAATTTCATCGCTCGAGTTTAATGCTCTAGTTACCTCTCCATACAACTTCTGAGGAGTTGTACTCTTACTATATCCTGACAAGCAATTCTCCGAAATTCTCATAATGGGGTATATACATAATAGAGAAAATGAGACAAACAACTGAATTGATGAATGGAGAAAGAGTTAAGCTCTACTTATTGCATGGTAACAACTAAATATTAATGTAACTTCACAGTCTGGTTCTACACTTTTCAAAAAATTTATTTATATTTTAGGGTACAATATTCAATAAGCACACGAATACCTGTCTCATGAAAACCTTCATATCATCTATAGGGCCATGCTAGGGATGTTCGATGATCATCGACGTTGAAAGCAAGAACATCGATATTTGCTTTAGGAAAAATATCATAACATCGATGTTAACGAAATCGATATCGATGTTAACTCATGGCCTCGCGCATAACCATTAGAGATGCTCAATGATCATCGATGTTCAGTATTCGATTAATATCGAACATTGATGTTGGGCTCTCGATTATGACATCGATGTTTCTAATATCGATCATAAACTTTTCAATTTCAAAGTGTAATAGATTACCTCACTTAAATTTATGCTGAACTCTTTGGAACTAATGTCTGTTAAACAGAGAACACTCTTTGCTACATAAATATTGATAATCAAAATTAAAAGTCAGTTGCTTCCACGTAATAAAAAATGTAAGATATGGCAGTGATATGCATGAGTATAACATTAGAAATACTGATAGTTTTTACATTTCAAGTTGTAGACTTTCTAAATCTAAAAATAGCATATACTTTGACACATCTAATACTCTGTAACAAACACTTGAACTTTTGATTTACACTTTATTGACAACAAAGCATGACGCGTTCCGTCGTAACAAACGACTTTCTCAGATGCTAACAAAATACTGACTGACAGAATAGTCAGTATTCTGTTAGCATCTGAAGAAGTCGTTTGTAACGACGAAACGCGTCATGCTTTGATGTCAATAAAATGTAAATCAAAAGTTCAAGAGTTTGAATTTTAGTTAATATTCATAATAATGGATTATGAATAATGAATATATATATTATTTTGAAAGTTTATATATATATATATATATATATATATATATATAAAATATATAAAGAGCTCTGTCAAAGCTTTGAAATGAATAATTTTCACTGAATAACAGTACTAATTACAAAAACAAATTTAAAAATAAATCACAACAAATCATTAATGTTTGGTTATCTTTTTTTTATACAACAGAGGAAAACAATGGCTTAGCATCCCTATCTTATTTTCTTCGCAATGAGAATGTTCTTAAAAAACTCTGGTAAGCCAGAAATGAAATTTGTGAAGATATTTATATATGTGAGTGTGTGTTTATGTACTAATTCCGAAAATTATATTATGCTTTTAAGTTTTTCATCTGTGCGATTTCATATCATCAGTATTATTATCTGTTGTTTACTGAGGAACAATTTATAACATCATTTCTGTTGACTTCGATTTTTAGACCGTTTTAGAGGTAAATTGACATGCTGATTCCAAAACTTTAATCAGTTTTTTTCTACCACGTCAAATTTTTTCTACAGTTAATATGCATATCTACTTACTCTTCTCGGAACTGAACGCGAATTAGGAATGCTCTACTGCACTCCTGTCGGCGGAACATTGTCTAGTAACGACTGGAAGGGGTAATGACGCATTGAGAAGCATTGAGTGTAGTCAAATTGGCCGCCAAGATCTGACCTAACATTCTAAATCAGCCATTTGTCGACAGAAAAAACATTATATTTCCGCTTTGCATATAAAACTAGGTCTCGTAAAGCATTTTGTTAAAGCTTTGTCAACTGAATGGGACTGTTTCAAGTATAATATTTCGACATTTCCTAGCTTGTCATATGAGAGGATAAAAGCTGGTGTCTTCTGGCTTGTCATGGCTGACTACTGTTGGAGCATCAAGCGAGAATTTCCCCAGATTGAACATTCTAGGAAATGTTATAAGCGAAAATTTTTAACCTAATATCTTTTTTTATTTTTTGTATAAACACAATTTAACTCTTGATATTATAATAACCTTTGTATGAATAAAATATTCTAATATGTTTGGTTAGTACCCACTTTAGTTTCCTCTGTATGGCCATTTTGTATGACTTTTAGGGTAAATAAAGGGTATCCTCTCTTTAGTTTGAAAACTTGACGCAATAGAGAAAAATTGATAACATTTTTGAATGTTTCTCATATTATCATCATTGTTTCGTCGATAACATTTTACGAAAAAAGTTATATAATTAGGCCATTTCCCAAGTATATCATAAAGTAACAGAAGTCAAAAAAAGTTCAGAACATTAACTTATTTAGGCAACCCTGTATCAAAAATCGCGAAGTTTTTATCTGATAGAAATTAAATGTTAGATTTCAAAACCCAGAATATCGTGGGTAGACAGATACCGTGGGCAGAAGATAAAATTTCGCCTGATGATAAATCTGGTATTTATGAGTTGAGTTGCGGTACTTGTCCCAAAGTATATGTTGGCTAAACTGGCAAGAATTTCAACCTTAAAATATCTGAACACCAAAGAAGCTTTGCATAAAAGTAAAACCGATTCTACGTATGCGGCACATATTTTAGAAAAGAACCATATCTTTGACAACAACTTTAAAATATTACATACAGAGCGAAAAGGTTATAAACTTACCCTGTTAGAAGCCATAGAAATCAATAAGAGGAAGAAATCGAAAAGTTTATTAAATCATCAAGTTTTAATCAATAATTCTCAGTTATTAAATTGATTCCAGTAAAAATGCAATCGAAGAAAAGTATTCTATGGTCATCCCCCACAATTCAGAAGAAATATGTTCTATAGTCATCCCCCTCTGTAAAAGGAGAACAGTGTTCTATGGTCATTCCCACCCCACGCACTTTAGGATGAATAAACGCAGTCCACAATGTAATAGCTCAGTTTATCATCAACATCTGATGAAGCCACTGTGTTGGCGAAACGATATTGTCATATTTTTGATTTAATTATAGTGAAAATCGAAAAACTACTTAGTTTTATTTGAATTATTAATTATATTGACAATTATACTAGAAATATCTAAAAATTCTCCAAAAACAATAACACGTTCATCTCTCAAAGCATATTGTAAATATATGACTCGACGTTTCGAATATTGTTTCATGTGTAGTAATAAGTATAGTTTCTGTTTACGTATGATGACAATATATTGATAAATTTAATTTGAAAAAGTCCCAAAAATTGGACCTAAACGTAATGTAATGAAGATTTATAATAAATGCTTTTGAGAACCAAAAAACCCAATAATTTCTTTCCGAAAATATATATATTTCATCTATATCAATCAAAATTTTCATCAATTTTTTTAGGTGTTATTGCTAAGAACTTAAATTTTTATTTAAAATATAAATAGACCGGAAGAGTTTCATATATATATATATATATATATATATATATATATATATATATATATATATATATATATATATATATATATATATATATATATATATATATATATATATATATATAAGAAATGAAATTTTTTTGTGCTTATGGCACTGAATGAAATATTTGAGAAAATGAACACTAGAACATTCATTTGAAAAATTGAAATTAATCGAGAGAATGTTATAGTAGAGCTAGATATGTGAACGTGTACGATGTGATGTCTCCATTATCCTTCAAGGGATAAATGTTGGAAAAATATTGAAATCGATGTCACACCTGATGGAAGTGCGAGACATATATGTTTCGTTCAGCAAGGAACTCGTCATGCTCACCACGTCCATCGAAGGGAGGATTTCAACCTCCAAGCATCTTCTTGTCCATCGTAGAGTAATGAATACTCTACAATTCCATCTATAGAAATCAGTGGAAAACATCTCTCTCAGATTACAGACACACCAAGCATCGAAATTTCACATATCTTCTATACCCGTAGGTATTACTAAATTGCAATGTCTACTTGACATATATCATCGAACGATGTTTTTAAATGTCAATAGGTTGCGTTAGTAGTACGCTCGCGTTTATTCCCGTATTTCAGGGGCCTATTCGGCTTATATATTGAAATACGGGAATAAACGCGAGCGTACTACTAACGCAACCTATTGACATTTAAAAACATCGTTCGATGATATATGTCAAGTAGACATTGCAATTTAGTAGGATTTCTATAGATGGAATTGTAGAGTATTCATTACTCTACGATCTTCCACTTGAAGTCACAAGAAGATGCTTGGAGGTTGAAATCGTTGCCTCACTTCGATGGACTTGGTGCGACTGACGAGTTCCTTGCAGAACGAAACATGGATGTCTCGCACTTTCATCAGGTGTGACATCGATTTCAATATTTCTCTAACATTCATCCCTTGAAGGATAATGGAGACATCACATCGTACACGTTCACACATCTAGCTCTACTATAACATTCTCTCGAATAATTTCAATTTTTCAAATTAATGTTCTAGTGTTCATTTTCTTATATATATATATATATATATATATATATATATATATATATATATATATATATATATATATATATATATATATATATATATATATCAGAACGGCGTAACCAAGTTCAAGGTCTACGAACCTGGAGATGGAATCCACAACAAAAGGACACACCTGCAAAGGAAGTCTCCACTGCTAAGCTTCCACGTGAACTTTCCGGGTTCGGAGATTTGGTCAACGTATTGCCAATGTGGCGACTATTTATCCTTTACGGAGTCTTCAACCGACTAAGTAAATAAGGAATGAAAAATTTTCTTGCGGTGAAAAGTACAAATGACAAAAACACAATTATCGGTATAGCCCGCAACCCAATTGGAAACAGCCGTTGACATATGTTTCGAGCTTATTGGCTCTCCTCAGAACGGCGTAGCCAAGTTCAAGTTGTACGAACCTGGAGATGGAATCCACAACAAAAGAACACACCGGCAAAGGAAGTCTCCACTGCTAGGCTTCCACGTAAAGCCTAGTTCTCCAGGTTCGTACAACTTGGCTTCGCCGTTCTGAGGAGAGCCAATTAGCTCGAAACACGTGTCAACAACTGCTTCCAATTCAGTTGCGGGCTATACCGATAATTTTGTTTTTGTCATTTGTACTTTTCACCGCAAGAAAATTTTTCATTCCTTATATACATATATATATATATATATATATATATATATATATATATATATATATATATATATATATATATATATATATATATATATATATATAAATAAAATACTCGAATTTCCGTTCGTTACAAAGGAAGACGAGAAAAGCTCTATGCCTATCTTTATTTAGGCCAACTCTCTTTATAATTCGAATTTTTCCTATCAATATTTACCTACTCTTCATTTTCGTCGTGATGTTTGACTTCTGTAAGCCCAATCCAACTTCCCAATTTTTTTTGTCAAGGAGAATGAAACTTTTTTTAACTGAGGAAAATGTTCGAAAAACAAAACTAATATTCCCACATTGAAGTTTACAATTCTGAAAAAAAAAATTAAGGAAATTGCATACATTTTACCGAATTTACCCGTTTGCGAACTCGTAAACAGGTGGGAGAATTTAATTCCTTATATTTAACGATTATATTACAATTCTAAAATCAAATGACTTTTACAAAGTAGAATACAAACCTTTCCCGTAGGGAAGATCTGCTTAAAACGAAAGCAAAATACTTTGCGATGAAGTTGGAAATCTCAAGATTCGTTGCAACTGATGATTGTTGAACAATCATCAGATGACCGACGATCAAAATTTCAAAAAAACCTCTACTACAAATGTGAATTCAAGAAATATGAGTCGAATTTCCAATATAGGCGAGACCGATCTATTTTTAAATATCTTCTTTGCCATACCTACCACAAGATTTGAACACAAAAATTAACCCATAAGAATCACAACAAAGAATTTCTTTACATATAACTATATTTGAAATAAACTTAAGCATGCCTACTCCACGATTTGATGTTGCAGGTTTCATGGTACCAAGACTCATTCCTACTACAGCCAACAGATAGAAGACTGATGTCGAGCAACGGACAAACATACACATTAACTATAAGAAACGTCCAAATGTCCGATTTCGGCAACTATAGTTGTAACGTTGTTAATTCAATAGGAAGAGATAAGCGATACATAGAATTGTCAGGAAAACCTGGACCTGCAAGGATCAGTAGTCCCTCGTACTCAAATCCTCACGAGTACCTTCTTACATGGACGGTACAGTCCGTTTTTCCTATTTTGGATGTTCGTATTTTGTACAGAAGAGTTATGGTAAGTATCTTCATTCAGAATTTTCAGCTTAGAATCAAATCTTTTTTCTTCTCAAAATAAGTTACTTTGAAAAGAAATTACAGTGTAACATCTTCATAACGAAACTCAAGGAACCGATAATTTTTTATGAGTTCAGTATATAAAGTGAAGAAAGAAAAACAAACAGATTAAAAATAATTTTCAATATATATTCGATAAAATAGGTTATCAAATTTTAAATTTAATTCTGTTAGTTTTGACTGACGTTTTTTGCTTTGCCAGTATTTGTTTTCTATATGTATTCTATCCATTTCTGATATGTGGTGGAATTGTTTTGATTAAAATTATAAAAAAACTTTTTTACTATAACTTAGCGGCATCGAGGGCTTGTTAAAAATATATTTATGGTTCAGAATCATTTCAATATTCAATTTCAATCGGTTTTCCTTAGTCTTTGACACTAAATCAAGAATTTGTTCATAAGTAAGTGACCACATCCTTGTCTATATTGTCGTATATTTGTAGATCTTCGTTCAAAATTTTCTATTTTGTTAAACTCCTTTATTTATTCCTTTAGAGACAAATTTTGTTTAATTTCAAACTAATCCGTTTCTAGTATTTAACCATTACGTAGTAGCAATGAAAGCTGTATGTATAGTATGTAATATACCAATGTTAGTGGTATATTATTGGAGGCTCTGCCGTCAGCTTCAATAAGGTCTTGTAACATGATAAAATGATATAAACAATAATAACGACAAAGGGTAATTGCAGTTTCTAAATATAAAACCATTTTTCCGCAATCAGCTGCTATTTATAGCTGCTGCGTTATAAGTAGTTCATAAATGTGAGGGTTCTAAGGTAAATCCACCAAATTTTGCTCACTTCTACGTTACAGGCAATTTATCGATATAAAGAATAACGTTTTAAAGAGTTTACACTGTATTGCAAAAGTACTGAAAGATTTTCTTCCTAAAGTCTTAAACGATAGCTTTCACATAATATTTGATTAGCAGATATCTGTTACATATAAGTTCTCAGTATAGATGTTTTCAGATTAATGCAACATACCAATATCCAGGTCAATGGCATGACCTTCTAGTCAAACCGTCTCAACGCTACAACTCAGCAACAGGTGAACGGTATCAGTCTTACAAACTCACTGGTCTAACACCTGATTCAGTTTACGAATGCTTGGTGCAAACAAAAAACCAGCATGGTTTTGGAGAACTTTCAGACCTTCATCAGTGGTTCTCATCTCAGAAAGGGCGACCACTTGTCTATAACAGCGGGGAATTTCTTCATAGAAAATACGACTTCCTTAAATTTATTTTAATATTGTGTCTTCACAAAATCGGAAATAATTTTACGAAATAATATCAAGAAATTTGGGTTTTCTATTTTGTATTGTAATATATCTCTTTAAATATATTCAAATAAATCAATTGTTTCCATTTTTTCAAGCGATTACCTACAAATATAAAACATGCTGAACTTACAGTATTCAAGTCGACTCAATTAATATGGGTATTGAACTGAAATAAAACTTCAGGATGATTTTATGAGAAATCATCGTAAAGTTTTATGGGAAATCATCTATATGAAAAACATGAATGAATTCCCAAATGCTGAATACTCAGATCAAAAACATCATCTCTATACATACAAAATTAAGTTTTGAACAGGCTTCACAAAACTAAAATGAAATAAATAATATCCTTCGAAATTTTATTTATCGTATGGTAATGATAGCATTCATTCACAAACAAACATCAAGGGTTTTCACATAATCAATAGCAGCATTCGTTACGTTTGCAGGTTTGGACAGTGTGGTGGGCAGTTGTGGATCCAGTTTAGTTCCCATAAGTTTGTCAGGTTGAAATGGGACAGTTCTACAGCAGTTTTCATGGGTGGTTTTCTAGATCATAACCTATTTCTCTCCAGTATAGCTGCGTTCTGATGAATGGGGAGTCGAGTGTTATCTTGGATGCGTTTATGCTCCCAGAGGAGAGCCACTTTTCGTCGATGGCCCGGAGGCGGAATGTGGCTCAGAATAGGCAGCCATTCTATACGAGTCAACCGTAGAGTAACGCTAATAATTCTCATGCTGTTTTTCAGCTATACATCGATCTTATGAGTATGTGCGCTATTGAGCCACACCGGAGCACTATATTCCGCAGTGGAGTAGACCAAACCAAGTGCTGAATTGCGTAGAGTACCAGCAGTAGAACCCCACGTGCTTCCACACAGCGTATGGATGATGGTTCTTATTTTACAGAAAGTTTTTCTAGATGTTGCTTGAATGACAGTGTACGGTCTAGTATGACCGCTAAGTATTTTGTATCATGGCATATAAATATAAAAAAAGGACTAGATAAAATATTTCAAAGAGAATTGGGCACCATGTTTATCTCTCAACCACTTGAACTGCTATTCACCGTATGATACCTAAAATGTCTTCAAATATAACATAGTATTTGCAGATGAAATACATTCAACTTATGAAGTTATGTTGAACAAACAAGTTTCTCTAAAGATCTAGTTTCCCTATTCAGTCTTATTAATATGTCATATGTATATACAGCCATTTCGGCTGTACCACAAGGTTCTAATTTAGGCGCACTGATGTTTCTTCTTTTTGTAAACGATCTAATAGACTGCCTAGCAGTTCATAGTCTCATGTATGCTGATGATTTAAAAATATATTGCAAAATCGAAACATATGAGGACTGCATAAGCTTACAGGATGGCCTCAGTGCCGTTTCTCATATGTGTTATCACAATAAACGCAATATTAATGTAACTAAATGTAACGTTGTCACATTTACTGAAAAGAAATGGCTACAATTTCATTACACAATTAACGCAACCACTCTGACCAGGGTCTCCGAAATTCGAGACCTCGATATAATATTTGATCAGAAATTTACCTTTGTACCTCATATAAGTAAAACAATTTCAACAGCATTCAAATCTTATGGATTTATTGTGCGAAATGCTGGTCACCTGAAGTAAGCCATAATCTCATTGTCTATTATTTATTATAATTACTTTTTTATTGATAATTACTTTTTAAATATTTGTATCATATCATTAGGTGTTAATACACTATATATATTTTTGAATATTTCCTGTAACTGGGTGTTTTTACCTGTAGGAAAATAAAGACTTATTATTATTATTCGACTGACTTCTGTCTTAATACTTGACATACATGAGTACTACGACATAAAAATAACGCCGCAAGTTGCCCTTCTTGTCAGGTACCTATATATCTTTCCAAAGTCAAAAAAAAAGAACTTCTAGGATTGCTACCGGTCTCTGAAGAAGCTAGAGGGGGAACATATAGCCAATGCCGTGCAAAAATTCTCCGAAGCCAATAGTTCGTTTTGGATAAAAGCGTTTCAATAGCATCTGAAGGAGCCAGAAGTATGAGACGATAAAATAAAGGGGCAACAGGGGATTCTTCGGAGAAAAATAAAACAATAAATTTTTATATTCTACTGAAATCATAATACAGCAAGAAGCGCTTCGTGTCCAAACATTTCCGGAATATGCAGTTGAGCTCATAAATTTGGTAATCAAGAATGTTAAAGGTATCTTGTGAAACTTACACTATTTTCAGTTTAAAGATTTCTTAAACGAAATGGAGACTCAGTACACCCACTACCTTATTAACAATAAAATGACATGGCTTTCCAAAGGTAAGGTGTTAAAACATTTTGCTTTCCACTTGAATTTAATTAGTGAACAATAAATGGTTGCAAAAACTTCACTTTATGGTGGATATCACAGCGAAATCAAATGGCACACAAAACATAAACATACCTATATAAACATAATTACATAGATAGGTAAATCAACATGAATGTTACTAATAAATGTTCAATTAAACATATATACCTTAGAATGCCTGTTCATTATTCAACTTTTATTCCCATTCAAATGTTATATCACAGCCCAACTCTACTTACAAGCCATGAACTACGAAATTTGGCAACATCTACTTCGGTCCTACAAATAGAGATGCTGTAATAACGTAATGGTTTCTGTTTATTGCTGCTGAATTAATTGCTATCTAATGAGAGAAATAACATTGAATTCCAAACATAAGTTGTGAAAAGTGTTATTGTTTGAAGTTCTGAAGAAGCGAAAGAAATTCCTCGCAAATTTCGATATATGTTGTTTTACGTTGTGCTTTTTTTGGTGATACCACGAGAGGTAGAAATAATACCTAACTTTTCCCATCTCATAATTGTGTAAAAACAAAAATCCACGTTTTGGTTATTGTGCTCTTCTGTGATGTATAGTGTATAGAATGTGTTACTGTGTTTTTTTTTTCAGCAACAGACTAAGGAATATCTTTGAAAATTGTATGTAAATGGCTACCTATTACTGAACTTTTGATTGAGTAGTTCAACCATTGACAAAAGTATTATTTACTAATTTTTTTCTTTCATTTGATTAGTAGATCTGTTAGGTTTGGTAGTTATTCACAACTAATCTCTTATTGATCTTGTTCTTGATATTAGGTAGCACAAAAATTAACATGCCAAGTCACGTGTGTGCCTAGATGTAAGTCGAACTACAAAACTTACCTCGAGTCTGGCGAACCACAAGTTTCTGTTTCCAAAGAATGAAAATCTAATGAAATCAATAGTAAATAAATATACCTAGGGCATCAAGGATCCCACAAAATATTCTATAGTTTGTGCCAAGCATTTTCCAAAGCTCTTATTAAAGAAGGTATTTATCGTTTGCCAGATGGATCAACAAAGGCAATACCTTATAAAGTTAAACTGAATTTAAATGCAGTGCCAAGTATTTTTCGTAATTGACCCCGCTACTTATCAAAAACAGTCCACATTCAAAGAAAAGATCCAGCTGAAAGAACCATAGCATTGAAGGAACGTTGTGATGTGAGCAAGCAATTTAATGTAGCCTCCGAAAATTCAGATTTAATTTGTAATTTTGTTGATTTAATATCCGATTATAAAGATAAGATTTTAATGTGAAAATTTTTAGATATTAAAATTTTTGTGTATAACAGCATGTTTTTTTACACTCTAGATTTTCCATCAAATGTACTGAACCAAATGTTCACAAATAAACAGTATACAAATAATTAATCACATTTTAGTAGATGCAGACATACATGTTAATGTTTTTATTAATAACAATCATCTGTCTCCTAATGATTTGAAATGGGTTTTACCAATACAATTGAAATTAACTAGATGATCTCAACTGAAAATTTTGCTTTCTCGTTATAAATATCAAATGTCACGAGTAAAAATCGATTTTTAACCAAATTAAGAGCACCTTTAAACAATTCTTAGATATTACCAATCCATAGTCCTTCCAACTTAGGCAATTTTGAATTGGAATATCTGTTAATATCTTTTGCAATTTTTGTAACCACCTAAAGATAGGAAAGTGTTGTATGTTTTATATTTTATTATTCAAATTGTTTAAATCTTACCGTGATAGTTGGATTATAGCTTACATATAGCTTCATATTTTCAAACTAATATACGTTTTAAGGTGTAATATAACTGTTAGGTGTTCCTCTTAGAAAAAAAAAGTGTATAAATAATTTCTATACATAATAGTATGATTTATAATTTTTGTTAACACTATTTTTTTATATAACGTTCCATTAAGCTGAAAAATTTTCTGAAAAGGCAATGATTACTTGAAGATATCCCGTTGTTCGAAGATCGATCGGTCTACTCACAGAATATATCCTAAAAATTTGGTATGTTCTGTGGGTCTACTGGAATAAATTTCCAATTCTTTATGGCTTGTAAGTAAAGTTATGCTGTGGTTATACAAACCTACGCGTGGCCGTTGTTGCACGATATGAAATCATCAGCATTTAAATGGTCCAGATATCATTTTTTTAATAATAATATTTCTTTATGCAACAGTCATCATACTTTTCAACAGAGTGAATTACGTCCAAATTAAATTTGCTAAGATTCTTTACATGTTTCGAAATAATCAGCTAGATTATGGTTCACAATTGAGTATAAATTCATATATACCTTTCTTGAAGAGCTCATGTTTGCTGATTTGCTTCAAATATTTAGGCAATGCGTTGAACAATGAAATGGCCATATAATGCCAGGTCCTCTTTCTGTGCGTGTATAGGTATGTCGCGGATAAAAGAAAGTGTGAATTTGTCTTGTATTATTCTTGTTTCTACAGTTTTCAAAGTAGAAATCCTTACTATATACATAAAGAAGTAACCTATATATGTATAGGCCATAAATGGTCAGTATTCCACTAGATCTGAACTTACATCTGCATGATTCCCAATATCGCAGACGAAACATCGTTCGTTATGCCCATTTCTGAGCAACAAAGATCTGGACATGTGAGGGGCTACCCCAAAATATAATGCCGTAGGATAGAATAGATTCAAAATTAGCATAATATAAAACATTGAGGATCCCTATCTACCTGATCTCTCAATACCCTAATAGTGTAAATGACTGAATTTTGTGACTTTTTCAATACTGATGTATGTGTTTCCCACTTCAAATCTTTATCAATGTGCACTCCATTTCAGTACTGTATTCAGACAGGTCTTGACAGCGACAGTGCCTTCCATCATAATCAAAAAGAAGACAGTTCGTTGTCTGCATGTTGATATTCAGACCATTTTCTTTACACCAATTATGCGCCTCATCAAAAATTTTCTTTGTCTTATCAATAGCAGATGGCACAGAGTCTGATGTTACCAAAAAGTTCGTATCATCGGCGTAGACGATTGGGTGACAACTAACACAGAATTTCCTTTTGCAGAAAGTTAATGCAAATGACAAAAAAAGCGGCCCAAAGATACTTCCCTGTAGCACTCCCACGTTAATATATTTATCTTCGGAAAAGAATTTTTTACCCCAATGAAAACATATACTCTCTGTATTCTGTTCTCTAAATAACTGCTTACTAGCTTCAACCGGTTACCCCGAATTCCACAATTCTCATGAGCAGTATTTTATGATGAACACAATCGAAAACCTTTGACAAATCTAAAAACAAAAACCAATAGGTATTTTTCTATTTTCCCGAGATGTTATTATTTTGTCAACTAATTCGAAAATAACTGTTTCCGTTTTTTAAAAAAGAAAACAGTTTACTTATTGGGCGATAGTTTTCAAGTTCATTTACATCCCCTTTTTTTGTATATTGGACATACCAAAGCGACTTTTAGGTAATTTGGAAAAATGCCCTGTTTGAAGGAACGATCTGTTATAATATGAGCAAGGGGCAATTAAATGAATTGATTTCCTTATAAATATCAACAAGTTATGAAAAATTTAGTCAAATCTTCAACCAGCAGTAACAAGACGACTTGGTATTTTATTCAATATGCTACCTTACTGTGAAGGAAAATTAAATGAACCACGGGTGGTAATGATGAAAATGTGACCAACCAACACTGAAAATGTGACAAGATATGATACAAAATTCAAACCAACCAGAAATTCATCACAGAAGAAATCTCACTCTCAAAAAATCTATTTCAATATTTTCTTGGATCACAAATGCATTAACTTCCTTCTATGAATATTCGAAAAATGTAGTATATAGTACATGTATACGAAATGTTTGAATTAAGGAGTAGTAATAGTTACTAGTTCGAAATGACTAGTATATGGGCATATATGCCCGTTTATAAATATTATATTTCGTAAATAATTGAATTTGGTAATTGATTGTTAGACTTTCTATTGCTGTAACAAAAACTCATCATAATTAAGAATTATTTTATACCCTTTAGTTCACTTCTATATTAAAGCATGTCTTTTTAATTTTATCAAACTATCATTTTTTCATATATTTATCACTGTCAACGAAGCCTAGAAATCAAAAATTCTCGAATGCAATATATAATATATATGTTTCTCAATGTAGCGTTTCTATTTAAATTTCAGTTCAAGTTTCTCCTTAAATAATTTGTAAAATATAGATTTCATTGATACAACTAAACATATTGCTCTGAAAAAATAGCTGTTTTAAATGCATTTCATAAAAAATATGATTATTTTTCTTGAATGAACTTTTTCTATTCAGACACTTTATAATGATGCCAAACTTCACTTTTCTATCAAAGTTATATATTATTTTCAAACATATTGACAAATTAACGATATACCTAGTAGTAGTAAAAATTTGAAAAAAAAACAAATAACAAAAAACTGATAAGAACATCATTGGCTGCTAATTTACTCTAATCTGTAACAATTAATAATCAAAGCAAAACTAACATTGTTTCGGCGGATATTTCGTCTGGAGGAGATTGATTTGAATCCTTTGATAACACGTTTACAGAATTATCATCCACAGAAGATATCTGTTCCATATCAGGAGTGTGAATATTGAATTCATTGAAAGTATTTGTTAGTGGAAAAAACTTCTTATCAATTCTATCTAGCTGGTAAATATTATTTTCTTCTTTATTATGCAACATACTTCCAATATAATGATGATATTCATGTGTTTTAGCATTAACATTCATACAAGAAATGTCTTCTTCACAGTTCCGCATACTCATTGACATGTCAGCATCAGAATTTTTCGAATTATTTAACTCATATTCTAGTTTATGTATATAACGTTTTTTAGCACTGTAATCGCGATTTTTTCTTAACCGGTCCTGTCTATCTTTAAATGTTTCATTACCTCTCCTTCTTGTTATTCTAATAATATCATTTAACCTCCTGATATTTTTTTCTTCTTCCGTTTCATTTTGCCTTCGGGCCTTTGCGCGAGCAGCGTCACTAATTTTTCTCGTCTGAGCTTGCTCTTCTGTTTCTAGTAAACGACGTCTTCTTGCTCGTAGAAGGTCCTTAATTCTCCGCAAGTCCCTCTGTTCAGGAGTTTCATTTTTTCTTTTTTTAGCTTGCCTCTCCGCATTTAATTTTCTTCTCTTTTCTTTCTCTTCTTCAGTTTCCAAACTTCTGCGAACAGAATTTCGCTGAGCATTTCGTTGCCTTCTGCAAAAATATTGATTTAATAATTAAAGGAATTCATCATTGCTATGTGACTATTTATGACTGTGGTATCAAAACAGCATAAAGCTTTATTTTTATATGTTTAAAAGCCAAATTGAAAAATAGTTCATGTTAAACTTTGATCCGCCAGTGCATAAATTGCAAAAGCAGCACATTTTTGTGAATTTTGGACATTAAATATAAAAAAATTAAGTTAACTTTTTATAATATCTATTATGTCGCACAACCACTCAACTACGACATCCATAAAAAACACTTTACTTTCCAAAATAATGGCAAAGATAAAGAGTAAAATAATTTTTCAATCAAGTACGTAAACTCAAGAAAATTCAATATTCCAATTATGCACCTATTATAGAGTTGCTTGAAATTCAGTTCAAAAGACCTGAGACAAAAAACTAGATCATCAATAATCCACCCTTTTCTGCATTATGTATTCATTGTCTCTTATAAACAATTAACCATCGAATGTTGGTCTAACAGCGTTTTTCGTTACGTGACAATCAATGACGAAGAAAAATAATTTTTTCATTGTGCTATTTCCACAGGGTTTTCAATGGATTTTTTTTTACTAGCAACTTTAATAGTGTGATGAGATTAATGTGAACTTAATATTTTCTAAATCTATGACAATTTCTTTAACCCTTCAGCACTAATTATTTCTAAAATTAATCAGGACTTTGGTGTGGTAATAATCAATCATTCAATGACATGTAAATTTGTTAGGTAAGGTGATCCCTAAAATAGTATAAACTTATCATCACTACCCACCTATTTCTATATGTGAACTGTATACAATATCATTACATGATATACATGAGGTAAATTTCATTTAAGAAAAAACTAAAGCACACTCATTTCATTTGATTATTGACTATTGATCTATTATTTAAACCTTATCAAATATTTTAAGATATTTTTGTTAAAACCATCAGTAAGATTAAAAATCAAGTAGAGTGACATATAAAAAGCATATCAAAACTTATATCCAGAAATGATCATCACCAACAAACCTGATAAAAGCCTCTTCTGCACTCTCAATGCTTCGTTTGAATGCAGCCCTTTCTGCATTTTTTCTCAACCTGAAATTGAATTATGAAAGGGTTTTTCTAGGTGAAAATCAAATAATTATCCCTACTTACCTCTCTAAACGTTTACTCGGACTTTCATTTGCTCGTTTCCTTGCTACAACCTCAGCATGCTTGCTTCTTGTTCTGAAATTATTTTTAAAAAATCATGTCATATATGAATATAATGGATATATATATTTTATTACCTGCCTAAAATATGATATTGCATAGTTGTTAAAGCATCACCACCTTAAAAAAAACCTGTGATTCATTGATGTTTTGAAAAAAAATGGAAATATAACAATAGAGAGCTTTTAGAAAACTCACCATCGGAGCAAAGTGATTTACTGGATATTTCTTCTGCCTTCACATGTTGTAAAAATTCATCAGGATTTTTAGAATCTTTGGTTTTCCAAGAAACACCATCTAGTGGTTCATTTTTTATGTAAACATCGCCCAATAATTTTTCTCCACAAATATCAACCTTATTTGGTACGTAAGATGGAACAGCATTCAATTTAATACTGCAAAAGATAAGAATCAAAGTTATTTATAATCATGGGTCATTAGAATAATTTTCCTATTTGTCAGTCAAATTAAATTTTGCATTATATATTTAAATGAAAAGATGCATCATCTATATATTATATATTACTCAAATATGAATCTAGGCATACACAAATCTGTCGTAATTCATCAAGAAGGTCAAGCCACAATAATTAAATATATATATATATATATATATATATATATATATATATATATATTATATATATATATATATATAGTATTTACTTGAGCTGATATGTTAACAAAATGTTGGTATTTCACTCTATTTTAACTAAATTAATTTTGACTAAAATTATCTCAAAGATGAGAAAAACTCATCTAGCATTACCCAGAATAAATATTTCCACCCATTATAAAATCATTGAACCCAAAATGCTCGGAACATACGTATTTTCTTCTGAAAGGTACTGGCCCCCCATATGCAAAATCTTCAAAAAAGTGTCTATTTCCTACAGCTTCCACCCATTGTATACATCTATAATCAACAGCAATCTTCAGAAGCTATCTTTTAATGAGATGCATAGTATGTACTCACAAATTAAAATCTACTGGAAATTCAAAAAAACAACACTCTTTCCTGTTCAAAGCCGTGTTTTTACAATCCTTAAAACAGCATACTCGATGAATGTCCATGTGTGTTCTTAAATCCATATACAGTTACCATATTTAGTTATTATATCATTTATGTTGTTACTTTTATTTGTTATTTCTAAACGCATCTCTTTTAACTTTTTTATTGTGGGTTATTGAAAACATCACAAAACCTCCTGTCAGACAAAAGTAATAGATAAAATAAATCGTTTTTATAAACTATTGTAGTTCATTTAGTTCATTTTTAAATGAGAAATTTATGTTCTTTTTGTTTGACATCTTAGATCAGTCAAGTACGGCCCGCGGGCCAAGTGCGGCCCTCGGGCTAGTCTGATCCGGCCCGCGACACGATTTTGATTAACCCCTAAAGTTAATTGCACATAGGAAGTGATAACTTTTTTTGTGCAACTATAATAGTTAACGGGAGTCTTAGATATGGTATTGTCGCATCTAACATTAACTGAGTTTGTATCGCGTGTTTTCTTTCCGTACAAAATGTATGTATTTCGGTAGTATGGCTATTTAGTGCGATGCGTGTGGCCTGTCCTGTAGATCGTTCGGTGTTGCTCGGTCAAGTTCGGGATGAAAGGTTTAGGCCTATAACTTGTATTTTTTTTGTTTTTTGGCCCGCCTGTAAATTTTTAAATTTCATCTGGCCCTCTTTTTAAAAAGTTTGCCCATCACTGTCTTAGATTAATTTTATACTGCCGAAGAAGGAGGCAACAACATTTTGAATTCTAAGGATAATGTGAATTGTTAACGTTTATATAAAGTGACAGTGTTGTTATTCTAAACAAGTGTTAATAGTTGTTTCTTGTCAATACATTATTTTAGTAATATTGGCATTATAAAATTACTTGAAGAACCCATAAATACATAACAATACTGTACTGTGGGTCGAAATTCCCAAACTGAGCTTTGCGACCACAGAACATACATTAATTTTTTTTCTGTAGTTGCAACGCCCTAGGGCACAGAATGTTCTGTGCTCTGTGGTATCCAGATATTTTCCCAGGGATGTCGCGTGTTGATGCCATCGAGATTTCACACCATCGACACTTTCAATAGAGGAGGAAGTACTAATACTAAAAGAATCACAGAATAGAGTTATCATGCGTTTTCTGCCTCAACCACGAAGTATGGAAGTCCGAATGTCACCGAAAGAATGGCATTAATTTAAGGAACAGATATTTTGCCGGTAGGGCGCGCCACTTTTTAAGACGTACTCGTTTAAATCTTTACGCGGGCAATCTTGTTGCTATTAACAGCTATGAAATAAAAATTTATGTTTAATTATAATTTTAACATTCGCGAGTCAGCGCGTATTTACTCCTGATAATAGTAACATTGTTACGTAATGAACATTTGCGCAGCCAGTGATAGAAAAGAAAACTATGACCTGGGTTTGATATTGTGTACATGAATAAATACTACGGAAAAACCTAAACCTTTCGGACTCCTTATATCTATACTTCGTGACCTAAACCTTCCATACAATAAGGACAAACTGTCCGAACTTTGGAGCTCAGTTTCTATCAAATATTGAGCGATTGGGCCATCAACACGCATTAAAGATTTTATTAGCATTTGAAACTTTGTACTTATGCGGAACAGGCTCTTCAGTAGTTGCAGTGATAAAAAGTACCAAACTGATCAAGCTATACTCAGAAAAGCAAGCACACCCTCACATTAGCTAGTCAATTACATAAATTATTCTTTTAAACTTACGTTTTGATTTCGTTCTTAATTTGTAATAGAAATTATAAATGTCTAAAGTACGTTTTTCTGATAAACTGTTACAAGGATAGTACTAAAATTGGTAGGCATTTTTTGGTGTTGACTTAAGGGGAGCGTAAAGAAAATGACAATTTTCAAGGGCTTCACAGTACATATAAGTTGTTCTTAATATGTTCTTCAGGTATAATAATATGATCTCAGTGTATATTCTGCGAGGAAACATAATATATAGAAATTAGGAGAAATGTTACAAAAAGATGGGTATATTATTAAATAAATACTTAACTTTCTATGGCTAATCAAGGCTCTTATATCATTAAACTTGGGGCCAATTTTGTGTGTGTGTGTGTGTGTGTGTGTGTGTGTGTGTGTGTGTGTGTGTGTGTGTGTGTGTGTGTGTGTGTGTGTGTGTGTGTGTGTGTGTGTGTGTGTGTGTGTATTTTTCTTCTATTTCAGATGATATTTAAACAAAGGAAAATTGCTGTGTGATTTAGTTTTTTTTAATAAAAATTATAAACATGGAAGTAACAAGATGCCATATACATTGATGATTAAAAACTGTAGTATAAAATGGAAATAATCATAAAAATATACACCATACATCAACACATGAAAATGTTAATATCATATATTGCATTTAGCAACGTGGTCAATTTTCGAATTCAACAATGCCTTAACAATTTCTCGTCCAATTGCAGCACCAAGTGGGGGAGGCACAGCATTTCCAATTTGTCGATGCTTGTCCAGGATAGTACCATTAAATTTGAATTTATCTGGAAATCCTTGAGATCTTGCACACTCTCTCACACTCACAACCCTATTTTGTTTAGGATGAAGAACTGAAACAAATGCAATTTTCAAATCACATAACTAAGCTCAAAAAATATCCTGCAGAGTATTAGCATGAATAATAAAGGAATACAGACATTTAGCATAAATCTATATTCATATATAAATTTCTAAATATAAATGAAGAAAAGATAATTACATAATTACTGAATAAAATGTCCTTACCTCTTCCTTGTTTACCCATAGGTTCGGGATTAGTAATTGTTGTACTAAAAAATCCATCCCATTCTAACCTGCCATAAAGACCACTCCAGTGATTGTGTCTATCAGCTGTATGGGGTAAACACCATGGGATGAGAGTATTCATTTGCCGATCTGAAGGGTCGCAAGCCTTGCCTAATGCACACTGACATACAGCTCGAGGAGGATCACTCTGGTTTTGTTTCTTAGTTCTGAAAATTAAACTATATTTGAAATCTACTTTCATTATTTCTCTTTGTACACTGTAAATATGTATATGTATATATTTATTTATATTTTATATATATATATATATATATATATATATATATATATATATATATATATATATATATATATATATATATTTTATAAGATATTTTGCCTGCTGATTTTCTACAGTTTTTTTTTAATATTTTCACGCAATAACAAGTTTTATTATATTAAAAAACTTCATTTGAAACATTAGCTAAAATAAAGTTTTTTCATATGTAAAGCCTGTTAAAAATTATGAAAAACTATATGTACTTATATATACCTGTAGAGATATTTCAATTGTTGAGTAAATGTTCCACTGTTCAATCTAACAACCATATTAGGTAGATCTCTCCAGTCTGCACCAGCATATGTAGGTATATGACTAATACGTGCCTCAACAAGAGGCGCCATTTCTTTACAAATATGATCATAAACAACATTACTGGTGTCATCACCACGCATCAATCTTTGAAAATGTGTAATAGCTTCTGAATCATATTGAATTTGAAGTTGATTAAAACCATTTTTAATTTCTGGCAAGTCTGATAAGGCATCTCGAACTGTGACTGTACGAAAAGGAGCAGATTCTGTCCACTTGTTTCCTAAAAAGAGATTTAAACAACTTTATAATGGCACCATCATACAGATTGATGGTGAATAAAATGAAAGAAGTCTTGAAACTACTGAAATATGATTTACATATTAAAGCATTATTAAAAAGTGTTAAAGTGACAAAATACAAATTTCAACAAGTTCCAACACATTTCATTTATCTATTTATCTAAATTTTATTATATATTATTTATATATATATATATAACTGTTTATGCAACCAAATATCAGATTTCAATGTGTGCTCAATTCAGAAGTGTGCTCTATAATATAGGTCTATGATAAATTGCATTCACCTATGTAATTAATCAAGTCCGTTTGATAGAGCACACTTCTTCAGTATAATGAATTGAAATCTGACATTTGGTTGCGTAAAAAGTTAATTCACGTATTGACCACCGAGTACCAGTTTGTAGTGATCAATAAAAAAAAAGTCCAACCCTTGTCGACATAAATATTCCTCTCATAGGGAAACATTGACTATCAATTTTCAAAAGCAATCTTTATGCTATTCCACGCTACTGTAACAAACAACTCTAATACAGTTGGACTTACCATTAGTAAATTTCATTTGGTCAACAACGAATGATAAATGACATCCTCGTTTATTAAACACATGTGAAGGTTCGGGATAACTTGGCAAAACATAACCAGGTGCTGCAGCCATAATAATAAGCCTCCTTCTTGTTTGCGGAACTCCATAGTGTCCAGCTTGGAGAATTCCAAAAGCAACTTGGTAACCCATAGCAAGTAAACATCTCAAAGTTAATTTCAAAACTACACTTCTCTTAAATGAAACAAAGTTTCTAACGTTTTCCAAAATAAAATACTTTGGTCTAAAAAAAATTGAAAAAACAATCTATTAAAATAAAAATCATAGGGAATACACAGACAAACAAAATTAACTAACGCCATCTTGTCATTTAAAACCATTTTTTAAATATCATTTGTTTCGATTGTAACAGTTTGCCAACTATGCAGGAGGATTGCGTATCTAAAATTCTCGCTAATGCATTAGCTAGAATTTTTAGATACACTACCACCAACCACCACAGAATTTTTAAAAGTTGCCATATCTCTCTGTAAACGTCTCATCTGTCACATCGGCTGTCATATGCGTGTTGGCATGGCAGATATTAGATTACATTCTATGGAATACTGACTTATTCCTGTAAATACTGTCACAAAGTTCTACAGGAAATGTCTCCCCATCTTGTTCCAAACATGTTCAATCCAATTTAACTATTGATTTTATATTAATAATTTTAATGTCGGTAATATACTCAGAAACTATCCTAGCACTATGGGTTTGTGCATAACAAATTATTTACTTATAGCATGGTTTTCTAAAACCTTTGTTAGCGATCTATCTGCAGTCAACGTCCTATTTTGAACAGAGCCTAAAAATGAGTCACCTTTTAGTAGCCTTTTTTTTCCATCTCCGAGTTCGTACAACTTAAAACTTGGCTACGCCGTTCTGATGAGAGCCAAAAAACTCGAAACACGTGTCAGCGGCTGCTTCTATTTACGAGTTATACCCATAATTTTAACTTCATATATATATATTGCTGATTTCTTACCTATAATATTCACAGTAGCTTAAGTAGGACACAATAAGGGAATTTTTGAATAATGAATACTGTCCCGCATTGAAACGATTCATTCCAGAGAATCCTTGACAAGGAGGTCCTCCTACTAACATCTCAACATCTCCTTTGTCAGGAAGACCCATTTTCTTTGCTTCTTCTTTTTTATGCATTACTAATTGAAGCAAATCATTACAATCTTCAGTGAATACTTTGCATGTGGGATTATTTAAACGGAATGCTTCTGCTGCAGTTACCTCCTTCTCAATCTACATAAAGAATAAATATAATTCAATTATAATTTTCTACAACACTGAATGATAAGCAATGAAAATTTTGTTGTTGGATTTTGTTTTTAGATCGGTCGTTTTAGATTTGGTCATGTTGGTGAGTATTGATTATGACCTTTTGTGGTCTATTTCTCAACAAGTCTTTGAAGGTAATCATTAGTCTGAGAAATACTAGAATTGAACACATGACAAGCTCTTTTTTTAGTCAAACAAACTAGAATATACTCCATATTTCATGGTGATAAATGTTTTCAATTGGCCTTCCTAAGATATTCAGATACTAATTGAGAACATTTCATTTAAGAGAGCTATGTAAGTTCATTATAAACTGTGAGACATAAGATATTCTTTCATTAAAAGAATAGGTATTTTGTATCGATTGTTGTAATATAATTATATAACACTGAGTGAATAAATATTGTGTACCCTATTCAACCATAAGGCTTATATAGTAATAGATTCTAGTATATTTTGATATTGTTACTGGAAAAGCTCTTGGGGTCAACATGAGCTTCATGTTCATGCACATTGTATTTATATATAAATACTTATTTATAAACTGAAATTTATGTATATAAATAAATATTTAAATATAAAAATTTCTGAACTAGTCACATTGAAAAAATTTTTCACATTTCTTGATAGATTTGTAATAGAATGTATAAACCATTTAAGTGAAGAATTATAAATTGGAATTCATTCATACAACATAAATTTCTTTTGCAAATTTTTCTAAGATGCCTTAAAAATCAGTCTGACCTATCTTTAAATCCTGGAAATCATGTGCTATCTTTGTGACAAATTTTGATAGCATATCATTATTTGTATTATGATATTGTTATTAGTATTTGTATTTGATAATACGTTTGCATAAACTACATAAACTTTTAGCGTTTATGTTTATGTAGATGATTGGGTATAAAACAAGCACCATCATGTTTAAATTTCGAAAATATTCTTAACAGCAATTAACCTATTGGATAATGCTTATACATTATATAAACAGTACAATAAGTTTAACTTTAATATGCATATTTCAAATTATATTAAAAAGTATTTGAGATATTTGATATAGTCAACCGATAATACTTATCTGAATTTCAGAAAAATGGCTCAATACACTGGACATGTTAGAGACTATTAATTTATATATTTTCAAAAGGTGACAGAACTCTCAACATTGTTTTCAATTATATCATTCAGAAAGAGTTCTTTATTGATGAACATTTCTAGTTTATCTAATGTTATCTTTTTACAAGTTACAAGTACTTCATCTTCATCATAATTTTAGAAACTAAATTATGTCAAATGGGAATTAATATTTTCAAACTAGTGCACAATTTGTTTCAGTGATTTCTGTGAGATAATTCAGGAAACTAATTACTTACTGCCCATTTTGTTTCACAAACACCTGTTTGGTGAAGACCTTCAGAAAGACCACCACAACCCGCAAATACATCCATTGTTTTAAGAGGGACAGATACTTTAGGCCAATCATAGGGCTTGTCAACAAGTGTAATTTCAACCTTATTTGATTTGCCTTTACCGACTGTAAAACAAAGAATGTTAGTATTTGGTACAACGTGAGTGAACTTTGCAATTAAATAGTACACATAAAGATCTCACTTTTTCCTTTTCCAACAGAACCCAATTTAGTAGCTACATGTGGAACTTCTTTGAAAGAATGACTATTCTGATCATAAAACTCATCAAAATAAAATCTAAATGGACCTTCGGAAGCCCATTTCCTAGGATTCGTCAAATTTTCACCATAAAATATGTAACATTTTCCCAATATATTATTAAATGGGGTATCAATTACTGAAATATCAAAATGATTTTTATATTTGTTCAACTAACAAATAAATGCATTCACTCACCAATTTCTGTCCAATAGACATAATTCAAATCTTTTTCATAAAGCAAGTATATAGAATGTTTAATGTATTGTGGCCTGTAAAATATTCGAACCTTAAGTTTGATTTCATCTTTTGATTTATAATTAAATTCTTCAATGCGTGCTACAATAAATGTTTCAGGTGTACCTATATTAGAGCCTTTAATATTTTCCGCTACTTTCCTGTAATACTCAGGATACAGACTTTCATCTGATTTGTTCTCTTTCTGCAAAGAAATATAAATAGAAATAATGCGAAAGTGCTAATCCTAAAGAATTATATGATATGTGAAACATAATGATAGATGTATAAAAAAGGCGAAAATTTAATTCTTAAGACACAAAATGAAATGCATGAACCAACTTTAAGAAAAGATAACAAACGAATGAAAAAACTACAAAAAATATAATAGATTAAACACAGTGATAAAAAATAAGAATACTAGCAACAAAACTAGAAAAAACCGAAATTTCTGGGGACAGTGTCACAATTTTATAAATTATAAATTTTCAAAAACTTTCTACTTTTTATCTCAAAAGATTGCCAAATGTATGAACTAGCACTTATAATCCAAGAAAAAATTAATTGATATATTCCATTACCGTTTCTTCAGTATGTGAATCTTCAGAATATTTTTCTTTCAATTTGTATGCTTCAGGCTTTAAGAAAACGCAAGATCCCACAGTGAAAGTTTCATTCATCCACTTCAATTCCCCATTTGCATATTGAGGCGATGCAATTTTTTTCTTTTCAAGTCTTCTCCTAAAGTTCAAAACAAAGGTGAGAATATTAAATTGAATTAAACTCTTGGCTTAATGTTTCACGATTATATTTAAAAACATGAATTTGTCTTCACATGAAATCGTGAAACATTAAGCCAACAGTTTAATTTAATTTAATATTTAATTGTTTCACCAAGAGTTAAGCGAGAATTCAATCTGTCATTAAAGGTGAGAATAAATTTTGTCAACAAGAAAGAATTTTATATCTAACCTGCAAGAATTACATTTATTAAAACTGTTTTTATCTTCAGGATCGTCAAAATAATCCACAAAACGGCTCTTTTCTTTCTCATATCTAGATGTAAAAAAAAAATTGCATCCATCATCTTCTAATAGTGGCGGTAGGCCTTCCAATCCCCCTTTCATAGACCAATCAGAATCTTTCATCCTATGTTCCACCTAAAAGTGTGAGAAAAACTTTTTATATCAAAAAATTTTTCATAAAAGAAATAGGAAATATATATATATATATATATATATATATATATATATATATATATATATATATATATATATATTATTTCTTATTTTGTTGATAAATGAGAGATAAATAAATATCAAGAATATCCCGAAAAATTTAAAAAGAAACTAAATAATCAGTCTTTCTTACTTTTGCTATTCTAACTATACTTCCTAAAGGTACTTCTTCACAGTGATCAACTACAAATAGTTCCCTAGGATCTGCAATAGTGCCCAAAAGAGTGTCTGTGGCTCTCCGGAACAAATGTGTATGACACATTTTTTTTCCAGGAAAAATATCATTATACATAAAAGAAACTTTTCCAATTTGAGAAGCTTTAGTAGAGTTTTCGGAGTTCAACATAACAAAATCACCAACATTCACTATGATTTCATCTGAGAAAAGAGTTTATTGATTTTTCCGTGGAATTTTAAATAAAATTTGTTACTCACCTACTAAAGCACATTTGTAAAATTTTTTTCCAGCGTGAGTTAGAATAGGATCATTTGGAAACACCACATTATGTAAAATTTTTGTAGCACAAGTTTTTTTTAGTGAAAAATCATCAGTAAATTCTTCCTCTTTAGCATCTTCATTGTCACTATCAGTTTCTGCTTCTTGAATTGCCATGTAAGGACAAATTCTTCTTTTACAAGCTTGTTTTGTTCTTCCTGGTCCATGGAACTTCTTCATATCTTTACAGTGAGAACATTCTCCACATTCAGGATTCAAACAAGCTTCACAGACACCACAACGTTTCTTGCGAGGGCCCTTAATATCTTTTATATTCTGATTATGAATTTGATCCTTGAAACAGGTTTCAAATAAATCACTGACTAAATTTGTTGTGGCTGCTTTAGTCCATGATGGAGTTTTCACTTTTATACCCTAAAAAAAAAAATTTTAACACTGAAGGAGTATTGTATTCAAATATCACCTTGCTTCCACGCTTTCTCACTTGATTTTTGTTTGAAAATACTACTCCTGCCATTTTAACTAAAGATCTCATGCATGGTACACTTATAAGTGGCTTCTCAATATCATCTGTAGCTGCAGAAGAATCGAAGCTAACCACCTTAAAGAAAACAATAGTATATATTTCAGCACAACCAATAATTAAGTACTACAACACTGATATGAATGAGCTGAACAAAATAATATTTTCTTCATTCTTCATATTACCTTAATTTTTTCTGCTTTAATGCATATAAGTATGATATTGTATTTGAAATGAACTTTAACCAACAGCACTCCTTTAAATTTAGTCAGGTAGGTGTAATAACTAAATAAATGCATAAATAATCAGCACTGCATATAGTAGCTTTGATATGAAGAAAAATTTCAGTAACAGTTCAAACTGTGGTAAACATAAACTTCTCAAAAATTAGTTTGCTTTATTACTATATTTGATAACACAGAGAAACAAAGAGGAGTATTCAAAAATTCATAAAAACAAATAGGTATACCAAAAAATTTGTTGATAACATAAAGAATCACCTACATTCAAATTATATGATCTGGAGATTGCATTATTGTCAATACAGTCTTTATATTAGAAATCTTTTGATTGTGTAACACTTTTCTTTAAAGTATTCCAACAAAATACAAATCAGAAATATATATTGGTGATGTATATGTGCTAATTGATATTGAAAATGTTAGTAAAAATATGTATATAGTGGCAAGCATAAAAGGAAATACCTGATCACAAATAAATTGTGCATGTAGTAAAAGAGATTCTTCTGGTTGTGGATAGCCTCCTAAAGAATGAACCAACCTCAATAAATCTTCATAGGTAGGATTCTGCCAACCTTCATCAAGGAGATACTCGATAATTTTTTTAGATAAATGTATTTTTTCAATCACAGATTCCCAGAACGATTTATACTCTTCTGCTGGTTCCATAAGGTAATATTCAGCATAATCTGTAGAAAAACCAAGAAGAGCTTTTTCACCACCATCAAAACCAGTTGTCCACCTTGAAACAATATTATCAAGCATATATAAGATTAGCAGGTTTTATAAAATATATGTATCTATATATATATATACCATTCATTAATTGGGCCCATATCATAAGCAGGAATTCCATTTTCCGGAGTTGCATCTTCATCATATATTGGCTTAATATACCCAGAAAAATACAAATGTACATCCCTTTGAATGAGTCCAGTATCAAAAGGGCATAAATGACCATTTTTGCAATAAACATTGAAATGAGTAATCTAAACAGAAATTTAACTTTTTATCTTAAAATGTTAGATTTTAGCTTTCAAAGTAGAGCAAACTTATTTTACCTTATGTGTAGGTCGATTATCTTGCTCATTAACATCTAATTCATCACCGGTAAATAGAGATAAATTCTCATGAGTAAGAGCAATATATTCCTCAGAAGAATTATTAGGATGTCCATTATAAATTGTGATGGTGTCAATGAACTGTCTACAAATATTGCATCGATCTTGTTTGGGTTTTGAAGGAAGTTCTAACCTATTATGAACTACATCTTTGGTAGAAAAATTTGATGGTTTTGTCCTTTTAGTTTCACTTTCATCAGAAGTTAAATATTTATCCATTTTAT
This sequence comes from Henosepilachna vigintioctopunctata, assembly GCA_030704895.1. Classification (NCBI taxonomy): domain Eukaryota; kingdom Metazoa; phylum Arthropoda; class Insecta; order Coleoptera; family Coccinellidae; genus Henosepilachna; species Henosepilachna vigintioctopunctata. Next base: position 3,987,802 of record JARQZJ010000093.1, on the reverse strand, counting down.
AATTTGAACCTGAAAAGCAATTTTCTGAATGCAAGGAATAGTTTCATCATGAAATTTAGTTTCATGATGGGTTTATAATATTTAATTAATTTAGATTTTTATAGAGATTTTAGTTTTCAACAAATTTCAATACAATTCTAAACCCATAATATATTTATACCTTTAATAGTTCTACCAATAATTCCTAAGTACCATGAATAAAGTATGCCGAAATTAACAATAAAAATTAATATTACCATTAAACGTACCTGCAACTGAATTAAGAAATGTTCAAACACGTACTAAAAACGCGGGAAAATAAAATCTATATCAAAAGTAAGGTTATTATTGTTGATTTAAAAATAAATCATCCATTTTATTTTCGATGGCTAAAACATAAATCTATTGGATCATAATTTCAAATTGTAATATAGTATGATATAATAAGTCTTTATTTTTTTATTAGCGCCTATAAATTTTAGTTCAAATTCTGAAACAAAGACTCTAAATTAAGAATGAAGACATCAAAGGATGAATTAATCAGAGTAAATTGTAAAAGATGAATGATTATAGTATCCTGAGAGCTGGAACAAAACTTTTTGATCGAAGCTGAAAATAATTTGAATTACAAGGAAATTATGACTATAAATTGAATTTGTATAATAAAATAGAATTGAATAAATGATAAATAATTGAATAAATTAAATATTATAAAATGAAAAAAATAATATAATATGAAAATAACGTAAAATGAATAAATTATTACTGCTGATGAAGAAATGGAGGGTGGAATCAGCGATTGAATTCAACGGCGTTTCGGTTAGTAATGTATCTCAAATTTAGGGTATGTTTTGTGCCCTAATATAACCATGCTAGAGGTTGTAAAGAAACTTTATTGACAACAAATTTCTCCCAATTTCAAAACAACTAGTTCCAAACCTATTCAGCGCTTCAGTTTGATTACATCCTCTGGCTGGATAGAAATGTTCTTCCTCCACACTATATATTTCAAAGAATATTCTCTATATTTGTTCTAAATGAAACTTATGTCAATAGTGAATAAATTCTAATTTGAATTTTATGAAGGAATTTAATCTATAATATAAAAATGAATCGCACAATGTGTTGGTAAGCGCATAACTAAATAACGCCTGGACCGATTTTGCCAATTCTTTTTTTAAAATGTTCGTTGAGGTCCAAGGATGGTTTTTATAAAATTTGAATATTTGCCGGGAAAATTCTAAAAATAGCCCATTTCTTTTTCCCATACAAACGTTTTCTAACTGAAATGCAGAGTCAACGGCTGGACCGATTTCACTATTTTTTGTTGTGTTTGTTATTGCCAGGGAAAAAATTTAAAAAATTGCCTGTAAAATTAGAAAATTCAAGAATACTTAATTAATTATATTAGAAAGAAATAATTTAAATTCACAGTTGGAATTTCGTTTTTAAAAATGCTAGCTGTTAGATGTACAAACTTAGTAGCAGAACTCGCAATGCAGCAAGTAAGTCAAAGATATAAAAGAGCAAGTCAAACTGACGAACAACGCGAAGCTTGGAATTAAGTTGAACGGAATCGAAATTAACAATATTAAGAGGTTGCGTTAATAGTGGATAGGTTAACTCCTATCGACCTGCATTTAATTGTAACTTTGAAATAGATTACAGTTAACAGCAAATCGTTGCTATTGGACCAATGAACGTTGTGTGTCAATATTACAAGGCAAAGTTTATTTGTTTTTGATAAGAAAATACTATCAATGATGCGACAAAATATTGCGCGAAAAGCTAATTCAAATAGACGCTATTGGTAGTAGTAGTAGTAGTAGTAGTAGTAGTAATTTATTGGTGCAATAAAACATCGTACAGCTGTTTTTACACAAGTCAAAAATATAAATAAAAACATAAACAATCACAAATATCTGCATACATACATTCACAAATAAAATGATATCAAGTCATGTATAAAGAGAAATCTACACGAAAGAACTCGGTGAAACAGTAAATAACATTTTCAATTAAAATATCCTTCAGTAATGATTTGAACTTATTAATAGGTAAGGTGCGGATTCTATGAGGCAAAGCATTGAAAAATTTCCAACACCAGTAATTCGGACCATTATGCGACCTGCTCAATCTGGAGAAATCAATTCTAATGTCAGATCTAAATCTGGTAGCATACCGATGAAAACTACTACCCACAAACATAGAATCTTTATTTTCGTAAGCGTATAACAAGCAAACAAAGACATATAAACCTGGGAACGATAGTATTTGTAATTCCCTATATTTAATTTTGCAACAGGCTCTATAGTCTGAACCCGAGATAACTCTGATTGCTCTCCTCTGAAGTCTAAAAATGGTCTCTCTAGCCCCACAACAATGACCCCACACTAACAAGCCATATCGGAGGACAGATTCAAACAGAGAGAAATACGCCAACCTGAGTACCCCGTTCGACACAGATCCGATCAAACTCCGAAGCACAAATATGCTTCTACTAAGCCTGGCGGCAACTGATGCTATGTGTGGTTTCCATGTAAGGCGAGAATCAACACATATACCAAGGAACTTGGTATAATCATCCGCACTATCATGATGGTTCAAGCTGAAAATCATGCTCTTTGACTTGTCATCATTCATACACAATTCGTTGCCTGCAAACCACTGTTCGGCCTTCATACGCTCCCTGTCACAAACAATTCGAACCTGACTCAAATCAGACCCACCAACAGAAATATTGCTGTCGTCCGCAAATAAAATCACTTTTGAAGTGAGATAGTCTGGTAGATCGTTTATAAAGACCAAAAATAAAATTGGACCCGCAATGGATCCCTGAGGAACTCCTACGGATAGGGCTCTTCTATCTGACCAATTTCCACCGGAGACCACCGACTGATATCTATCAGACAGAAACGACGAAATCAATTCAATGCTGCTCTCAACAAAACCATACTTTCGGAACTTCGACATAAGAACCGAATGAGATACACAATCGAAAGCCTTCGTCAGATCCAGGAAAAGGCTGACCGAGTACCATCCCCGCTCAAAACACCTCAACGTATCCTCCACAAAACTCAAAATTGCTTTTGTAGTTCCGAGATCCCTTCTGAAACCAAACTGCCTATCACTAAATAGCCTATTTGACTCAAAGAACTCAACCATCTGGGAACACATCAACTTCTCTATCACCTTGGAAAACACAGGAACAATCGAGATAGGTCTATAGTTGGAAACCTCATTCTGATCACCACCCTTATACAGAGGAAGCACTTTAGACACCTTCAGACAGACTGGAAATGTATTAGTGGTGATACACTTGTTGATAAGAAAAGTTAGTGGCTCAACCACAGAACTACAATTCCTCTTCAGAACAACGGAGGACAGGCCATAGCAATCTGGACATCGACTATTTTTCAGAGATTTAAAAGCATCTCTGACCTGAACCTGACTGACCTCGGTGAACCGGAACACAACATCAGATGCGATACACTTTCGAAACAGACCGGCATCATCAGAGCAAGAGGGCAACGAAGCACTTATTCGATCAGCAATAGAAACAAAAAAGTTATTAAAATAGTTGGGATCGATATTATGTTTTTTTGATGTTTTGTCAATTCCCCGTTTACTATTAATGATTCTCCACATAGTTCTATTTGGATTGGATGAATTCCGAATAACCTCGTCATGGGCTTTGATTTTTGCCCTTCTCAAAGCCAACCTGTAACCTGTTCGCAGGCTATCTCTCGTGCTCCTGCTTTCCTCCGTCCGAAAACAAGAATACAGCTCATTAGCAAACTTGAGTTGATCTCTCAAACTCCTAAGATCGTCACTGAACCACTTTACTCCACCGTCAATCTGTCTACTCCTTATGGTCCTCTCCGGGAATGAAGCTACAAATGCATCAGTAAATAATCTGTGAAATAAGCCAAAAGCCGCATCAGCATCCAACTCCTCACCCCTCAGACAATCCCAATCAGTACTCTGCAGTATACTGTACATCGCCATGAAACCAGATTCAGTCAAAGGCTTACACATTTTCTTCAACATATTAACAGGAAGGCTAGGTATTCCTACCGAAACCTTCTGAGCCTTATGGTCAGAGAAATAGCAATTCAAAACGTCTGTTTCATAATTATTCAACGAAAAATTAATAAAAATATTATCAAGACAATATTTACCCCGAGTTGGCTGATAAATTGTTCTAGTGAAACCAAATGAACTGAACAAGTCGCACAAAGATACCGACCTACCATCAATATCCTGCACCCCCTCAGTTTCACCAGATATCCTAAAATGGACATTAAAATCTCCACAAACGACCACATTCCTAAATTTAGCACAACTTGTCAAAACATCTTCTAAGGTTTTCAGAAACACATTGAAGTTCCCACTGGGTGAACGGTAACACGCAACAATAGTTATATCGCACTCGTCAGACCGAGCCGCAGTCACTTCACAATCCACTTCCGATGAAAGTGCATTAATACCTTCGACCGCATCAAAACCTACAAGCCTACTGAAAATACCGACGCCACCTCGAGATTTCAGATCACGGCCACTTGAAGAAGCTGTCATCCATCCGTCCAGAGAAAACACTGAGCACTGCACAGAGTTCAACCAGCTTTCCGTAGTACAAAAAACATCAACGCTTACCTCATCATTCAATAAAGATTCCACAACGTGTGTCTTCCCATGAATCCCCTGTACATTCAAATGTAGAATAGACAGACGACGTCCCGGTTTAACTTGTGCCAACTTACTATGCTCTCTCTCCTCTTTGTGAGAACTAATCATTTTTCTTTTATCAGTGAGGCCCTTTTCATAAAAAACTTGTTTACAGTGATCCCCCTTGGCCAAAAGGCAGAATCCATTACTTCATCATAGAATTCTTTTGGTAGCGTTATTTTGAAAGAAGAGTACACATCAGGCCTCCTAGAACTTAGCTTATCACATTCCACATCTGGAGTGATCTGACTTAAAAAGCTCCGTACATCCGAAGCGTCGGTATCAGGATGCAGCCTTGATACATGTATCTGAGTCAATGGCACTTTTGGTGCACTTTTTAACACATTAGACTGAGATGATCCCACAATAGGCTTCAAACGCTTTTCAACTTTATTCCTAGCATCCAACATATTATCGGAAAAGTTTCCCGAAGTAGTTGGATCTCCATCTTTGTTTGAGACTTTCTTTATATTGCGTTTCGAGGCAACAACGCTCCATTCCAAACTTCCACTATTCTTATGTAGCCCAGAAATGGACTTAGTCGTTTGCTCAAAGCCTGTAATAGGCATGATGACACTAATCAAAAATCACAAAAATACTATATTTATCTGATAAAACTTGAAGCTTAGGATAAAAAACAAGCATTGTTTTTCTTATTAAGAGTGTGATTGATATATATTTTTATAAAATAAAACTACAAAATAAGGCAATCCGCCATGATATCTTGAACACCAATCAGAGCTCATGACGTCAGTGTCAAGTAAACACGAGACGGCGCCAAAATTACATTTCGTATTGTTAACCTCCACTACGACTGTTTTCATTTATTAATTCAATTTCACTATTTGAGTGTGAATGTTATTAAAATAACACGAGTTATGGATCAAGGATTTATTAAGGCAAACAGCGAATGTAGAATGTAGAAGCAAACAGATGATGTAGAAGGTTTCAAAGGAGAAGTCATTTGATTAACTAAATTAGTTTTTGTTTGAGTGGCTTTACTTCGAAACTTATTTGTCGTATATACTTGGATTGATTTATCCACCATCTTATTTGCATTTTCTTGTGAAGTATTGCTTATGGGTGCTTGTGAAGCTGAAAAAGACAAAAAAATAGTATTTATAAAATATTACCTTCAAATACACATTTAAAAAGAATTTACAAATATTTACAAAGAAGTGGAATAAATTTGTATTACAAATAAGTACCTACATGAACTACCACATGACACCTCTTCAAGTTCCACATGCTTTGTACCTATTTCCTCTAAATCTTTCAGACATTCTCATATCAATGTCTTTCTTTGTTTTTTGAGAATATATGGTCTTTCTGTAGCATCTGATGTTCGTTTCCTTCTATCTGGTTGACATTGAAATTTAGTGGGCATACACCCCGGTTTCATGCGGATCTTTGACACCGATCCCATCAGATGATATTCCATATAATTATCCATATCATTTGGTAACTGAAATTTGAATAAAATACATAATATAACATCAATGAGATGAAATTTCGAGGTTAGACCTCGAAATAGATTGTTTATATTTTTACATTTAGACCACGTACAAAATATTATTACCAAATATTATATAGTATACTAGAATCTACAAAACAATGTGAAAACTTACATCAAAGTGATCTTCACAAAAATAGAGGACAGTGCTGGACAATATTGCATTTGAATCTCGCCTTGCAAGTTGAAGCCACTTGTTTTGTGTTGTTTTATTTTTAGGAACGAATACAAATAACTTATTAGTAGTTTTTATGGATGTGTTTGCACACTGGGGGACCCCACACCACTTATACACTTTCGAATTCATTTTTAATACCATAAAATAATTAAATTGTTGCACGAACCCAGAACCTAGTGTTTGAGTTACCGATTATTGACGTCACAAGCGCCGCCATGACACTGACAAGCGTTTTAGGTAAACAAATAAATTTCTATCTTAAAATTGCATTTTTTTCCTATTAAACTCTTGATTTCTGCAGAAATATCTTATTTTTGTAAATAGTATACATTTGTGAACATTATAGGCTCGTTTTTAAAAAACTGTCATCATGCCTATTGTGTTACCGTCAATATTTGTAATACCATCATTTTTTCGGACGGTCCCTGTATCTCGAACAGCTGATTTATTCGAAATGTTTATATTCGCAGCGATCGTCTTATCGGCAGGCACCTTTTTATCTGGTTCACGTGTCTTGATTACCTCGTTTAATCCTAAAATATATTTATTTTGGTCTAGAATTAATTGTTTCAACTCTGCAATTTCTTTCTTGAATATAGCCGAGACTTCAGAAACTGATTCTCGAATCAAGTTGTCTAACTCAGATTTCTTCACATATTCATCCGCACATTGGATGTCGTTCTCCTTGGTAATCATTTCAGATACAACTGTTGATTTCTCACCGACTTCAACGCACTCATCACAACGCCATTCGTTTATCAAGTTCCTATCTCGTAAATCATTAAAATCATCCATTAAAACATTCACGCACTTAATATGAAAATGTTCGTTACATTGAAAACATTTCAACGTATCATTATATCTATCAATTTTACAGGTACAGCGAGAGCAACAAATACCTCGACCGCGCGGCATGACTGAATCGTCTGGTACAGCCACCAGAGCCACTATATACATTGGTTTCCGGGATTGGACAAAATTCTGAACATTTTTTGACTTATATCCAGCAAATATCTCATATAATTAATGATGATATATGGGACAAGTACTTGCTACGAAATTCGGAATATGCCGTTCAACTATAGAAGGGACAGGTTAATCGCTTTCAATACATCAAACGTGTTAATATAGAATTTTTTTGATAATTCGACTGATTTGAAATAACAGGAAGTATTGCAGTTCCTTCGTAAGTCAGTGAGTCCCTGGCTTCACACGGGATAAATATTAAAAACAAGATAGTGTAGTACAAATAGTAGAACATGTCTTTCTAGCATTTTGAAAAATATTCAGATGAAAATAAATGGGCGTACAAAGTTCGCCTGGTCAGCTGGTAATAAAATAAAAGTATAGCTGTATTTGAAAAGTGTCCGGAATTGCGTGCATTATAAAACCATACGTTATGAATTTGAGGGTGTGTTAATGTTGCTGATTATAACTTCATCATCAGTATTCAAAGAGCCAAAACTATCCATTATACATATTAACATTAAAAAATGGTTAATACATATATATATATATATATATATATATATATATATATATATATATATATATATATATATATATATATATATATATATATATATATTTTCATATTATTATGAGTAACCATTCGAATTGTTCATTATTTATTGATGTTGCCACTAGATTACGAGGGGATTCCAAGATACATTATAAAATGTTATTGGAGGTATACTCGAGCGAGTGTTATTAAAAAATATAAAGCAACGCAAGATCTCTTATTTGGGCCACATACTCCGAGGCAATAAATATGAGATCCTAAGACTAATACTAATGGGTAAAATAGAAGGTAGAAGAGGTCCAGGCCGAAAACGGCATTCATGGTTGTGCGATATCATTATATCGCACTATATATATATATATATATATATATATATATATATATATATATATATATATATATATATATATATATATATATATATATATATATATATATATATAGTGCGATATATATTCGCACTAGCTACGAAGAGGCAATTACGGATTATAGAATGAGTGGATGATCACCTACACGCTGTAAGCGTTGGCACGAGAAGAAGAAGAATTGGAGTTCTAGTCAAAAATTTGAATTGTTTTTGAAATACCCTGTGTTTTATATATCACTTGTATTGTGTGATATATAAAATACAATGAATTAACCTAAACAAATCTAGTCCTATTTAATTCGTCGAACTTTCATAAACATAGTAAAAAGAAGAATTAAAGTTTCAAAGTTAATCCCTCAAAGAAGAAGAACTTTCTACTGTTGACAAATGTCAAAACATAACTAATCCTATATTCTTATTGCGTAGTGTTGGTCGGTTTTCTTTTATCTTTTAATGTTTCTAGGCAGCATCAAAAGGCACAAATTGTATTTGTTATGGAAATAAGGAATGGTTTTACACTTATAGAAAATTATTCTGGAGATATTTGTCAAAGAAGCATAAGAAAGTGAACACTGCATCTACTTTATTTTACTTTTCATACCTCATTACACATGTAAGCTCAATGAAAGCTTAAGTGGAACATTGTGAAATTAATTGATTTATTTTACTTAGGTTTGCAGAAAAAAATGACAATTTTGGAGAATGAAGTAAATCCCATACATTTACATATATCTGATTCAGAGTATTCCAATAGTCATTGTAAACGAAAATATTCATCGGAGGATAAAGATCCATCAGCCAAAAAGCAATTACTTGAGGTAGAGAGTAACATGTTGAATGGTTATAGATCTGAAAATAGGCATAATGGTGACAATATGCAGGAAGCACCTGTTGCTAGCTTGTCAAATATGGGTAACACATGTTATTTAAATAGTGTGTTATACACATTAAGGTTTGCTCCTACATTTCTCCATAACCTTCATCATTTAATTGGTGATTTAGCCTTAGTTAATGGACGTTTGAGTCAAAATAGAGCTAAGACTTCTTCCTTAGGTCGAAATATTGGTGCTATAGGTGGACCAAACTCACGTAGTTCAAGTTCAGGTACTAGTAGTAAAGACCTGTTTTCCATAGCAAGTGATGTAGTTCCAAAATCTAAAGTACAGATAGTGACTGAGAGATTACATGATTTATATATGACTATGCATAACTTAGAATTGAAAGAAAGTACTGATCCATATCAACCTGTTGCATTATTACATGCAGTTCGAGAAGCTAATGCTATTTTTGAAGGAAATCACCAACAGGATGCTCATGAATTACTTTTATATTTATTGGATAATATTCGTGAAACATGTGACTTCCTTTCTACTCAGTTACAACACAATCCTGATCTATTGAATGAACCAGAAAGTACTTCAAGTTCTAATTCTGGAAAAATGTGGGGAGTAAGAAGATCATGGAAAAAAAGTCAATCAAAAAAGGAAAAAATTAGTAAAGAATCTATAAATGAAGAAATAATTAACGGTTCAACTATAGCTGAAGTTGATGATTCAGAAATGAATGCTAATAGTGATATGCAGCAGAAGAAAATTGGCTACAACTTTTTAGCTGAAGATTTTGAAGGAATTACTCTAGTACGTACTAAATGTTTAGAATGTGAAACTATTACTGAAAGAAAGGAACTTTTTTATGATATTCCTGTTCCCATTATGAGTGATGATGATTTTGATATCACAGAAATTGAAAATATTGATCCCAGTGATATTTATAGAAATGCCTGTGTTACTTTTGAAAAATTATGTGATGCTAATAAGTATTTGTGTGAAAAATGTGAACGTTATAATGAGGCAAACAGGGAAGTCTTGTTTGAAACATTACCAAACATAATGATTTTACAATTGAAGAGGTTCAATACTTCAACCTCAGGTGTGCATAAAGTAAATACTTACCTACCTACTCCGTTAAACTTGGATTGCTTTTGTGAAAGCTGCTACAATTTAGAAGAAGATGTGTTATCTCCTCATTATTATAGACTTTGTTGTATAATAATGCATTTAGGTGGTACAATGGCGTCTGGTCATTATATAACTTATGTTAAAGCATCAAATTATTATAATAGTTATCATGATTGTTCTAGAGACTTGCCTAAAAGTAGCCTTTCAGCAAGTTGCAGTGAAAAATCGCTCAATATTTTGAAATTCTTAAAACCCCGTGCTGTGGCAAATTCTTTCATGGAAGGAAGAAATGGTATTTCTTCCAAAAGTATACTTAATGGTTTGAAAATTTGTAAAAGTATAGATTGTTGCAGTGTTAAACTCAATAAAAATGTTTTAGAAAATGCTCTCAACTCACAGGTTAAAAGGAATGATCATGAAGAAGATTTGTGGCTAGAATGTGATGATGAATCCATTCGATATTTGAAAAGTCCAGAATTAACTCAAATTTTAGGATACAAGCCTAATTCAACTGCCACTCCGTATCTCCTTTTTTATTCTAAGATTAATAGGAATTATGAAAAAAATTCTGATTAATTATTAAGATGCATAAACAGGTGATAGATGCTTAATAAATTGATAACCATTGTTGCTACTGCAATATCAAGTAATTCTGCTAAATTTATTTTTAATGACAATTGGTGAACTATGATTGTTTAATAAAATTATTACTATACCTGTGCTGTTGATGAAATAAATATGGGCTTCTAAGATTAAATAGGTTTAATAAGTAATTTATGGAATTTGAAAATTTTATATTATCTCTTAAACTATTTTTTCCCACCAGGCAGTTACTATGTCGTATGTTTAATTATTGATATATTTATTATTTCAGTACTTTCTGAAGATAATTATTATTTTTTCTCTAACAACTTTTACAAATAATGCTGAGCTAGTTAGCTAGTACACTTCTTTATATCAGGTTCTCTTTGTAATATTTCTGAATTTTCACTCTTTATTTTTGGAAACTATAATTTTTATAGTATAAATTATTTAGATTGATCTACAGATGATTTTAAGATATGTAATTATTTGTAATATATTAACACTAATGCGAAAAATACCTAAGTGCAGGGAAGATAATGATGTAATGCAAATAATCATTCATGTTTAAAACACTTTGCTAAAATCAATATCAAAAAAACTAATGATCAAAACATGAAGTACAATATTTTATGTTTGACAAAGCTTATAATTTCATATGTTTTTCTTGCCACTAAATAATTGTTACTTAACATTCAACATTTTACAGTTTCACAAATAATGATTGAAATTCCAAAACAAATTTTTCAGCTTTTGTTATTCCCGATTTTCATTTATTGGTTTAAATTATATTTCGTTTTTTTTTTTGATAAATCATTAAATTGAAATCTTTTCTGATGAAACGTTTGATAAAATGAAAGTTGATGTTTTAGTTCAAGAAGTGATGGCTGCTTTGCTACACATTATTTTTGTTCTATTAATGTAATGATAATGTTGCTAATAAAATATAGTATTCAAAATTTCATCACGTGATTATGTATTTTTACAATTCATTTTTAGGTCATTATTTGAATTGAAATCGAATATTTGGTATATTTACCCTTGGTATTAGTGTTTTTTATATTTATTTGTTAGATTGTTAAAAAGAATTGACATATTTCCTTGAATTTTCTCAGTATGTACAGTGATTTAGAAAAGTCAATGTTAGCAATGTTCAAAGCCAAAGTTGGTTTATAGAAATAAGAGAAATTAAACAAAATTTAATAATTTTTTTTTAACAAATATTTTTCAGTATTACTATTGTTACAAATATGTTGGCAAAAGTATTATGAAAGAATGCACTTATTCAGATATTCTTCTATTGTATTAATAATATTTTGGTTGTAAAACCATGGAATATGTTTTGAAAATAATATTGTATGCAATGATCCAATGTATTCTAATAGTCCTTTATAATTATTTATTTCATTATTTATGTTGTATTTAATTGATATTTGCTCTCTAAATTTTGAAATTTTCATCATCCAAGTGATATATACTTACAACAGTATTTTTTTAAGTAAACATATGGATTCTATATGTTTCTAACTATTGAACAAAGCCTTCCACATAACATTAAAATTTTCAATGAAACATGTATATGCCCCTTGGACAGATCTTGCCTTTATATTTCCTCGAGTTTTTATTGAATTGTTGAGAATAAGGTTGTCCTCTAAGTATTCCTATAGATTCGTTATGAAATAATTATTTAACAGGATCAATAAAATGTGATAAAATTCTTGTTAGTAATTTCAATGAAGAAATACATGACATATTAAAACACTTTATTTCTGAACCTTTCAGGCATGATTTAAATGCCTTAATTATAAATATATATTTTATACATGGCTTATGTTGTTTGTTGATTATCAAATTCCAATAGACTTTTTTGAAATAAACTCTCATTTTCATTCTTCAATTCACTATTCATTGTTTTTAGTCTTGTGTTTTATAAATTGAAAGTAAAGTTCTCAAATGTAATCTAACTGTGAGTCTCTCTGCTTATTTGATGTTAATAACACTTCAAACAAAAATATATTAGATATCAATATCATCAGTTTCAATATAAAAGTAAGTTTCTAAAATTTAAATAAAATTATATATAAAATAGTTATATATTATCAACTGTGAAAATAAAAAATTCTGACAGTTTATCTAATGCATATTTATGAATATGTAGTAACCATTAATTACTTGTAATAGTTGGAGCAGTGGTTCGGAAAATTCATTTTGACTTATCCAATGCGCCATGCACATACTGGTGTCTATATATGTATTATGCTTATTGAGCGATGTCGGCACAAAATTAAAATGGGTTTAGCAATAATTGTTGAAAAAGTAAGAATTCTTCATTAACTTTTTTCATTGGATACTCAAGAAATCAGTATTTGTAATCATAATATCATTTTAATTTCCGAATAAATGTCTAGTGAAAATTTGAAAAATGGAAAATACACCAATATACTCTTCGAGGAGTATATCTTTAAAGGTTTCAAATCACGTATGAAATATACAATTACTGGAATTTGCAGAATACTTCTCTAATAAGTGTACTGTGATAGAGAACAAAATAGGAGAACAGTTTAATTTCAGAACAATTATCTGCAAATATTAAAGGGTAATACATTCAGAAAACAAAATACAGGAAAAGCAGCAATAATTCCACACAGAAAATTTCGAATTTTAAGTCGGAGAAGTAGTGCGTTTAGACTTTTTAAAAATTCTCAATGAATTGAAATGCTTTTATTAAAAAATCTGACATGGGTCAGCAATGTTGGGCTTCACCGACTATTTCAAAAATAAAGACTTTTCCTATTTAAAATGTCGACAAAGAGTCGAACTACTGGTTGGTCCACAGCCTAACTTTAATAACGTAAGTAAAGTTAGGCTGTGCTTGGTCTTGGGCAGAATGTAGAAACGGTAGGCACAGCCCTGACCACAGAAAATACCCTTAAGTAATGCGAACTCAGTGCATTGGATATGAAAACAAATATGGCAGATTTGACGTTTACGACAGGCGGAAATAATCCTTTAGCCAGTAATTTATGTCACAGTATGTACACAGTTTATATTCTATAATTCCATTAATATTACACTGCCCCCTCTTAGTTTTGATCGTCCCGATCAACGTCACAATGTTCTACTAAGCTCCCTTCGTAGTATTTCGCCAACCTGTCCAGATGTACAACTTTCGGCTTCGATCTTGGAGTGCGTTGGATCCTGTAAACGACGTCATTTATTCGTTTCATAACCTTATAGGCTCCTTCCCAGGCCTGTGTTAATTTCGGAGATAAACCTTTCTTCCGTTGTGGGTTGTACAACCACACCAAGTCCCCTTCTTTAAATCCAACTGAATTTGCTTTTAGATCGTATCTGGTTTTCATTCGATCAGTGCTTGCTTCAATCTTATCTCGAACTAGTTCATGTACCTGATTCAAATGCAGTCTCAGCTCATCTGCATATGTGCCTACTTCCAAACGTACTTCTTCGGGGCTACCAAACAATAGATCACATGGCAATCTTAATTCTCTTCCAAAGAGTACCTTCGCCGGAGTGTGACCTGTAGTGTCATGAACTGATCCTCGATAAGCCATCAGCAGTACTGGTAAATGTTTGTCCCAATCTTTTTGATGATCAGCTACTACTTTTGACAAATACTGTTCCATTGTACGATTAAATCTCTCTACCATTCCATCAGACTGTGGGTGTAAAGGAGTTGTTCTTGTCTTTCGGATGTTCAGTATCTCCATAACTTTCTTGAAGACATCGCTTTCAAAATTTCGTCCTTGGTCTGAATGTAATTCCAATGGAACTCCGTATCGTGATATGAACTGATCTACCAATGTACGTGCAATAGTCTGAGTTTCTTGATTCGGCAGGGCATAGGCTTCTGGCCACTTGCTGAAATAATCCATAGCAACCAGTATGTACTTGTTGCCATCGTTGGTGGTAGGAAAAGGCCCGGCAACATCGACAGCAATCCTCTCAAACGGTAATCCGACATTGTACTTCTCCATTCTCCCATGGGTTTTCTTGGGTGGTCCCTTTGTAGCTGCACATGTGGTACATTTCCTGCACCATGCTTCTACGTCATCACGGCAATACACCCAGTAAAACTTTTCTCTGATTCTTGCAATGGTCTTATTGACACCAAAATGTGCACCGGACGTTCCACCATGCATATCCTTGAGAAGTTCTTCTACCTTGTCCCTGGGTACAACTAAGAGAGTTTTGACTTCTCTTCCATCTGTACTTTCCCATTTCCGCTTGAGTAGCCCATTTTCTATAACTAACGAGTCCCATTGTGCCCAAAGCGCCTTCGTAATGGATCCCATTGTTGAAATGTCTTTCCAGGTAGGCCTTCGGTTATCCCTTTTCCATTCTCTGAGAAGTTTTACATCTGGGTCTGCTTCTTGTGCCTCAATCAGTTCTTCTGTAGACCATCCTTGTCTCAATTCGATTGTAGTCCTTCTTAGATTGACAATGCCTTCTTTCTTCTCTACTCTTTTACAATGGTCACATGCTTCCTTACATGGTCGTCTGGATAGAGCGTCAGCATTATTATGGATCTTGCCCCGCCGATGTTCTACTTCAAAGTCATACTGCTGTAGTCTCTCAATCCATCTTGCGATTTGACCTTCCGGTATTTTCATTTGCAGTAACCATTTCAATGCTGCATGATCTGTACGAATACGAAATTTCCTGCCATATAAGTATTTATGAAAATGCTCCACAGATTTTATTAGAGCTAATAATTCCTTTCGAGTTACGCAGTAATTCCTCTCAGATTTGTTGAAAGTTTTGCTAAAGTATTCAATGACCCTCTCTTCACCATCTTGTACTTGCGATAGTACAGATCCGATGCCCCTATTGCTTGCATCGGTATCTAAGATAAAGAGTCCAGAGGTGTGTGGGTAGGACAAAATAGGGCTAGAGCACAGTGCAGCTTTAAGTTGTCCAAATGCTACTTCACATTCTCTTGTCCAGCTGAAGTTGATTTTGTTTTCTGTGAGGGTATGTAATGGTTTGGCTATATCAGCAAACTTATCGACAAATCTTCTATAATAAGTGCATAATCCCAGAAAACTTCTAACGTCATGTTTATCTTTAGGTCTTGGCCAATCCCTCACTGCCTTGATCTTATCCTCTGAGGTGTGTATACCAGCAGATGAAATAGTATGCCCTAAAAATTTAACCTCGTTTTGAAATAGGCAACACTTTTTATAGTTCAGCTTCAAATGAGCATTCCGGAACCTACAGAATATTTCTTTTAGATTTTTCAAATGGTCTTCAAAGGATGATCCCATCACCATTACGTCATCTAGGTAGACTAAACAGGTTTTCCAAGTCAATCCTTTTAGGATCATTTCCATTAGTCTTTCAAATGTCGCTGGTGCATTGCATAATCCAAAAGGCATAACATTGAATTGATACAATCCACTTCCAGTGGAAAAGGCTGTTTTTTCTCTGTCATCAGGATGGATCTTCACTTGCCAATAACCACTTTTTAGATCTAGTGTAGAGAACCATTTCGATCCTGCCAACGTTGTTAATGTATCATCAATTCTGGGTAATGGATAGCTATCTTTCTTCGTGACATCATTGAGCTTTCGATAATCCACACAAAATCTTGTTGTACCATCCTTCTTTTTGACTAGAACAACAGGTGCTGACCATGGGCTTGATGATTCTTCTATAACTCCTTTCTCTTTCATGGATTCAATCAATTCAGCAACTTCCCCTTG
The DNA here is from genome assembly GCA_030704895.1 of Henosepilachna vigintioctopunctata. Taxonomy (NCBI): domain Eukaryota; kingdom Metazoa; phylum Arthropoda; class Insecta; order Coleoptera; family Coccinellidae; genus Henosepilachna; species Henosepilachna vigintioctopunctata. The sequence continues at coordinate 3,971,252 of JARQZJ010000093.1, read as the reverse complement.
TTTGGCTAGTGGAAGTCTTCGTGGGGCTTGACGTATAGGGTAAGCATTCCCTGTATCAATTCGGTGTGAAACTAAGTCAGTTCCCTCTAGTTCATGGTCGTCAAAAAGATCATTTTCTTCGAGTACAAATTCTTGAGCCAATTTTGTTTGTTCTGGTGATAAATGTTTCCATGATAACTCAAATTTGCTCAAATCAACATATTTATTCTTTGGTTTCTCTAAACTAGATGGTTCTTCACATCGGACTATCCATGACACAGGCTCTAAGGTAGCTATTGGTTTACCTTTATGAATATCTAATTGTTTGTTACTGATATTGGCTATTCTCATCGGTATTTCTCGTTTTACTGTGGATAAAGTCCTAGCCGTTAAAAATTCATTGTCACGTTTTGGTTCAATGAGTCCCACACACCACTCAGGATTGCTTTCAGGTTGGACATAAATAATTTGTTCAGAGCATGCAGGTATTTTATAAGCTTGTATCGTTTTAAGACCTACTTGTCCTTGGTTGGAGCAATATTTTGGTATAAACTCTTCATTACCAATCTTCAAAATTCCAGAAACATTATCATACATTAGTCCATATTTCTTCACAAGATCCATTCCTAAAATAAAATCATCAGTTATATCAGCCACAAGAACCTTATGTGAAATCTGTAACCTCTCTCCAATTTCTAATAAAACCTCTGCTTGCCCATGAATATTACTTTTCTCTCCTGTTGCTGTTCTAAGAGTTATTTGGTTTTTCAAAGGTTCGATTTTATACTTTGGTATTATATCAGGTCTAACAATTGATATTTCAGCTCCTGTATCAACAATAATATTTACATTACGTCCTAAAATTGAACCACTTACTGATAAGCTTCCACCTGCTATGCTTCTAACCCTAACGATCCTGGGGGCTATTGTATCCGCAGCCAGGGTTTGCCCCCTTACTCTGACTGTTGGTAGTTTTCCGAATTTCTTCTTGGTGCGGGGGAAGGTGACCTTCCTCTTAATCTTTTATTATCCTCATTTCTAATTTTTTTGGAACGGCATTCTCTTTTAGAGTGTCCATACTTTCCACAAGCATAGCATTCACCTCTGAAGGACACTGTATTAACTCTGGCTGATGAAACTATACCCTTTAATTGGTTTATGAGTTCCGAGATTGTTGTGTCCTTTTCTATCTCTGCTTGTCTTACTTTATGACTAGCTCTGCTTCGGGTGGAAGTAGCTTTTGCGGCTTCAAATTCCAGGGCCCTCACTAGTGCTTCATTCCCTGTTTTTGGTCGAATAATCTTAAGATGTTGCGTTAATTCTGTATCCCTTAGTCCACTAATAAATGATTTGATGCTGAATAGTTCCAGCATGTCTTCAGTTACCCTTGGATAGGCTAAGCGAGTCAATCTCTCAATATCAGCATGAAACTCCTGTAATGTTTCGTTATGTTGTTGGCACTTACCTTCCAATTGGGCCTGGTAAAGCATTTCCTTGTGATTATCCCCATACCTGGAATCCAGTGCCTTCATTAACAAAACATAGTCTCCTTGATCTCTCTCTGATACTTTTTGTAGTACATCAGCTGCTTTACCTCTTAGAGATAGAATTAATTCTACAGCTTTTCTTTTGTCGTCCCAACCATTTATTTGTGTTGCTGCTTCGAACTGTTTTTTAAATACTAGCCAGGAAGTTTCTCCATCAAAGGTAGGTGGTTTTGAAGCAGTTCTATTTTGTATCTGATTTGATGTAATTCCCTGTTCATATTTTGTCGTATTTAATAACCGTTCCTCCATATCTTTCAGAACCTGTGACTTTAATTTGCCTAAATGTTCCTCCAGGTCCTCTTTAACGTTGGTTATCTGAGTATAATATTTAGGTATTTATTGAGTGGGAATGTCAAAACCACTACTTAAACTTGAAATATTGATTGATATTTAGCATTTAGGTTGAATACCACCCAAAATTTGAAAAATTTTCAAATTAAAAAGATCTTTATTATTTGAAACTTATTTCAATCATGGTAACAGTAACACCTCATTAGTAATTGAAATTAAATTTAACAAATCATAATTTCATTTAATACATAAAGTGGTTTATAAAGTTCTTTCTAATAGAAAAAAAAAATAAAGAACTGAACATTAATTATGTTTCACCTTAAGCGAGAATTCACTCTCAGTCATTAAGATACAAAGATTTTTCAGACAGTGTGGATCAATCTTTCACATATTTAATCGGGAAAAGTTTGTTATTTAAATGAGGCATCGATTAAAATTAGTTATGATATGATTGAAGGTTTTTCAAAAAATAGGGCTACTTGTTTAAATAACCTACGAATTTTAATTGATCAAATAAAATTATTACTTCCAAAGAAGAAACGATACTCGACTGATGCAATAATTATTTCTTTCTACCTGTGCTTATGATTTAATGCTATATGTTATATTATTTAATTCTATATGTTATAAATACGAATAATATTTCTTGTTCGTTCGCAATATACAAAAAGAGTTGAAATAATGCTTGAAACTTTGGGAAGCACCGACTAGGAGAGTAGACCACTAACTTAATTTTGACAACACGGCCGGACTACATTTTTGATGGCCTGATTAAAGTCGGCCGTGCTACAGCATATAACGTGGGGATTATAAATATTCGCACGACATACTAAGAGAGACATGATGCTGTAGCAAAAATTGCATAGAACTAAACGTTACTGACGTAAGTAAAGTTCGGTTGTGAATTACGTCTTCTACAGAAGGAAGCGGTGCCTTACTAGAAATACAATCCTAAGTCAATTTTGGAGAGTGACCAGTTTAGACTCTACTGGGACGCACTATCTTAACCGATGAAACAGTTTCCCACAATAGGCATTGCCTTGTTCTGGTTGACAAAAGAGCAAGGAAAACTACATTTATACAAGAACCATTCCAAAGGCGTACAACCTAATTGAGAAGAATGCCGATAAAATCTTTGGGTATTGAGTACGTGAACTGCGAGTGCAGATACAGTGAAATATGAACGTAGTCCCTGACGTTTTCTAGTTATCATTATTATTGTAATACCAAACAAAAGGGGATTATAAAATTTTTGTCTAGTGAACGAATACCATTTTTTCAATATTCAATATTATATTTTACATAAAATTGCAACTTGATAAATGAGTTTGGTTATCAAGTTAGCTAAGATATAACTTGTTACAAATAATGAATAAAATTTTTTTTTTCATTATGTCAACGACGTTTATTTCGGACAGTATCACTAATCTACAATCTAGACTTTGATACATAGAAATCGGATATTTTTTGGCATGTCGCATGTGTGAATATTACTGGAAGTAGAGTAAGAAGGAACTACAGAGTACGGAACGAGCATTAATTGTCAGAACTTCTTTTTCAAAAAAATTCGGTTACTGAGATATTCCCGGCTTTTTCATATTGTAGATTAGAGCTAGCAATATAAGGCTACTCTGATTTCAGAAACGTTCCAATTAGAATTAGTATTTCCACATCAATAAGTTGAACAAAATGTTTTGGGGTAAGTGAATAATTTGGTAGTAGTATAACTGAAAAAATTTAGTGTACCAACACGTGTTGCACATTTTATACCTAGTAGAATGCGGAATCTATTTTAAATTCCTATAAATTGCAATTTCCTTTATTAGTGTAAAATTATATATGTAATATGAAATTATAACTGTAATTTTAATGTTCTAGGTTTAATCATGGAACCGCAAAAGCGGTATAGTCAGGTTATCAAGAGGCCGTTTCATATATCTAAGGCGGCTTTGGATCTTTCAAATTCTGATGGTCAGCCTTCACAAATTATGGTTGGATATGAGGGCAGAAATTACTTATTGTGCACCTTAAGAAAACCTGATATACTGCAATGCACACTAGATTTAAATTTTGAAGTGAGCATTAGATATTGTTTAGTATTGAATTCTCAGTTTTAATAATATTTGGTGAATTATTTATTTGCAGGGTAGTAGTGTTTGTAAGCACTTAATTTTTATTTTCTCCCAAATATATAATTTAATCTTAATTGCAAAAATTCTTTTAAAAAATTAAAGAAAAGTGGTGTGCCAAACTTTTCTATATCATTTTTTTCATTTGTAGATTGATATTATTGAGCAACACTAATTTCATAAAATTTTAAGAAACTTAGGTTAGAAATATTTTCCAGAATGCTGAGATATTTTTAAAATTTTGAAATGGCATCTTCAAAGCAAATGAAATTAAAATTTGCCAAATTTATGTAAAGCATGTTTTGCTCTAAAACGTTTGCTTTGAGCACCTATTCATTACTTTCAATGTATACTTCATATTAGTAATGCTAACTGTTCCTATATTACACATATCGCTTTAAGCAAATGGAACTGTTGCATTTAGTGTGATAACATATTGGGAGATATGACAATGCAGGATTAGGTTATCATAAAGAATGGATATTACCTAATTATATTTATTCCTATTACACCATATTTTGATGAACTCAGTTTATGAAAGTCTTAATCTAATGGGTCTACAAGACCTAATAATAATAATAATAATAATAATAATAATACTTTATTCCCAAAATCAATAAGCACAAAATAAATAAAACAATATCAGAGTGAACAAAGTAGAGGGAGTTCTTCTCACAAAAGACTACACTTGTGTGTGAGATTTGTATGAACACAATCCTAAATAATGCTCCTTTGGAATATGTACTTAATTTCAAGATATTACAATTACAATAACATAATACCATAACAAATAAAACATAACATGTTATATTTGTTATTAACATGTACTTAATTTCAAAATATTACAATTACAATAACATAATACCATAACAAATATAACATAACCTTCTAAATCATTGTTAACAAAATTTATTCCTTTTCAGGAAATTATTTATAGAGTTCCTTCCGTATTGCCATATCCATTTCTTTATGTATCTCTTGAATGATTTTATCGAACTGCAATTTCTTACTATACTAGATATTTCATTATAAAGAATTGGACTCAGGTAAGAGAATGATTTTTGCCCAATAGTTTTTTTCATGAACGGCACTCTAAGACTTGTTCCATCTCGCAAATTTCCTACTATCACTCTCTCATTTACTGGTTGTTGCTTTCTTCTTTCATATTGATAAATCAGTAGTGCTCTAGCGTATAGTTGACGTACAGTAAATATCTCAGCCATGTTGAACAGGTCGTCTGTTGGAAAAGTGGAGTTTTTCCTATATATTATCTTCAGAATAAATTTTTGGACAATTTCAATATGCCTATAATGACAGTCCGCTAAACTTCCCCATGCCAAAACACCATAAGACAAATGTGGTTGCACTAGTCCATAATAAATTTTGAATAGTTCCGACTCCTCACATACATTCCTTAATTGTTTGAATTTCACAAATAAACTTCTAATCTTCTTTATAATATTATCTGAGTGCTCATCCCATCGTAAGTGACTATCTATTGTAATCCCTAAGTACTTAATCACGTCAGCAGATGAAACTATGAAAATAGTGTTGTTGAGTTCAATTTCGAGCCTATTGAAGTTAGGTAGACCATCTCTTTAACTAGCAAATTTCATAAATTTCGTTTTCTCCATATTAATGGTTAATTTTTTCAACGCGAAAAATTCCATCATCCGCTGAAGTACTTCCTGGGACTTATTTTTCAACTCATACCACGTATCAGCTCTAACGAGTATCGCAGTATCATCAGCAAAGCTAATTATTTCACTGTGTGGGTCTATGGAAAAAATTTCATTTATATAAAGAATGAATAATACAGGTCCAAGAACTGTTCCCTGAGGTACTCCACAGGTAACCAGGGATTCCTCGCTGATGACCCCTCCTATTTTAACTATTTGCTTCCTATTCTCCAGATAGTTTTTAATTAAATTGTAGGCTATCCCTCTCCAACCCATGCACTCCAGTGTCTCTAATAGTTCGTTGTGGTTGACGGTGTCAAACGCCTTCGCCAAGTCTACGAAAATTGTTAATATTGGTACATTCTTGTCTATTGCGTTCGTTATATGTGAAACCAGGTTTGCAATTGCATCCTGTGTTGATTTGCCTTTTTGAAATCCAAATTGGCGGTCAGATATAAGTGAGTATTTTTCCACAAATTTACATATGCGTATTTTTAAAATTTTTTCGAATATTTTTGATAACGTTGTTGTGAGTGCTATGGGTCTATAGTTTGTAACATTCAATTTATCACCATTTTTGTAGATCGGAGTTATTACTACTTTTTTCAGGGCATCAGGAAAGATTCCGTTTTCAATACTCCGATTTATGAGACTTGCAATTGGTACAGAAATGCATCTTGTGTTGGCTTTGAAAATTTCCGCTGTAAGACCATCATACCCTGGTGACCTGCTATTCTTAAGTTCCTTTATCACTTTCATTATTTCGTTTTCATCGGTATTAAAAATAACAATGGTATTCGGGTTCCGGCGACAATTAATTTTCAATTCCCCATTCTTTTTCCTTTCAATTTTTGCTGCTAATTTCTCGCCGACACTCGAAAAATGTTTGTTAAACTCATCTACAATTCTCGTCCTATCTTCAATCAACATACCTTTTCGATCATTTATTTTAGTAATGCCCTCGTTCTGTTTCATTTCTCCTTAACAAATTTCCAAAGACCTTTAGAAGAATTTTTATTTTTTTCAATTTGTTTTCTGTAGTACTCCTTTTTTACGGTTTTTATTAATGATTCTAGTTGATTTTTAAATTTCCTAAAGTTGTTTTTCATTTCTGGATTGTTTGGATTTTTCATCAAATCCTTGTACAATCTATTTTTTTGCGAAACTGATTTTATTAGACCATTTGTGATCCATGGGGTTCGTTTTCTTTGTTGGTGTTTAATTTCTATCGTCTGTGTACATTCCACCACCTTTCCCTGTAGATTCTCAACAAATGAATTCCAAGCTAAGTTCGTATCTTGGACTCCACTTATTTTATCCCATTTCTCAGTTCTGAGTTTCTCACTCAGTTTAGAATAATTAGTAATTTTTTTCAGGTATGTTTTTGGTTGGCTTTTATAGCAAAATTCGTCGTCTGAGAATTCCACAAAGGTGGAAAAATGGTCCGTAACAGTTGTTTGAAGTATAGCTGGCACAAACCTCTCTTTTTCTATATCTGCTCTGTATGAAGATGTGGTCTATGCAAGATCCGGACTTTGAGTTAAGTCTGGTCAATCCATTAATCATGGAGATGAATCCATACTGCATCATAGTTGCGAGATACATTTCCGAAATACTTGTTTTGTCTAAAATGTCTATATTGATATCTCCCAAAAATAATACAACATCATACTCACTGTTTCTGTTGCAATTACCAAGATAATCCTCCAAATCCACAATGAAGTCTCTGGCTGATAAACTTGGAGCCCTATATACACAGTTCACTTGAATTTTTCTACCAAGGCTATTCACATTGAGTACAATTATTTTCACCGTACCAACGTTAACAATGTCACAAGTATATTGTAAATTGTCTCTTATAAATACGACGAGACCGTCATTTTGACTGTTCTTACTATGATTATATATAAGCTTATATCCAGCAATATGATATAAATCAATGTTCCGTATTTCCCAAGTTTCTGAGAATACTATACAGTCCATTTCACAATCAATTTGAGCAAGTACAACCCTGAATTCATCAAGATTCTTAGATATGGATCTTATGTTGGTATGTAGTACTCTAAACGTTTTACTTTTTTCTTTTTTCAAAGATAATTTGAGTTCCTCTAAATTTTTCACCTGTATCGTCTTAACTTGTTCACTGTCAAAGTCCCTGATATACTGATCCATGAATAAATAATAACTCAAAAAAAAAAATACAAAAATAAACCGATTTAATTCAAATGTAATATATCCAAAGATACAAAAATATGCTCAATCAATTGTCTTTCAGTAGATCAATTAGACCTTCATGTGACACCTGAATTATCCTTGAAAATTCACTTTTCCTACAAAGAACTTTTCCCTCTTTAACCCATACATACATATAACCTATATTCTTCAGTTCAGACGCCTTCCTAAATAGATCTCGTGTAATCTTTGGTAGATCTTCATTTATATATATATTACGCCTATCCCCATCGAGTTCCATGTTTTCTGAATTTAGTAATCCTTTCGCCTTCCTCTTTAGCAATACTTCATTTCTAGTACTCTCGCTTGGAAATGTAACCAAGATTGGTTTCATATGGCCTTTTGAAGATATTTGTCTGGTTTTAATTTCTTCATCCTTGATGTTAATATCTAGTTTATTCAGAACCTTTACAACTTCAGCCGTCTTACTTAGTCCAATCATAATGACATTATTTCTCCGTGTTTGAAAATCTGCTGTCACTGCGTTAGCTACAGCCTGATTTTTTAAAATGGCCATTTCGTTCTTCAAAGATTGTACTTCAATTTTTAGTTTTTCATGTTCCCTCTTTAAGTTCTTATTTTCTTTTTTAATTTCTTCTAAATCTTTTTTGATACCTTCCATCATATTACCATTAAATGATATCGCTATCTCCAAATCACTAACTTTTCCGATTAACTGCTTGAACATTTCTTCCGTTGTGAGTACACTGCTCTGTGTAGATCCTTTTTTTAATCTTACTAGACATCTTTTTCATAGGTATTTCTTCCTCTTCAGAAGTTTCTCCAGGGCTAGCTGTATCTCTTTCTTCACATTCAGGACATATCCATTTCAATTTCTTCTTCTGGATTATCTCTTCCTTCTTGATACTTGTACATGCTAAGTGAGCCCATCCACCGCATTCACCCGCGCATTGAATCTTGTATCCATTCTTTCCAATTGACTTGCGGCATGTAATACATACCATATTTCCGGTCATTTTATTAAGCAAGGTCTTCTTGTTCCTATGTTCTTATCTCTTCACTCGATTTAAACTCGCGTGATAAGGATGCACCATATGTTCAGAAGGGATCGATTCGTGTATATTGCATTCAATAAATTTGTACAAATTTCCTTTCGAAATATTCTAGATTTTGCAGAAATAATATTCACATCGAAACAAGAAAATTTTTAGCTTTATGTTGTTATATTTTTCTATATTACTTTCGCTCTTATTCGACTTCAATTTACCAACTATTTAGGAGCACTTGCAACACTTATTATCTTGTCTAATTCTTCAATTCGAATCCAATAATATTTTAATAGATAAACAATAACAGATTGATTATATTCTAAAATTTATTTTTCTAGGAGTTTTAATTGTGACCAAAATTAGAGTAATTTTGGAACGAAATATTTTTTCTGCTGAGATCTGCCTGAATTTATTAACTTAATCTTGAAATTATGAATGAATTATGCACCGAGAGAATTTCTCATAATAGATTTACTTTTCTCAGAAATCTTATATATATTTTTTAATAACTATACTATAATTAACTATTATATTTACTAGACTGTAGTTAGTTTATATTTCTAAAACTCTTCATTACTATAGAAAGAAGTTTCATTAATACTTATTAACAGGAAGGAACTACAGTTTCTTTTGCCACAAATGGAAAAAGTCATGTACATCTAACTGGTTATCTAGTAAAAGATGTTTATGAAGATGAGGAAGAAGTTGAGGATCAAGAGGAATTTCAAGTTAGTGCCCAGAAACATAAGCGCAGTAATGATAGTACAGAAAAGCAATGTAAGTATTTTTAATGAAATATACACCATATACACAAACAGTTATGTGTTTTGATTCAGTCATTTCTTCTGTGATTTCAATGCTTTTATTGATTATAATATTATTTCATGCTTTCCTAAGCTTCTAGTAAAAAGGCAAGAAAAACTAAGGAAGTTTTAGAAGAAGAGGAGGAGTCTGATGATTCTATTGACCTTGAAAAATTGACTGGTATGCCTGATAAGGATGAGTCAACAGACGACGGCTCAGATGTAAGGAAATTGAATGAATTTTAACAAGAATAGTAATCATTTGAAATGGTCCAGCTTTTATATCAGATTAATTATGTTATTTGAATGAGATAGGCCTTATTTAAATTGATTAATACACCTAAAGAAGACTATGATATTTTGTCAAAATGCAAGTGTTTTAGGAACTTTGTTTTTCTGAAAAAAAAAGGAAATTGCTAAATGTTCACTGTTATTGTCATAACGTGACGCGTTTCGTTGGTATAACTGACTTCTTCAGACGTTAACAGAATATAATTTAACTGTTAACGTCTGAAGTTGTTTGTTATGATGGATTTGCACCAAGTAAATACCAATACTATTCTATATATGTTTCTTCAAATTATTGACTAGTAACTCCAAAAATATCGCTATTTAGATTTGAGGTAGAACTTTAGTCATTTTCACAAATTGCAAACATTATTGAAAAGTGATTCCTAATATTTGAAGGAATTGTTAATTTTTAAATTGATTTTATTTCGCTTGCTGAATATTATGATTACATATATACATATATTCTAGGATTTTGTTAGTACTTCAGAAGAAGAGGAAGCTGAAGAAGAAGAGGAAGATGAGGATTATGATCCTGATGACGAGAATATGGAAAAAGTCATGGATTCTTTTGCTGAACAAGCTAAGAAACGCAAAAAGGAGAAAGAAGCAAAAGTAAAAAAAGGACAACAGAGTAAAGAAAGTACACCTCTGAAGCAAACTCCTGGACCTAAAGTAAAAAAACCAGAAAATGGTACTGTTGAAGATGAGAAAAAAAAAGGAAAGGAAGAAAAAAAAGGAAAACAAAATCAGTCATCAACTCCTAGTCAGAAAGTATTAGCTGGTGGTGTCATCATAGAAGATATGAAAGAAGGACATGGAGCTGTTGCAGGAAATGGTAAATTCGTTTATGTAAGTCCAATACATTTTACTTTTATTTCAAATAATAGCTGTGTTGGAGGAACTTGAAAATAGTATTTGTTTCAATGCTTATTCCTGGTGTAATGAAGTTTATTATGTGATTATCAGATAGAATGCACCAAAAAACATGAACTAAAATATCAACTTAGACCTAATATGTTTCTATTCCCATTTTTAGGTTTATTATGAAGGTTTTTTGAAGGGCAAGAAAAAGCCTTTTGATACATGTAGTAAAAGTCCAGGATTTGGTTTTCGTTTAGGAAAAGGTGAGGTTATTAAAGGTTGGGATATTGCACTTGAAGGAATGAAAGTTGGCGGTAAAAGAAGAGTTACCATTCCACCCCATTTGGGGTAAGTACATATTAAAGATACAGAATAATTCATAAAACTCTGTACTGTAAGTACAGAAAATTATGGATTATGTATTTAACTATTTTGCTATTCAAATGTTTGTAAAGTTAGAATTTGCTTGATTCGAACACACTAGTTGTTTGTCTGCCTGTTATGCCTTTATCGAGGAAGCCATCACACGATTTGATGGACAAAACCTATTGACAAAACTTTGTAAGCACGAAATAGGAGATATTTTCATTGTTTTTACCATAATGAAGTTTGATGCTTTTAAGTTGCTTTCACATTTAAGTGGAGTTCTGTTGTTAAAATCATGTAACCATCTCTCAAAGTAGTGAATAGTGGAAAACAGTAAAGTAGTAAACGGTTAATAGTTGTCAAATACGTTATTTCAGATGGAAATTTTTTTTCTTTGGGATTCTACTTGAAATTGTTAAAATTATCTGTTGGTTTTTTCCAATTGGTTTTTCTAAAAAAAGACTGAGTCTCCTTTAAATGGGTGTATTAATGATAATAATAATAATAATGAGTTCTTTATTCTCAACAGGTATAATACCCGAATACAGAAAATAACAACATAATGTTGAATGCAAAATAAATAAAATGATAAAAATATAACAAAGAGCTCAATCTAATCTAAAAAAAACTGAAAGAGTAACTAATAATTAATTAATAGAATTCAATGAAATATTACAAACAACTCAATCTAAATCAATTCATTTTAATCAATTTCCTTCATTCCCATAACTCCCAATAATAATTTCTATGGAGTCAGTGTATGTCACATTTATTAGCAATTTTATTGAATGTAAACTCCATAAACCAATGGGGGATTGTATTAACGAGTTGGTCTTTGGACTGTCTAGGTGGAATAATTCTGCAGTATGCGAATTTTGCCTAGGAACACGAAATTTCAAAGCGGAAAAGAGAGGAAAATCAATATTGTTGTGCAGTAATTTATATAAAAATTTGAGTGATAAAGTTTCTCACCTGCCCTGGATGAGATTATACAAAATCAACTCAATAATTCGTTATGATTGACTCTTCTCGGTGGATAAACTTTATCATCCCTCCAAACTAGAATTTCCAGAACATTCATTAATTATTCATATTTACTAGCACGGTCACAGATTAAATCACGTTGTCCTACCTGCCTTTCTCGAAAGCGTACATACACAGTTTATAATGCCAAATCTGCACTGACCTTTAACCTTGAAACCGAAAGTAGTTTCAAATACAACTGATTTTGGTTTCAATGTCCAAAACAGAAGCAGATGACTTATTGATATAAAGTCACGTATTTTGTGCGTAAAAAAAAACAAGATTAACAAATGAAGAAACAATCGATGACTGAACGCACTTAGCGAAGGCGGGGATTCCCAGCGCGAGAGGTATGCACCTGTTGGCAGGTGCATACCTCTAGTAGTCGACGATCCGTAACATTCCTGATCTAGACACATCGGCTACTTAATTTAGGATGTTATTAGAGGATATGTAGATATTGTGGATATTCTGATATGAACACAAGCTTAAGAACAAAAGTGTTATCAGAATTGTTTATTAGTTGCAACTAAATGTTGATATTTGAATTTCAGAATGAAAATTTCAATATTTTATTCAATTTACTAAAGAATAAATTAGGGCTTTTATAAAAACGCATTTAAAGAAAAAAGTAACAAAGTAATGAAATAGATTGACGCATATAGTTCATAATTTAATGAAAGAACACCATGACATAATGTAGTACATGCCACTTGACAAGTAATTTTTTGAAAATTCAGTAGACATACAGTTCCGACAGCCAATGGGCTTGTAATCTATGTACATTACCCAACAATTTATCATTTATCATTAAACTACTTAGGGCAGATACGAGTCCTTCAAGTCCTTCACAAGGACTCGAACCCGAATCCTACCTCAGGTAGGGTAGTCGGGTGTTTTTCTGACAAAGTCACGGAGGCGACTGACAAGTAATATTAAAGTGATATCACAGTACACAGCGTGACGGTTTAGCTCTTTCAGTGGCCGTGCTGAACTGCGAGTAATGCCAGTTGATGTGATAGTACTAAGCGGTATTAGTTTTGATAATGATATGATCTGATATTGCATTACACCTTAACATATCTACTGTTTAGCGCACGACTACTTAATCCAATCAAAGTTGAAAAATTCGTGGGCACGTCTCTAGGGATGGGAAAATTTGGATATCCTCTTAAGAATATTCCGTAGTAGGGAAACAGGTGATTTCTATGAAACCTTGCAACTCAAAAAAATTGATAATTTTTCTGAACATCTAGAACATTGTATTTCAGAGATGTATAATCCAACACTGAAAAAAATTCAAAATTTGAAGTGAATTCACAAATACATAAACGGATAATTCAATGGAAATGAAAAAATTAACGCCTATTTTTGACATAAATGGAAATACTTTACGATTAATAATATTTTCTGTGAATCTCGCACATTTTTGATGGTTTCAAATGAGGTTTAACTTCAATTATTTCAAATACATGTCATTGAGTTTAAAATTTTGCAATACAACTTTGTTTATAATTTAATTAAATCAATAGTTAATTGAATCATCAATTAAACGATCTCTTATTGTTGTATTGAATTTGTGTATATACATTCAAATAGTAATTCTTTAAAATATTATTACAGATATGGAGCCAAGGGATCTTTACCAGCGATACCACCAAACTCAACCTTGGTTTTTGAAATTGATTTATTGAAAATGAAATAATTTCAGTGAATTTCTTTTCTTCTAATATTAATTTTCATTCACTATAATGTATGGCTGAGTTAGAGAACTATTCAGTGGATTCCATGTAATCTATAGAGGTGAAAATATTTTCTGATGAATTTTATTCTGTATTTAATAAGATTTAAAATTCAAAGTCGTTATTTTTTAAACTTTTTCGAATTTTTCACATAGAAATGCAAAAACCTAGTTTTTCCATTCCTTTTTTCTGTTTATTCCATGTGTTTTTAAATTTGTGAAATATATTTTTTGCATTATTGGCATACTATTCTTTAATATTTCCATCTCCTGTATTTTAGTAAACTTTATGAATTTCAGTTGAATATTTGTGTCAATTTACATTTTTCATTTCTATCCTTTTATAGTGGGAATTTCTGATTTTTAGTTAAACTGAAAATATAAATTTCTAAATTAAAGACTTATCAAATTCAACTAACCTGACTCTACTTTGGAACAGTAGATTATGTATTGTGACAATTTTTTTCATGCCAATGAGTCCTGTTCTTTGTGTTTGTGAAGATTGATCGTTATCTATTGCACAAAAATGTAAAAATTTGAAAGACTACACTTGTCTTTAGTCATTTAGTAGACATTTTGTTAATAATTCCCACAATTAGTTTGATTAACAAGAATGATTCGTGAAATTATATTTAGTAATATGAAAATTATTGAGTATTCAACAACTTATTTGATTTTGAGAAAGCAAATGTGCATGAAAAGTGGTAATTTTGAAATATATGAAATTAACAGTTTAAAATTCGTAATAATTTTAGTCTGGATTAATTTTGCTATTATGTATGTGTAGTTTATATGTTTTAAAACTCCAATTGGTATAAAAACTATGACCTGCTATAAAAAAGCTATAAAACTGCTATTTTAAACACTTCAGAGAGTTCATATGCTTTGATAACTATTAATTTTCTCGATTTATTTATGAAATTTGCATGATCAATGAAGAGAAAACAAACTTCTTTGAAAAGAGGAATTTGTTACGTAAAATATTGGCATTTTGCCTCATCTTTGTTATCAAACCTGTGTTTTGTCTTTCAACATAAATACTTTGTGTTCAACAAGATTAAACTTTTATTATTGGTTTTAGGGTTTAATGTCATTCTTGATAAACATTTTTGCTTGTGCAAAATAACAAAAATTTTAATAAAATTAATGTGCATTGAAAGCTTTTCCGATTTATATTCATTATGTAAACCTTTCTCGACTTAGTTTGGAAATTCAAACCAATCCAATATTATTGTCAGTGATATTTACAATATACCCAACAGTTGACTTTCGTAAGTAATTGTCTTATTAGATTCAACTCAATGATTATATCTTTTAAATTTTATGTTAATATTATTGTTACTAATTAAATATATAAATTAAAGATTTCCGACGCGTTACACGATCTAAACCGGCTCTCTATGTGAAACGTACACCATCGAGGAGTACAAGTTTTCATTATTCTATTTTTTAATGCCTTTTTACATTTGACCTTTTCATACTATTTGTATAAATATCTTTGAAACAAATAAAAATTATTATTAAATAATGACTATAACTAAATTTGTGTTCAGTGAGATAGCAAAATGCTTGATTAAATCGTTTTTTACTATTACTATTGTTCCCCATGAGGAGAGCGACTGAATTTGAATTCGCAATCGTTAGGAATTTTGCTTCATCTTTTTTGCTTCCCAAAAACACCAGGTTGATGATTTGATTTTTGCTCAAACTTCAGAATTGCGATTTTATAGCGACATTCAGTGCGATCTTCGAGATTTTTTATATTGATCTGTTGTAGATCCTTTTGGACCTCTTTTAGCCACTCTGTTCCGCATTTACTATTCATAATTATATCGAGTAGTTTCTTCGGTATTCTGGACTGTTTCATTATGTAGACGCGTGCATAGAACTTTGCTCGTCGTTTACCGATTTCTTCCGCTATCGTATTTGTCTTTTAATACAGTTCATTCTGAGGTCTTTTCATCCAAATGCCGTTTCTATTGATTGGCCTGTAAATCTTTCTGAGAATTTTTCGTTCTTGTTTTTCTATTTCTCTTATTCTTGAATTGCCGCCGATAACCATTGTTTCAGCTGCGTAGATTGCTTCTGGAAGAATCGTTGTGTTATAATGCCTCAATTTGGCGCCTCTCGAAATGCACTTTTTGTTATAGTGAGCCCATGTTAGTTTGTAGGCCCTTTGGAGCTTGGTAATTCTCTGTTCATTAGCGATTCGGTTAAACCTGAGGACTGTATAACTTCCCCTAGGTATTTAAATTGACCGCCAGATATTGAACAGACGCCAATGGGTTTGTTTAGTTAGTTTTTGGTCCGCGATGAGTATCGGTGTCTCCTATATCTAGGAGACTTTCCCCTATCCGCCACCCGGGGAGGCGCCCGGTGGGGGTACTAACAACCCCATGTATATATATATATATATATATATATATATATATATATATATATATATATATATATATATATATATATATATATATCTGGAAATTACTAAAATTACCAAAAAATTATTCTTCTCTCATCACAAAATATGGTAAAATTCTGCAAGTTGGCCATTTTAAATACCTCGAAGAAGTTATACAGTCCTTGGGTTTAAACAGAATCGCTAATGAGCAGAGAATAACCAAGCTGCAAAAGACCTACAAGCTAACATGGACGTACTATAACAAAAAGTGTATTTCGAGTGGCGCCCAATTGAGGCATTATAACAACGATTTTTCCAGAACCAATCTACGCATCTGAAACAATGGTTATTGACTGTAATTCAAGACTTAGAGAAATAGGAAAACAAGAACGGAAAATTCTTAGAAAGATTTACGGGCCAGAATGAACTTAATCAAAAGACAAATATGATAACGGAAGAAATCGGTAAACGACGAGCAAAGTTCTATGCACATGTTTACAGAATGAAACAGTCCAGAATACCGAAGAAACTACTCGATATAATTATGAATAGTAAATGCGGAACAGAGTGGCTGAAAGAGGTCCAAAAGGATCTACAACAGATCAATATAAAAAATCTCGAAGATCGCAATGAATGTCGCTAAATGTGAAGTGAAATCACACATGTGAAGTTTGAGCAAAAATCAAATCGCTAACATGGAATAAAATCGACAGTTGAACGGAAGAAAGAGCATTCAGAGAAGATGAAGCGTTTTTGGGAGGCAAAAAAGATGAAGCAAAAGTCCTAATCAAGTTCAAACGCTCTCCTCATGGAGATATATATATATATATATATATATATATATATATATATATATATATATATATATATATATATGAGGAGATATATATATATATATATATTCATATATATATCCCAATAATATTTCATATATATAATAACAAAAAATAAGAAAAATCCAAAGCAGTGGGGCGTAAACCTGAAGACCTGGGTTCGAATCCAGTCGAGTTCAAAACTTTTGAAATGTAATTTCAATTCTCAATTTTCACTATAAAAATATTAATACATTATATATATATATATATATATATATATATATATATATATATATATATATATATATATATATATATATATATATATATATATAAATATTTTTTTTTTGTTTATTTGTTTGATTGAAATCGACTCAAAACGAAGCTAATATCTTTAAGTGCTGTGATGGTATTTATGGCTTTTCAATGAAGTTATTGATTCTCGATAAATGAAGGAAAACGGAAAATTGGCATAAAATCGTTTCATATCGGTATTTTGGTAGCACAAATCACGAATCGGTAAAAATACCGAAAAAACGGCAAGCTCGGGACTGATTTAACTTGGTCATCGCAAGTTCCTGACGTGTCATCACTGTTGATCTGTTACACTATAACACGAAAATAAATTTCATGCTTTTATCACGCACTGTTACAATGCATTTCCAACTGAATTCCAGAAATGATCCAATTTAATATCGAACGCTTGCTTTGCGGTGGCAAAACGGTTACTTCCACCAATTTCTCTCAACTAATATGCATGCATGATTCCATTTCGAACACTACTCCACGAGATGAGTGATTTATGAATGTTCTAAAATAACTTGTCCGCATAACCGCAACGATATGCCACATGGAAGGACGGCTTGTACGGAGAGATTCAGTTCAAGTGCGTGACTGAAAACTTGAAATCGCTAAATGTGTGTGCGAAAGACAGGAAATAGCTAGTGCCTCCCATCACGTCTAATAATTATATCCCGCATCGGCAAGGATCCGTCAAAACATATTTTTTTAACGGGAAATAAATTAGAAAATTAACTTTTGTTTAGGCCATGAGTGGGTGTTGATTTATTGTGTGGCCAGGATAGCGTGAAAAGTATTATTCATTATTTTGACGTCAGACTGTCAGAGTGAGATAATTTCGGGAGTTTTTGCAAAATTTATTTCTAATTAATTTATTCTTCGAGTAAATGAACAGTTTAAAATCAGGAATCAGTAATAGATGAGATCGATATGATTATATTATACCTACATAATATATCACATAGTTATAATAAATTAAACTTCAAATGAGGCACGTTCCGAAGCAATTCTTAATATTTGGGGGTTGATTGAATATAATGAAAAAATACCTACTTTTTTGGTGACTTAAAGATGTTGTAAAAATTGTTAATATTGTTACTATTTAAGAGTTCTGAGGAAGCAGATAATTAAAATGAAAAATTTAATTTATATTTAATGATTAAGTGGCGTACCAATTCAAAAGTTTTTATGGTTGTTTAATAAGGTTTTTTTACTATAAGGTTTGTAGGCCTTAATAACAACGTATTATACACTGTGAAACGTTTAACTGTTGCTAACTTTATACACTGCTGCTTCTTTTGAATGAATTTGAGCTGCTACTTATTTGGGTTGAAGACAATCAATATGATAGTATTTGGAGTTAGCTTTCTTTCTTCTAAGTGGACGTTATCGACTTGAAGGCGGGAATTAATTTTCCCACAAAAATTTTACAGACTTAGAATTAGAGTTTGGTTCACATTTCATTATTTTTAATTGTTAATGTTTTCTAAATTTACAAAGTTTTAAATTTACAAAACTGTAACGTTTGTTTCACTATACTTGAGTCTGAAGAAGCCATTGTTGTGGTAAAAAGTAGCCACAATTGTATGCAAGTATGTATATCGAGAAAGAGATTTTCGTACCCCTTTTAATTTTTCAAGATTGTATACCCCTTCTTTTGTGAAATTACTTCGTAAATTTTTTTAGGGTTATCACGCGTATAATGTATGTGAATATAATGTCGTTATATGTGGACCATTTCAGACAAATGCTGTTTGTAAATGTACAGAAGGAGCTAAGCCTACAAAAATTATTTCCTGTTACTATTAACTATCTGGTATTAGGTAAATAAATAATTGACTTGAGACTTTCTTTATATATACTTTGAAAATGGTATATAATAAATTGTATTTGTCTATTTATCCCTGTTTCAGTGGAGTGAGTTGGGAGTCACAAAATATAAATGAATCAGAAATACTAAAACCAGAAAATAACTACTTATATGTTTGAGGAAAAAATAAGTGACTTCAAGAATTGATTTTTTGCGTTTTAATTTTTTATTGTTTTTATATATGCCCTCTGTATCATCCTCCTCATTCGTACTTGGCGAAGACGATGGCTTTATTTTTTTTTCATTGCTTTTATTCTTTGGAATCCTCTTTTCTGGCAAGTTCTTTTTGGATTGGTTGATTTTTTTAACCTCTTAATTTTTTGATAAAACAACATTTTCCGTAGAATTTGGTAAACTGACAACAGACTTTCATTTCTGATTTTCAACGTAGCGCAAACTTGTTTTCATTCGTTGCGTCCAACATACTTCACGGTTCCACTAACCAATCGTTCGCAGATTATTTTTAATTTCATTTTCGGGAGTATCTAGAACTTTCTATGAAACTTTGTTACATAGCAATATTATTCTTAATATTCTAATGTTAGAATAGCGCTGTATTCCGGACAAGAGCACAATAGAGTATTATTACTGCAGATACCATCGCGCCATCGAGCAGTGTTTGAAATTTTGTTTGCTGACCATCTCACCTGAATTTACGCTATTGCTAGTCAATAAAAACCTATTAGGTTAATAGATTTGAAAATTGTGATTTTCTTATATCAATTTGAACCTCCATATTGTTACGTCACTGCACTGAAACGATTTGTTTATTTAATAATTATTAATTAAACAAATCTCTTTATTTGTTGTCCTTTATCAGAAAAAAATATATCATTTAACCTGTAACGTGTATCTCAAAAACTAGAGCTTATAGAAAAAATGTATCGGCACATTAAAAACATCTAAAATCAGATGTTAGATTTCTGGCACCAAATTTTTTTTTTCATTTTGTTGGCCTGTGTAATTGATGAGGCCGATACTTGATGTAAATCGATAAACATATTAAAACAATTGTTAAACTGATTTACACATATATTAAAAATAATACTGCATGACGTACGTTTCGATGAGATTTATTTTCGATAGTTTTTCAATTTTCCATAAACCATCACATACAGATAGTATTATACATAATACTTCCGTGCATCCATTTCAACACAAAATGTCAGCTTTCAATAGTTTGATACATCGATTAGTAAATATTCCTCTTTCTAGACCAATTTCAACACCGAGAAAAATTTAATCAAGCAAATAGCCGTGAATATTAATTATAATCCTGAAATAATAGATAATATGATATTAAGAAAAAAATTCAAAAAGTCGATTGGTTTGGTTTATCCCTTAGTCAAAAACAATATCAACTATAACAGTCTTACATATATCGGTAAGTCCAGTGAAAACTCAAATCTCTTCTTTTTAAGTATAACATCCACATTGCTTACCGTACTGGAAATAACTTGTGAAAACATATCAAAAATAACAAATCTAAAGTCAACAAAAATAAAAAATCAGGTGTATATAAAATTAACTGTGGTAGTTGTGATAAGTTTTATATTGGTAGAACGTTTAGAAGTTTTCAAATAAGAATTTCGGAACATAAACATAGCTTTGAAAATCAGAAGACAGATTCTCATTATGCAAATCATCTGATTAATGAAAATCATATATTCAATTCCGATTTTGAGATTTTGAATACCGCAAACAAGGGAATGGAGCTTAATTTGTTAGAATCACTTCAAATTAATAAATACAAATATTCTGGCAACCTTTTGAACAGCCAAATCGATCATACCTCAAGCCCCCTTCTTAATATTTTCAAACTTACTTAGTCACTACATAGTATAAAGCAAAGTCGCTTTTTCTATCCCTTTGTACGCTTTAATCTTTGAAACTACGCAACGGATTTTGATGCGGTTTTTTTAATAGATAGAGTGATTCAAGAGGAAGGTTTATATGTATAATAACATCCACTAAATAGTGGAGAAGTACTGTTATTTTTGAGGTTTCTAATGTGATGTCGTAAATAATTACATTTTTTCCGCTTACATTGCAAACGAAGGCTGAACCCTACGAGTTTTATCAAAATAATGTACTAAGTATTGTACACATTGAAAAGGTCTACAGAAAAGTCCGTGATGGTATATGTCTATCTCTTATGGATAACCCACAATAACTTTTTTTTGTCATTTACTTTTTGCGACAAATAATGGCTAATTTTCGAAGCGATTTTAACCCATACAGCATTAATCCTTAACCAATTAAATACCTTGAATACATTGTTCATTTAATATAGATATATATGGCCCTTTACACCGTATGATTTAAGTGAATATTTTCGAAGATATTACAGATTTAAAAATTGCGGGGCGTAGCGTTTGCGGCGTGCGAAGCCGGGGCGGGTCGCTAGTTTACTATATAGTAGTTCAGTATGAATTCATCCCTTCTACCTGTTATCTACCTATTTTCTCTGTATTTATGTTTATATATTGTATGTATTCGAGAAATTGTCATTAGTCTGCACGTAGCATTTGAAAAAGGAGAATCTCATCGAAACGTACGTCATGCAGTATTATTTTTAATATATGTGTAAATCAGTTCAATTATTGTTTTATTAGTTTTGTTCAATATTTAGACATATCGAAAATTATAACAATTTTAAGGTGGAAAATTCCATTCTTTTTACTTTTTACTTCTGTTACCTAAATTCATGGGAATTACTCACATGGATTGTATTGAATCATTTTGTCAATTATCATCGTATTTTAATTGAAGAAAATTAAGAGAAAAAAAGTGATATTTTTACATAAGGATGTAACTCTGAAATGTATAGCTCTCCACTGTTTAACATACGTACTATTCTAGTACGTATTTCTATTCTAGATATGAAGTTCTATTTGCATTCCTCGACTCATGCTTCTTCAAGGTTTTATTGAAGAACTGCTCTTCAGTTTTCTTGAACCTTTCTTATGTTTCCACCAAGTTTCATCCACTTTGGTTATACTAGCATAAATACTCGCAAAAATATTAGATTAACGTTGAAGTATGAAGTGCAAAACGACAAAGCACATAGTTTGATATGACGCAATAACTTAGAAACTCACTTGTAAGTTTAGAATTTCATATCCAATCTCAAATATACCCAATTATTTTAATTAAATACGTGCTTTAATTCTACTGAATGACTCGTATTTATAGAAATTTTTATTCAGTGTCAAGTGTTGTCTAACAGTTCGATAATGACTTGATAGTTCCAAAAAGATGGTCAAGTTAGTTGATTATAATGGCCTTCTTCAAATAATTGATGACTCTAATACTCAGAGAAATTTAATATCAACAGAAAAGAAAGCTTAAATTTTTCTCATATATTAAAAATTAGTATTTATGAGCAGCGTTTCGCTGTTAGTTGATTATAATGGCCTTCTTCAAATAATTGATGACTCTAATACTTAGAGAAAATTAATATCAACAGAAAATAAAGCTTAAATTTTTCTCATATATTAAAAATTAATATTTATGAGCAGCGTTTCGCTGTACCACTTCCTCTTCGGATGTAACATTAACAACTGATGTCATATACAAATAAAATATACGTATATATACTGAGTGCAAAGAATAAAGAAATACTTCTACTTTAAAACATTCTTCAGTAGAAGACCTGAATTTATTGATTCTAGAAAACTGAGTTTGAATCCTTTATTCTCGAAATTTAATATTTTAATGTCTGAAATGAAAGATCCTGTATTGAATGGTTCGATTAAAAGAATTGGTCTAGTTCTTTCCAAATATTCGGATGTGTTCAAATAATCTAAGTTGGAAAATTATAAAAGCTCTATAGACAATTGAAATTATGACTTTACTTCTACAAAATTGCAACTACCATAGTTAGTCCTAAACACGCCAGATATTTTATTTTTGTAGATTTTCCATTGTGAATATTGTACCGTATTATGGGTGATTTTGAACTTATATTAGGCGACCCAATATAAAATAACACGCTGAACTTTGTCTTTTAATCTTTCATTTTTGTATTGTATCCGAAGAAGAAGCAGTGCTACGAAACCGGCGCCATGCGCATGTTTGTTTTTGATATATGAAAATAATTTAAACCTTCTTTTACTACTATAAAGGCCTGTTTATCAAACATTCAGAAAACATACCAGGCATTATTTTCTGGACCAGTCAAAAAAATTATTGCCCATTGAATATTATTGAAGCATTTACATTTATTTCGAAGTATACTAGAAGAAACCTAATTAATATCTAATTAACAACAGTTTTTTGTACTGGCTGCTCAACTATTTGACAGAAACCTAATTCATGTAATAAGTGTTAGTATGTCGTGTCTGTTTTTAAACAGATAACCTCAGATATTACGATTTAAGAAATAATTCAACAGATTTAAGTCTGCAGATTGGAATGATATATGTTAGGTCTACTTATCATTTGAGAAAAATGTTAATATAGATACCATACTCATAAAATAACATAAAGGTTCTTCTAATAAGCCTCTAATAATAACCTCTAATAAGTTAGTAGTCTGTTTTGAGGTAAAAGAGGGAGGTTTCGAAAACAGTTTATATATACTTTTTCTTGAGAATATTTTACAATTTCATTAGATGTAGTGGTTTCATTAAAGATCGTTTCAGGAATAAGGCCTCAATTTTTCTGCGTAAATGTTTCTCTATATACATACTGTCAAAATTCGAAAAGTTTCATGAATATAGGCAGAAGCAAAAACATTTGAGCGTTCATCTCTCTTTTCAAGTACCTACTTCAGAATAAAGAAAATTTATGTATACTTAATCGCATAAATGCATTTATACATGATTATTAATATTTATTAATGCATAACTACATTTCAAAATTCGAATTAGTTCTTTTTTTGAATTTTGTTTTCATTAGTTTTGCAATACCTGATTCGACTCTGTGTTTATGGCACGATAACTATTCAATGACCTCATCCATAGAAGGAATGCAGATGATTCAAACTAGCTTTTTATAGAGATTCTGAATATATTCAATGTTCTTTTGATTTTCTACCGCAACAAAGGTAAAAAAATAACGAATGTACAGGCTTTCAACAATTTGTACACGTGTCACATACGATGACATTTGAGTCAGAATCACTGCATTTGTTGTCTCGTCACACCTTATTGAAAGATATTTGGCCTTGTTCCATCTATCTACGAATGATGAGAATATTTAACACATGATATAAGTTGTATTTAAGGTACCATTGCTGAAAGTTTCATCGCAGGGTTTGACTGAAATTCAATAACTACGAAATGTACTTTACTCTTTCTTATTTTTATTCCAAGAAAACTGCAGTGACTCTAAATCTTCCTTTCTTTTTGTACTGTCTGCGCTTTATGTATGTCTTCATCTTCTTTGGTAGGTACCTAACTGGTGTAAGAGGTTAGAATTGTTTCTACTCTCTTCAGCCTGAGCAAATGAGAATTCAATCGTTTATGCTGCTTGAACGCTTTCAACACTCAATTTTTGATTTCACGACATGAAATAATGGAGAAAGCATTATCAGAAGACGCATCATTCTCTTTGGGACTGCGAATTTGTATCATTTAGTTCTGTATTTCTAGATCTCAGTAATTGTATGAGAAGTTCTAGATTGCCAAGATATTAAATGTCTTTATAAAAATGCATTGAAAAATCTTTTATCATTTGCTTAAAAGTTCTTTAAGAAAATGGACACTAACTTTTAGTCGTATATCTTGTCATCTGACCCAGGGTTGTTAACTGCTAAAACCCATGTAGGGGTTGCAGGTGGTTTTGAATAATTTGGATTGATAATTTGAGAAAAATAGTAGGTACATACTTCGGAATGTGCGTCATTAATTTTTATTATGGATTTTGAATTTTCATTATTCAGTCTAAAGTATTAAATATTAATTAGTTTTAGTTGAATGATCCATCAAATGATGAATCATTGAAAAAGGTGGTGGTGTTTTCAAATAAACATGATGGGAAAGGGGCTTTGATTACACAGCTCAGCTGGTCAGATTTTTTCTTCTATACAGAAAATTGTCAATTTAATTTTAACTATACATAATTAAAATTTTGTAACTAATAGTTTTCTAGTCATGTATCAGTTGACTATGTGAGAAGGTGTGGTATTGTCGATTACTCAGTGATATAGTGCAATGGAAAATATGAATGACAATCGGTTATCAGACCATGAAGTGGAAATAAATTTATTGACTGATGGTGAGAGGGAAACCCCGCAGAGAAAACATCAAGGTTGCTTGTCTTTTCTACAGCGAGGTAAATAAGCCTTTATTAAAAAAAGGAATGCAAACAATCATATTTAATAAATTATATGTTCATTATGAGTAATCATTCTATTATTTTGTATTAGTATTTTTCACTCCATTGCACATGTTTGAAGGAAATTACAAATATGGATGCATTTTTATATTAAGAGCTTTATGAATAGGTTTGTTAAATAATAATGATGAATATTCTTTTTTTTTTTGCTATGAATTGTGAAAGTATCACAACTCAAATTCTCAAGAAAGAACAGTACCCAACTATATATCTAGAAATCTACTGTGCGACCAAAAAATATACACAAAATTGAATACTTCTTGGGTTATTTTTGAAACTGATTATTAATTTTCCGTGGATTTATTCCAATTATTCAATTAGTATGTTTTCATTTCTACTTATTTTGATTAGGTTCAAAAAATTATGATACAATTTTTGATGATTACTCTTTCAAAATTTCAGTTATTTATCCTAAACTTATATAAATGGTTCAATAGCACATAAAATATAGATGATATCATTGTTAATCATTAATTTGAAAAAAATGTTTTTTTTCAGCCTGGGGAAAGTTAACCGAGACCAAAAACTTAGATCATGACCTAGATAGCTTGGAGCTTTATTATTTACGTGAGTTAATTGTTTACAATAGACTGCTGTTGTTTTTTCGTGCAAAATAATATTTTCACTTCGTGAGCTGCATTTATATTTGCATATATTTACATATATGTATTAACAGGTGATTTTTTGAGAGTTAAGTTTTTCATGTTGGCGGCACTGGTTGGTAATGGCATCCAAACGTCATCTGTCAAAGTGAAAAGTTTTCAGTATACTCTGCCATTTTATCGCGGAAAGACTTACAAACGAGCAACGATTGCAAATTGCTGAAATTTACTATCAAAATTCGTGCTCTGTGAAAAATGTGTATCGTTTGTTAGGACCATATTATGGTCGTCATAATCGACCTGGTGAATCAGAAATTCGTGCTGTTATCACAAAATTTCGCACCAAGTTTACTTTATTGAACATCAAACCATTGTCTCGCATGCGTACGGTGCGTACTGAAGATAATATTGCAGCCGTAGCGTACAGTGTTAATGAGGATAGTGAAATATCAATTCGTCGCCGTTCTCAGCAATTCGGCTTGTGTTATTCAACCACATGGAAAATTTTAGGTGTTGATTTGGGTTTGAAATCCTATAAATTTCAACTTCTGTAAGAATTGAAGCCGAATGACCTACTACAACGTCTAATTTTTGGTGAATGGGCCTTAGAACAGCTGAATGAAAATCCGCTGTTTTATCGAAAAATTGTTTTCAGCGATGAGGCTCATTTCCCGCTTAACGGATATGTAAATCAACAAAACTGTCGCATCTGGAGTGATGAACAGCCACATGCCATACAAGAATTACCGATGCATCCCTATAAAACGACAGTTTAGTGTGGTTTATTGGTTGGTGGCATCATCGGTCCAGTTTTCTTCAAAGACGACCGTGGAAGAAACGTTACCGTCAACGGCGAACAGATATCGAGCCATTATACGCAACTTTTTTTTGCCCCAGTTGGCCGAGTTGAACTTGGTTGACATGTGGTTTCATCAAGACGATGCCACTTGCCACACAGTTCGTGAAACAATGGAGATGTTGTAGGATGAATTTGGTGAACAGCTTATCTCTCGAAAAGGCCCTGTGAACTGGCCGCCAAGATCATGCGATTTGACACCTCTGGATTATTTCTTGCGGGTTTATGTAAAGTCGTTAGTGTATGTGGACAAGCCGAATACGATTGAAGCCTTAATAACATAACACGCGTAATTCGTGCAATACAGGCCGAAATGCTCGAAAAAGTGAAGCAAAATTGGACCTTCCGAATGGACCATTTGATACGGAGCCGCGGACAATATTTACATGAAAGTATCTTTAAAATGTAAATGGCAAAGGCCAAGTTATCAACTTCAATAAAAATTTTTAATATATGATGCAAATTGAGTGTTTTATTCGATTAAAAAAAACTACGCTTAAAAATCACCCATTATAAATAATATATACATATATGTAATGTAAGAGTTCGAACGTTCAGGGTACCTATCAGTGAGATCTTAGATCACCAACAAGGCCAGGAGTACCAACTTGAAATTAAGTTGTCACCCCTTTACCAACTGATACACAATCAGAATGAAATGCATTAATGCGAATGAATTACTTGGATATTGTAATAAAGGGGAATAAAATATTTTGCAATCGTATTCAGAATTTAAAATAACTGAGAAGTGATCAATGTATAAGTTGAAACAGTATTCCTAAAACAGTCTAAATGTTTGTGAAGTAGCTACAAGCAACCGAATCATAAGATTAATAAGATCTGTCATGTGTAAATGACATTAATGGATAGTGAAAATTGTTGCTTGAAAGATATTTCGTTATGCTTGTTCTATGATATTAACGCCATTAATATCATTTTATGTTCATATGTTAGGTACCTACGTCAAAAATTTGTCATTTTATTTTCATTCGGTTGAATCATGTGTCATTATTACGGATCTTAGCAATACTTGAACCATTCTGAAGAATTGAAAAGGTAATAATCAGAGATAACAATTGAGTTACAAAAATTATGAAAGCGATGATATGAGCAATATTGAAAATGAACGTCTATTGAATATTTTCACCTCATTTTCATGATTGTGAGATTTGGAAAGTCACATTACAAATTTACGAGAATTATTATTGTTTAAAGGCGACGCACAAAATGGGTGAATTTATAATTGTTCAAGGTATGTTACTCAAAGGAAAAATCGTTTTTCATCAAAGTAATCTAATTATTTTCAGTTGGACAATGCGGTAATCAAATCGGCGGTTCATTATGGCCTTCGATCTTAGAAGAATACAATATTTCGAAAAGTGATCATGAAAACTTTAAAAATGGACTGATAAATGCTTCCAAATACTGTTATGAGATCAAAGAATCCTTCAATAGTTTCTTTGATATTTCCAACGTCAACTGCAATAATTATTCTTTTTCTAATCTATCAGATCTGAAGAGGAACAAAGTGAAAGCTAGGGTAATGACCTAGATGTATATATATATATATATATATATATATATATATATATATATATATATATATATATATATATATATATATATATATATATTTATAAGCATCAAACAAATTCAAACAAAATTAACAAAATCATTCATATCCTAGCATTCGCGAATTAACATAATCGCAGAGACTTGAATGAAACATGACTTGAAATATATATATATATATATATATATATATATATATATATATATATATATATATATATACATATATATATATATATATATATATATATATATATATATATATATATATATATATATATATATATATTATTATTTGTTATTATACTCACGATTTTTTCCCATGAAGAGAGCGATTGAACTTGAATTCGCAATAAGGACTTTGGCTTAATTTTTTTTGCTGCCTCTCAAAAACGCTTCATCCTCTCTGAATGCCCTGTCTTCCGTTCATATTCCAGGTAGTAGATTTGATTTTTGCTCAAACTTCACATGTGCGATTTCATAGCGACACTCAGTGCGATCTTCGAGATTTCTTATATTGATCTGTTGTAGATCTTTTTGGACCTCTTTTAGCCACTTTGTTCCACATTTGCTCATCATGTGCATAGAACTTTGCTCGCTGTTTTCTGATTTCTTCCGTTGATGTATTTGTCTTTTTATAAAGTTCATTCTGAGGTTTTTTATCCAAATGCTGTTTTTATTGATTGGCCTATAAATCTTTCTAAGAATTTTCTGTTTTTGTTTTTCTATTTCTCTCATTCTTGAATGGCCGTCAATAACCATTGTTTCAGATGCATAGATTGCTTCTGGAAGAACAGTTACAAATATATTGGAAAATATATGTTAAAATATTATATTATATATTATTTTAATATATTAAAATATTTTTTAATATTTTTAACAATAACAGGCTATTTTCAATATTATAAGCTCTATTTTTGTTTACGTTTCGTTGTATATCACAACATTGTCAAAGCTAATGAATAATTGAATTTTATGAATACCACAGATATTAAAACGTCAAACTTATTTTTTTGAAAATGAATTGGCTTTTTTGTTTCTTTAGTATTCAGAGATTGGAGACATGGTATTTTGTAAATGACATTGCAATTCCGTATCTTTCGATGTTATTTCTCTATTCAAAAATATTCAACTGAATCTCATCTTAGATCTACTTGAAACACATGGAATAAAATAGATGAACACAGTACTATATCTAAAGAGAATTTTTTGAAACTAATTAATTTTGTTTTTGAAGGTTGTTATTTCAGTTTTGAAAACAAGGTGTATCAGCAAATCTTTGGCACACCTATGGGATCACCTATAAGTCCAATTATAGCACAGATAGTTATGGATCACATTTTAGATGTAATTTTAAAAAAAACTTCATTTTGACATTTCCTTCACATACAAACTTGTAGATGATATAATAATTGCCCTTCCGGCGGACAAAATTGAATATGGACTACATATCTTCAACAGTATAAAGCAACACTTTCAATTCACAATAGAAATAGAAAAAGAGAAGAGTGTACCCTTTCTGGATACATTACTAAAAAGAACAGACAATAACAGCATTATGTTGGATTGGTATCCAAAACCAACTTCGTCAGGACGTTACCTGAATTATTTCTCAAACCACCCAATAAAACAGAAAACTAATGTTATATTGGAGTTAAAAAACAGAGTGACTCATATTTCGGATAAAAGATTACTGAAACAAAATTTAAGGAAATTAGTGCAATTGTTTTCTAACAACGGCTACCCCATCAAATCAATAAAAAAATTACTATATTGTAATCAAGCCAACGAGTCAACTAATATAATTTCCAGTCCAGTAAACATCAATTTCATAAAATTACCGTATATTGAAAGATTATCTGATAAAATAGTGAAAGACCTCATACATATAGAGAATATCAAAATAGCCAAATATAATACAATAACTTCAAAAACTCCAGTGTTGTGGAATTGCAATGCCATTTACAAAATACCATTTCTCCAATGTGATAAATGCTATATAGGTCAAGCCAAACAAAATTTAAAACAAAGAGTCACACAACACAAACGTGACAGTCGTATTGGAAAACGATATTGTGCATTAGCATGTCATGTCTTCCAAGACTCGGATAACAATTTTGATTACGAAAATATTAAAATTTTGGAAAGGGAAAGCAATCACAAAAAAAAATTATTTTTGGAAATGGCGCATATAGGTACACAACACAGACAATACGATTAACTCAAGCTCAGATATTAAAAAATTTAGCATCATTTATAATATTTTAAAATAGAACGAATAAAAACATTTTTCTACGTCAATGTTTCAAAAAATTTACGATCATCTCATCATACACAATAGCCTGGCCTTCAGTTTTCTAGGGTGTTGAAATTTTTGATCATTCAGTTTAGCAACATGTAGTGAATGAGTGACAACAAAATAAAAGGAGTTTATTGTAATAAAAAAAAATGTTAGTTAGGTTATCTTCACTGCATAAACTCTAATTGTAAGTAATTTTATTTTATACATACAGAAATTTATCACTGTAGTCATTACTTTGCAGCTTGTTTTTTTTTTTACAGAAGAAGACACAAATAAGTGTCGAAATATAGAGAATTTTAATGAATAAATGAGTTTTCAAACACTTCACAAGACCGATTATTCCCGTTACCTGAATTCTACTAAGTATCGCACGGTCGAGAAATTACCTTTATATATATATATATATATATATATATATATATATATATATATATACATATATATATATATATATATATATATATATATATATATATATATATATATATATATATATATATATATATATATATATATATATAGATAAAAAAAGGTTATTTCTCGACCGTGCGATACCTATATAGAATTTAGGTAACGGGAATAATCGGTCTTGTGAAGTGTTTGAAAACACATTTATTCATTAGAATTCTCGAAATTTCGTCATTTTTTGGTGTCTTCTTCAGGAGAAAAAACAAGCTGCAAACTAATGCTTACAATGATAAATTTCAATATGTAAAAAATAAAATTACTTACAATTCGAGTTTATGCAGTGATTATTATGTAGTAATTAAATTATGCAACATCCCAAACATTTTAAATATACTTTCAATTTTGGTCAGCAAAATGATGATAACAGAACTGAAAGTGACATAATTTACAAACATCCCTTATTTTACTCTACCATGTACCCCACATAATACCAACTAAATATCCCGACATTCCTCACTGCATATGCTGCAGTCGAGACATTTGTGACTGTCAATGATTAGTTAGGTTAGCAATCAGTTGACTATCACATCACGTCAAGGTGATAGTCCGATTTTGAAATATCGTCGAAATAATGTAAAATTTACCATATTCAGAGTAAACAATTTGAAACATTCGTTCAATGATATTTTACTATTTAGGCGATTTGCATAGATATGGAAGAAAAAGTTGTATCCAGATTCTCTAAGTCTGACTTGAAGTTTCTATTCGATAAAAAAGCTATTATTACTAATTATCCCGGATCAGCGAACAACTGGGCAGAGGGTTACTTTTCCCATGGTAGTAAATACAAGGAAAAAATTTTGGAAAGCATCGTGAGCTGTGCAGAAGGATGCGATAATTTGCATGGATTTGTGCTGCTTTATTCGATGGGAGGAGGTACTGGGTCTGGTTTGGGAAGTTATATTTTAGAACAACTGGAGGATTTTTTCCCGAATATAGATAGGTAAGTATGTGAGAAATAATTTCTGATTTTCTGAGGTGTATGAACTGCTAGTATCTATCGTTTTTTGAATAATACGTATTCAATGGTTTCTAATAAGTATGTAACTTGTAATTTGCAAGTTTTGTTATTTTTACCAATACTTTTACCAATTTACGAAATTTTCGGTTGCGGTAACGGTTTTTTTATTAATAAAAGAATGGTTTCGACAACCGTCTTTAGCCAACATAATTCAGTCGATCTGGTAGATTTTATGAAAACTGGAGATAAGTTGATAGTTGATTATGCTTCAAATCTTCGACAATTTAGAATTGAAATACACAAAGGAATACACATGGACACATTACGCCAAGGGACTCGTCGAGGCGATTTTATTCTTCATACACGCACAATGAAGGAGTCACAGAGAGAACAGGTACACCAAATCGTCAAATACATGGGATTTGCGATGAAGTATAAAATTTTTAGCCCAATACAAGTAACGTTATCGAATAAAAGTTTATAGATCTCTAAGTTATGGAGCGATAATAAAAAGGCTACATTGAAAGGCTGATTATACTTCATCTTTTCTGTATATTCTGTAGTAGTGTTCATTGTTACCCAAAGCAAGACCAAGACGAGACAGTCTTGGCAGTTAGGCAGTCTTGGTCTTGGTCTTGCGTGAGCAAACTTGGTCTTGGTCTTGCACAGTGAGTCTTCGTCTTGGTCTTGGTCTTGCTGCAAGAGTCTTGCAAAGTCTTGCAGTCTTGCAAGTACCTGAGAGATAGTACTTTTTATTCAAGTTTTCTATTTAGATTTTCGGTTAGTCTAACAGGGCCGAAATTTATAGCTTATGTAGACATAAATGATGATGATAATAATAAAAATCGGAACAAAATTTTAATTTATAATAGAAAAAACGGATGAAAATGTCTCAGTTGAAAGCACAATCTCGTAGGAATAAGATTTTAGAGTGTGAAAACTAGCCTATCATACTCCTAATCAATTTTTCTGTTTACATATTGAAATTGATAAAAATGATTTGATAACAATAAATTTAATTATGAAGAATTCGAAAAGATCCAAACGTAAACAGCGTTATATAGCTTACGCTACTTCTTTTAAATCAAATGAACACAATGTGAAACATATAAACACAATAACAAAATCACAATACGTGCAGAGTATGGAATAATCACAACCTTTAGTACAGTCATGTACACCAGAAAAAGTTTCAAAAAATCTTTTTCTAATTCAAAATAGCTTTGAATTAGTTAGCACAACCTTTTGTTATCAATGATACTTCGATTGTAAGATGAACTTAATAATTGTGAAAGAGATATACATATCTGAATAATATGTGAAAGAATGATAAAAATAATTCGTTTATTTCCTTTGACGCCAGAATTCATTACAAGAGCTTCCTAAAATAAAAACAAAGAAAAATTGTCTTATTTCTCATATTTCTAATACAAAGATTTTCACTTACTTGAGTTCAAAAGTACGAAATTTCATTATTTCTGATTCCCCACAATTATTATTTACAACAACGGATGTAATAAACTAGTCGATGTTGCGTACAACTAGGATTTGCCTCGAGACGAAAAATGATGAAGTATGTAGAGAATTAATTGTTGAGAAAAAGCGCTAAATCGGTATTTGTCATATTTGAGGAAGAAATAATCACTATATAGAATAGAATAATAGAACTAAAAATAAAATATTATCTATTACAGAGTCACACGTAGGTAATCAACAGAAGTTAATGAAATGTAGTCATGTAGACATTGAAATATTATATATTACAAAGTCATGTGAAAAGGGTCAAATGTGAATCTTATTGAACTGAAAGACTGCAAGAGTCTTACAGCTAAGTCTTGTTCTTGCGTAAGTCTTGCAAGGTGAGTTTTGGTCTTGGTTTTGTATTCAAATAGGCGGTCTTGGTTTCGCAAAAATGCAAGACCAAGACCAAGACTGCGAGACTTTTTGGGCAACACTATAAAGTGTTATGCATTCATGTCTGTGATTGCTACAGAATAGTAGTAAGTTACCAATTTCTCCACAAATGCACAAATTATCTTTATCTATGATTGACTGTTATGAACACAGCAACAATTATACAAAAATTGTTGATTGATAAAAATGTTTAATTTCAACAATGAAAAATTCAATTTTAAGGGTGAACACAGATTAGTTTCTGTGCTTAGATACACAGAGAAGCTCCAGAAAACGTATAACACGAAAAACATTCAAATAATAGTAATATCTAGAATTAAACGATGCTTTAAAATTTATGAATATCATTAATATAAATATATATAAATAACGGGTGTTTTTTTTAGAGGTATAGAACTTTGAGTTGGCATTACTGTTGAAGATGGTGACCGATTTAACAGCTGAGAAGTGATTTATTCTCAGTTTGGTTTGGCAATTCATCACGAATAGACTCACTCCTGAACAACGCTTGCAAATAGTGCAATTTCATTTCGAAAATAATGGTTCTGTGTGGAATACGTATCTCGCACTACATCCATTTTATCGTCGACAAAATCGTTCATCAGAGCAGTTAATTCGATTAACCATGGAACGTTTTCGCACCACGTTTACTCTTATTGATAACTCGCACCCCCAGAGACGCCGTACGGTGCGTACAGAAGAAGCTATTGCTACTGTAGAGCTTAGCATTGAGGAAGACCCGAATGAGTCCATCCACCATCGAGCACAGTAATTGGATCTGTGTCCATCCAGTTTATGTCGTGGAAGATTTTGCGGAAGAATCTTGGTTTGCGTGCTTACAAAATCCAACTCGTGCAAGATTTGAAACCAAACGATCATCAAGCAAGGCGTATATTCGTCGAATGGGCCCAAAACGAGATTGCCGTTGTTCCCGATTTTCATAAGCCAGTTTTGTTAAGCGATGAAGCGCACTTCCGGTTGAATGGCTACGTGAAGAAACAAAACTGCCGCATTTGGAGTGAATATAATACTCAAGTGTATGTCAAAACACCGTTTGAACCCAGAAAAACTGTTTGATGCGCTTTATGGGTTGGTGGAATCATTGGTCCGTACTTCTTCAAAAACGATGATGACCAGAACGTTACAGTCAATGGTGATCGGTATGGAGCCATGATTACTAACTTTTTCATTCCTGAATTGAACAACCATGATGTCTAGGAGCTGTGGTTTCAACAAGACGGCGCAACATGTCACACAGCTCGTGCCACAATCGATTTATTGAAAGACACGTTGGGTGACCGCCCAATTTCACGTTTCGGACCTGTGAATTGGCCTCCAAGATCTTGTGATTTAACACTGCTAGACTACTTTCTGTGGGGCTATGTAAAGTAATTGGTCTATGCGGATGAGCCACAAACGCTTGACCATTTGAAAGACAATATTCGCTATTATTCACGTTACAATATTCAAATGTTGGAAAAAGTCATCGAAAATTCGACTTCCAAATTGGACTACATCCGAGCCAGCCGTGGCGGTCATATGCCAGAAATCATATTTAAAATATAATGCCACAAGATTATCTTTCGAATAAAAAGAAATTCTTGTCAATCGAATGATCCATCGTTGTTTTATTGCAATTCAAAATTCTATACGTCTAAAAAAACACTTTATGAACCGGGAGACTTGTAATATAACCCAAATAATTCGAAACAGTTATGGTTGTTTGTATACGGAAACTACGATTTAACCGTTATACCGTTATAATACTAATAATGCATAATAGATCAATGTCTCAAAAATCTATATCTCGAGTGACACCTACACTTCATATACACTTCATTCTCAACTCTGAATGTAATTATAAAAAAAATCCATTAGTATAACTCCCTATGAATATATGAATAAATAATGGGGTTTAATACCACACATTATGAAAAAATCCGTTTATAGAATATTCGACTGTTCGAATGCATATCTTAACACCTACACAAACGTTAGAATATAACATAGTGATGGATCATATGAATATATTTTTGGAATCATCCAGTTTTCGTCGCGCAGGTTTTAAAGATCTCACCTAACGTAAACGTTTACCTAACGTTTCTTGGAAAGAGGTATTATATTAGCAGAATATACAAGCAGCGGATCTTTCAATAGATTCACCTTGAAATTTCGATTGGTTGATATCAGCTTTTGCAGTTTTTTTATTTGCTGTAATTTCCGTGGACACAAATTTATAGTTTGAAGTCTATATCTTGTCTTGTGTTGAGATTGTCATTGCTTAAGTCAGCTAGATGGACAACAGAAGGAATATAATTTCGAAAAGTGTGAACCTAGGCCTGATTTTATGAAGAAACAAGGCGATGTCTCAGATGGTAATTTCAGTTTGGTGAGAGAAAATAAGAGAAACTTCCTTTCTGTTTAATGATTTCTCTTGTAAGTATTGCGAATAAGTGTGCGAATAATGGCAGAAAATAGGAGGAATATTATATACCTATACACTGGTCAAGACGTTTGAAAGTATTTTATGGGCTTAGTGTGAAATTGGCTTCATGTGAAATGAATGAATCTATGGAAAACTTCCGAGAAATTGTTTATAAGTGTTGTATAGTAGTGATGAATAACACGTTGTGGACAGAAATAGTGGAGAAAAGATGTAGAAAGGAATTTTTTGGGCGTCGTATGTTGAGGAGATAATTGTCTTTGTTTTGTGTTCTAAATGAGACGCTTTGCAAAATTTCGTTCAGTAATTGCATTCATCATTATCATCATGCATTCAAAGTTCATTTACTGCTAGCCTGCAGCCTTTCCTAAGGATTTCTATCTCCTCCTAATGATGAAGATGAATGATATGATAGATACTTACAGCACTCCTGTGCAGCATCAGTTTATCAGATGTGGTATGCCTCTTTTGTCGAAAAAGAGATGCCACGTTGTTCATTAATTTTTTTTATTGTACATCTACTATCATTGACTCTAGCTGGACGATCTGTTCAGTTTAATTTGTGCCCTGATACTCTTCTTATACCTATTTGTGACCTTATACCAATTTATGATTTCACTTTGCTAAATTTGCTATAAGGTTTGTAAGGCCTTACTAACAACACATAAGGCAGTGTACTACGTGTAACTATTTAACTTGATACACCACTGCGTTTCTTAAATTAATATGAGACGCCACATATTTGCGTTGGAGACAATCAATGATAGTCTGATCATATAGGCTGCACGAATTTTGTGTTACCTTTTTGGATTACGGAAATATTGACGCTTTGTTGGTTGGAATTCGACTCTTCTTTCTACAAAGATTTAACACAAAGTTAGCAGTCACACGGCCGACTCTAAACAGGCCATGAAATGAGTATATGGCACTGTGGTGATGTGGTGAAATTTTACAACCCCGCCGTTAGTTCAGCTTGTATACTAATGCAAATAGTACGCTTCTCAAAACTTTTCTCCCAACAGTTTGAAATTGAATAATTTGAGTTTTTAGAACAAATTATATATTTTTCAATTGTGTATAGTGTAATACTTGTGGTGTTGTTGATAATTCATTGAAATCTCAATATCAAACTATAAAAAACGAAGTGTTAAGTGTGTTTACCGATTTCAGTGAAACGAAATCAATTTTGTGCCTGGTTGACATCTGTTTTTTGTCATTCCCAACAATGCATTAGTTTCACTGGTTATGTTGATTTCTAGGAAGGTACTATGATGTTCGAATTAATTGGGACAAACATTTTTTTTCTTCGTTTGAGTTACTGTAGTAAGTATGTAAGTACCAGGATGACCCTCAAACACCCTCACACCTGCTTGTTTACTACCTGAGGTGACGTGAGGGTTCGACCCTGGCTATCATTTACATTCTGACCGGTTTTACCTCGACAGAAATTAAGTTGTGAGCCTACCGGTGCGACAGTTGGTGGTTTCAATTTTGATACGTGCTGTTTTGTTTTTTCCAAATATGGATATCACTCCGAGGAAGCGTTCCAAAATTATAGCGCTTAATGAACACACATCAATGACTGTAGGAGCTATAACTGAAGCTGTTGGTGTGAGAAAGGCCAGCGTTTCGAGAATTTCAAAAACATTTGACGAAAGTGGCTCTTCGTCTCCAAAAAGAAGAGGAAACTGTGGCCGCAAACACAAAACTAATCCAAGAACAGGCAAATTGTTGATAAGAAATAGCAAATTTAATCCGAGGAAGACAAGCACTGATCTTCGAAGGGATTTGATGGTTTCTGGTGTGGAGGTGAGCACTTCAACTGTGCGAAAACGACTGCTGGAGGTTGGTCGTAAGGCAAGAACACCAAGAAGAAACCAACTGCTCACCCAGAAAAAATGATGAAGAAACGTTTGGCATAGGCCAAAACGTACCGTGCGTGGACTGTGGACGACTGGAGAAGGTGGTTTTTAGTGATGAGACATATTCGTTTGTTCAAGGGTACAAATCAAGTGTTGTTAGACAAAGTGATGGGGAAAACTTTGCTGTGTGATCACATCTAGCAAACAGTAAAACATCCTTCGAAACGAATGTTTTGGGTTTTTTTCACAACCAATGACACTGGACGATTAGCTCCTATAATAGGGATGATGAATTCAGTGAAATATATGGAAATAATGCGCACCAGGATTGTCCCATTCATGGAAACGTTTGATGGAACATTTCAGCACGACCTGGCTCCCTTCGACAATTCCAAACAAGTGCAGGGCTTTATGCGTGAGAAAGAAATAAAAGTACTCGATTGGCCGGGGAATTCACCTGATCTCAATCCCATTGGGAATTTATGGACTATTTTAAAGTAACGACTGGAAAAATGTTTCATGAATGGCAATAATGGCACTGGTTTCATGATGACGAATTGAAGGAAATCTTTGCTACGCTAGTGAAATCGATGCCTAGACGAGGTCAAGAAGTTATTTCTGCGAAAGGAGGACATACTTCATATTATTATGAAGAATTTACGCTATTTTGTATGTATTTATTTCATTAAAAGGTAAGATTTTACGAAAACCTTGTTTTTTATCCTTTGTCCCGATTAATTCGAACAGTATAGTACTTCGCGACCGCACGTGGAGGTTCTGTTTGCCCTTTTAGTATTTCGAAACACTAGAATTCTTACCACACTTCTTCTCAGATCTGCAGATGGACCTCTATCTATATCTATGAATATAATATGACCTTTTCTGATGTTGCCTGTGGTGCTGTTATTTTGTCTTGCGTCACTTCCATGGGTTGATATAGGCGAAATACATACATTGATTGCAGTATCTCCTTTCAAAATACATAAGTATGACAGATTATAAGATGCAGCTCAAACTGCCAAAGGCCTCATAAGTTAGAATTTTCTGCCAATTTCGCAGGTTTGATAGTCTGTTCTCAATCGAATACCTTGGTTTTAGTATTTGTAAAAGTATACCCTCTCAATGTTTAATTTCGACTAAGTCTCAAATTACTATTTATTGAAGATCAGCATATCTGTCTGGCACTTGGACTAATATCAAATGAATATTGTTGTAAAATGAAATATTGTGAATAATAGACTTTGCTTTATTGTACAATTTATATCGTAGTCTATGTTAGATATTTATAATTCGAGCTAAAAAATGGCAGTTTTCGTTTGAACTGTATAAGTTACAGCAGTAGTAGATTCAAATCATAAATATATGCTTCTGATTTAAAATAAATATATTTTAAACTATACCGTAAATTATTCAATGTATTTTTGGAAATTGATACAGATTTGTAGCATGTGTATACTCTACTGGAAGCGAAGACGTCATCACAGCTCCTTATAACATGATGTTGGCAACGCAGCACTTGATAGAATACGCAACTTGTGTGTTTCCGTTTGAGAATAGAGCACTTCAGGAAATAACGACAAGAAAAAACATCGCATGTGAGAGTAAATTCAGTTCGATTTCGAGTCCTTTCGAAGACATGAATTCAATTGTTGTTAACTTATTGCTTAATATCACCAGGTAACCAGTCATTTCATTGCTTCTATTACAATATTATTTTAGTGGTTCTCGGTTCACAGGACAGATGAATTTTGATGTGAACGCAATAAAAACGAATATGGTTCCCTTTCCTAAGATGCATTTTTTGTCATCCAGTTTCAGCCCAATTGGCATTAATGACTGGCCGACAGTGTCGAGGTAAAATTATTTTAAATTTTATTTAATAATAATAATAACTTTATTCTGGAAAATACAAGATAGCAATACAGTTAAACAGTATCAAAAGGAGCGAAATCTAGAAAGCTGAAAAAATTGAGATTTCTCCAGGTTCTGCTCATTTAACTCCGGTTAAAACTTCCCAGTCACTGAACACCATACAAAAACAAATGGATATGGTACAAAATTTTTATTTCTCATTCGTTTTTTAATATGAATAGTCTTTTTTCTATTTTTATGTTAATTTGAAACATCAAAGTCAGATATTCTTAATTTCATATCCTACATATATAATTCATAAAACACGATAGATACACAATAGCAAATATCAAGAAGTTTTTATAGTCAACGTTTCACTACAAACTGTGTTTTTTTAAAGCGGTCATACCTTTGAATGAAAAGATTCTCGATGATTGACAGTATTGAGGTGCCGGAAACAAAATAATTTTGAAAAATTAGACTATCCAGTCTTCAAAAAGGGAAGAGAAACAAATTTTCAATAATTATGTAGTTAGTTGGAACTGCCATTCAATGACATTAATTTTTTTCAGAATTTTGAAACGCGAACGAGAAATAAATTTTACAATGTATATATTTTGAATAATATTGAAAGTTTAAACTTGGAAAGAATATACAATTGAAGGTTGAAGATAACTTCAGATCTATGGATTCGGAGATTTAAAACAAACGAAAACTTCTGAAAAGGAAGCTAATATTTGAAAGAGACTAGTTCTGGCTTCAGAATGAACAATTTACCCCGCGTTGAACATTCAAGTATCATTAAAATTGGAGATTCAGTGAAGGATAAAAAGTCGCGAATAGTTGGCGAGACAATGATCAAGTCTCCCAATCCGTAGAGTTCATTTTGAAGCCTCTAATGGTTGCTTACTTTTCATGAGTTCCCACTTGTTTTTTCATTACCAAGTTCCTACATTCGAAACATAACCTCGACGATTTAGTTCGAAACATCGTGTCAACAGATATTTGTTCATTCTATAACGAATAAACTCTTTTTTTGATCTACTACACACTTTTATTCAATAATTTTGATTCCGAAGAAGCCTTCTTAATGGTAAAACGCCATTAAGAAGCCTTCTTAATGGTGAAAACGTCACAATTGTTTGAAGTGTAAATCTGAAAAATAATGTTTTCGTAACCATTTCTCATGTAAAGAAAATGCGTGTTACATCTGCTGCCATATGTTTAAAAGAATCTGAATCTTGATTGCTTATGGAAATATTTCAATTGTTTAGGAAAAACATTCCCACATGGACATGAATTTTAAATTAGATTATACGGATTAGCTTGTTTTATTTTTCAACATTGACACAAGGGTCAAGTGAGACGCAAAATCCCTCTTTCTGAAATATTTAACCATTAAATTCACAACTTTGAAACTAACTTTCCGCATCCTTCACGTACCATTTCAAATAAACATTCACAACATACTTCCATTCTTTTTTGAGAGAAAATCTCTCGGTATATAAAACGACGGTTTGGCAGGAGATTAACATTTTTAATTACTTGAAGCGGTGGCACAATATAATACTTTAATGGTATTTAATTTGATCATTTTCACTGTTTATACTTCATCCAGTTTGTGGAATACTGCACAATATAAGCACAGGACAAAAAAGAGTACAAAAAACATGTATAATATGAAATTCAAGGAGTTATTCATATTTGAATTTATTCTTCAATGAATTTTGAGAGCTTTATCATAATAAAATGATGTTTGATACAGCATTCCTACGATGAGGACTCATTACAATTACAGATAATAAATGTGGCAAAATTTTTTCTTTTGAATTTATTGCAAGAAATTTGTAGCGAAACGTTAAGAACTGCCAAAACTTGGAAATATTATGACAGTCCTAATTTTAAATTTAGTCTTACCAACCACCAACCTCCCACGTATCAATAGGGAAATAGAGAGGGTTAAATAGTTGGTAACGGGTGTTTTTTTAGAGGTATAGAACTTTAAGTTGGCATTACTGTTGAAGATGGCGACCGATTTAATAGCTGAGAAGTGATTTATTCTCAGTTTGGTTTGACAATTCATCACGAATAGACTCACGCCTGAACAACGCTTGCAAATAGTGTCGAATGGGCCCAAAACGAGATTGCCGTTGTTCCCGATTTTCATAAGCGAATTTTGTTTAGCGATGAAGCGCACTTCTGTTTGAATGGCTACGTCAACAAACAAAACTGTCGCATTTGGAGTGAAGATAATCCTCAAGTGTATGTCAAAAGACCGTTACATCCAGAAAAACTGAGTGTTTGGTGCGCTTTATGGGGTGGAATCATTGGTCCGTACTTCTCCAAAAACGATGATGGCCAGAACTTTTTCATTCCTGAATTGAACAACCATGATGTCCAGGAACTGTGGTTTCAACGAGACGGCGCAACATGTCACACAGTTCGTGCCACAATCGATTTATTGAAAGACACGTTTAGTGACCGCCTAATTTCACATTTTGGACCTGTGAATTGGCCTCCAAAATCTTGTGATTTAACACCGCTAGACTACTTTCTGTGGGGCTATGTAAAGTCATTGGTCTATGCGGATGAGCCACAAACGCTTGACCATTTGGAAGACAATATTCGGCGTGTTATTGCCGATATACGACCACAAATGTTAGAAAAAATAATCGAAAATTGGACGTCCAGATTGGACTACATCTGAGCCAGCCGTGGCGGTCGTATGCCAGAAATAATATTTAAAATATAATGCCACAAGATTATCTTTCGAATAAAAAAAATTCTTTTCAATCGAATGATCCATCGTTGTTTTATTGCAATTTAAAGTTCTATACCTCTGAAAAAACACCCTATAGAAAACATCACGTGATTAATGAACGTCCCAAAGCTGTTATATTTCTAATTTAATGATAAGAAACATTGCAAAATAACTTGTTTGCATTTGTATATATGAAATTGTTTACAATATTGCAAGGGTGTCTATTTAAACTCTCATGGAATTTAGTATATCCTGATTTTTCAGTAATTCCACACGAGAAAAAAACTTCCTGAAAGCATGCAGTAAGGATAACCAGATGATGACATTTAATCCGCTGGGTGCGTATTTAAGTGGTAGTAATACATTATTTCCTTTATTTAACGCTAATGTTCAGGTACATTTAACATAAATTCACATTATTGTGGATTTATTGCTCAATATCTATTTTAATTCAATTTTTCATCTCCATATTCTGTGGATAACTGCAGCGTAGCAGAATTTGAGTTTCACACACTCGAGAAAAAACATAAACAAAATCTAATATTCGATTACAGCTTTCGGATAAACTTTGTGTGGTGGTTTAAATCCG
This sequence comes from Henosepilachna vigintioctopunctata, assembly GCA_030704895.1. Classification (NCBI taxonomy): domain Eukaryota; kingdom Metazoa; phylum Arthropoda; class Insecta; order Coleoptera; family Coccinellidae; genus Henosepilachna; species Henosepilachna vigintioctopunctata. The sequence continues at coordinate 3,927,394 of JARQZJ010000093.1, read as the reverse complement.
CTATGAGTTGGCCTTTATTTTCACGGAACCTCAAATCTATGATATTATTGAAGAAAAAAGCGTTTATATCAACAAAAAACATGAAATCGAATAAAAAAGGTATTATTATAGTCTAGGTATCTACATCCAGAAAGCACGTCCAGTAAGTTATATCCAAGCTCACGTTGTTCAAACTTGGCAGTGGAACAGAAACATACAAATCTCTAACAACGAAAAAAACACTACTTTCAATTTTCCGCATGAACTCCTCGAACTTGAAGATTTAGTCGTCGTATTTTCACGGAGGCAACGCAACAGTTATCCATCATTGGTGAACTATATTTTCATTTACTTGGTGCAAATCCATTTTGATAACTATATGATAATTGAAACACTTGAATTTGATTTACACATTAATTGTTATAATGTGACGCGTTTCGTCGGTTTACCGACTTCTTCAGACGCTAACAGAATATGATTTCGACGGTTCCATCTTTGACTCCCACAAATATCATATTTTGTCAGCGTCTGAAGAAGTCTTTAACCCGACGAAATGGAACTTGTAACATTGTAGAGACAATGAGAGTAAATCAAATTCAAATTGTTGAATTGTCTTTTAGTTTTTACAAGTTCGTTCATATTGAGTAAAAAACATCGGAATCAAGACAGTTCCTTGAGGCACGCCAAAACCAATATGTTAGAAATCTATATCCGCAAGTAACCACAGTAGGACATCTTTTATCCGTTGTTCACCTATTTATCAATTCTGTTTTAGTGTTGAAGTTTCAAAATGAAATGTTAAATTTTGAACTATTCGAAATTTTGTTCGCAGACGTCGGCCAAGCTGTGATATCTGGGATGTTGCTTGGACGAGGGGACTACACGTTAACAGATATGAGGAAATATATAAAAATATTACAGAAAAAAACGCCGTTTTTAGATTGGTCTGACAAATGTGTGAAAATGGGTTTATGCGATGTTCCACCGGTTGGACATGCCTTTTCGATGCTGTCTCTATTCAATTCGTCATCTGTAATCAATTTGTTCGACTGCATGTCTTCGAAATTCCAAACGCTTCTGAACAAAAAGGTGAATTCAAAATACGAAAATTTGTCATATGTAAAATATGTAATGAATACGAAAATAGAAAATAGACCGGGAGCTGATGACATGTTATCGAATATTCGATATGTAAAATATAACGTAATGGATAGTTTTTATGTAATATTGGAAAATAGAAAACAGGGTTGTGGGATTTCTGAAGTGAATTATCATACTATTAGTTTGCAATGAACCCGTGTAACTCGAACCAACTTTTTCAAGTCTGCCAATTACACTGTAGTGTGTCCGTGGCCCAAAATCAACAAAACATCACAAGGCAGTCGATTTGCAGTGATATAAATATTACTTACGTATTTTTCAATTAGCATTCATGTTACAATAACTCGGAACAATTTTTTCAAGCTTATAGTTTATTTCAACATAAATTTAACAACTTCAAATATTGATTAAAAAGAATGGCAGTCGATTATATTGTATACATACAATTTTTAAACTTTTTTTGTTTTGCAATAAAAATTAATGTTTATTACCAATTTTCTAATGTCTGCCAATCATACTATTGTCTATTCTTAGCCTGAAACTAACAAAAAATTACAAGGCAGCCGATTTGCAGTGACATAAATCCTATTAAAATATTTTTCAATTAGCAATTTTTTTTAAATAACTCAAAACAATTTTTTCAAGTCTGCCATTTTTATAATTTCATACATTATACATGTATGAAATAGACCAAATATCAAATAGCAGACGATAAATAATCAAACATACATGAATACTATGAAAAAAAAATTTTTTTTCCAAATTTAAATTCTGACCGCTGATGACAAGGGAATGAATTTGTTACTCTACCGTCATTAGTCGTCTTTTTTTAGTATGAAAGATGATACGATCCACGAAACTTCTAATGTTTAATATTTATTCGTCAACAATTTTGTATGTACATATTTAGTGTACATATGTAGATATTTTTTTAAACTACATTATCTAATTTTTAATTTTTCCAGCTTAATAAAATAGAGTTTAGAGTGCTTATTTGTATATTGTATGAGATTGGACATGGGAAAGTTATCAAAATAATTTTTTCTTAGAAAATTCAAATACTTACACTTCCATATTTATCAGATAGAATCATTCGCTTGTCACTGTAATAACTGAATAATGCCAGGAAAAAGTGCCAGACTAAATAATTGTTTCATTTGGGTATTCACATATGTTTGATCATTTATCGTCTGCTATTTGATTTTTGGTCTATTTCATACATGAATAATGCAACGTAAAAATGGCAGACTTGAAAAAAATGTTCCGAGTTATTTTAAAAAAATTGCTAATTGGAAATCATTTTTATAGGATTTATATCACTGCAAATCGGCTGCCTTGTAATTTTTTGTTAGTTTCAGGCTAAGAATAGACAATAGTGTGATTGGCAGACATTAGAAAATTGGTAATAAACATTAATTTTTTTTTCAAGTTGAACTGCGTCTGCCTCCATTGTAATACATATGAATTCGTATGCCAGTAGTTTTATATGGAATATTTATTGTCCAAATTTATAATAATTCAAGAGGCAGACTTGAAAAAATTGTTCCGAGTTATTGTAACATGAATGCTAATTGAAAAATACGTAAGTAATATTTATATCACTGCAAATCGACTGCCTTGTGATGTTTTGTTGATTTTGGGCCACGGACACACTACAGTGTAATTGGCAGACTCTATACTTCCCGACTGTAAATATGTCTCCTATCGAAGGCAGCCTTGAAAAAATTGTCCACTTTTTCTGTCATCAGCTCCCGGTCTATAAGTTAGTAGGTCTTTGTATTGATTGAGTAAATAGATGAATATAAGTTGACTGATATTCAACTGTGTTTGTAAAAGTTTTGGTCTCAACAAACAAATAATATTTTCCATGAAATATTATTTTCGCATTTGGTGTGATAAATATTCAAGTTACCCCATACTAACTTTCATCATATTTACAGGTAATTGAAGGTCATAATATTAAATTGATTTTATGTCTTAGGCACATACTCATCATTATACAAGTATAGAAGGATTCGATTTTGATTTTTTCTACGAATGTCAAAATACAGTTGCTGATATAAGGGAGATGTACGAAGAAATTAAAATTCCGGACACGTCGACCATTCCTAGATTGCAACCAAATATTAATTACGAATACAAGAAATTCGAGATTGAATGAGTACTGAGATTTTCGAATGAGTCGATATAGGATTTTTTGGTGGCTAGAATGCATAAGTTTTGATAAAATGGACATAAATATGCGATATAAATATCCAAATAAAATTCTGTTCTTTGAATTCGATGTATATATATGAATGATGAAGAACTATAATAATAATAACAATAAATATTCAGCTGAAACTATACAAAAAATCTACATATTTTGAACAGTCCATTTTTAATTACATACATATCTTATTATTTAAAATATACTTTCAAAGATCTCGTTTAAATATCTTAATACTAGTTCTAGTTTTCAATATATTTGGTGAATTATTCATTGAAAGTCTTACAGCCGTCATAGTATAAATGCTATTTTTAGATTTAGAAAGCTTATAACTTTGGATATAAAAACTATCAGTATTTCTAGTATTATACCCATGCACATCACTGACATATGTTACATTTTTTATTACATTACGTGGAAGCAACTGATTTTTGATTTTAAATATGAATATATATGAAGCAAAAAGTATTCTTTGTTTAACAAACATTTGTTTCAAAGAGTTCAACATAATTTTAACAGAGGTAACCAATTGCACTTTAAAATTGTTCGCATGGCTCTATTCTGTAACTTTTGTCATTTTTGAATTTTATTTTTAGTCAAACCAAATACCAATGTGGAACAATATTCAAAATGTGGCATTATTATTGATTTGAACAACAATAATTTCACATATGTCGACAGATTTTTTCCTATTCATTGATCTTTATGACTGAGATTGAATTCTCGCTTAACTCTTGGTGAAACATAGTTAAATATTAAATTAAATTAAACTCTTGGCTTAATGTTTCACGATTATATTCAACAACATGAATTAGTTAACATGTTTTGAACGTTAGCTCATTTTCAAGACTTGAAAAGAACGTTCAGTCTTGGAAATGAGCTAACGCTCGAAACATGTTGACTAATTCATGTTGTTAAATATAATCGTGAAACATTAAGCCAAGAGTTTAATTTAATTTAATAATTAATCTCTATAGTTATATGCTCAGTTTTATTGGTTTTAAGGGTTTTACTTGTACCTAAAACTATGAAGTTAGATTTTAAAAACTTAACTTTTTGTGTTCGCGAATCCAAGTAACATCTTCAGTCAGAATTTATAAACGAATTTTATATATTCTTATAATACATGAGACAAATAAAATTAATAGTAAAATAAATAAAAAATGCGTAATTGGACTACAAGTTCTATATCATTCTTGAAAAAATGTATCAAATACCGCCATCGAGTTCTTTCAGCGTTTCCAGACGACAATCGTGGGTTTCAAGCTAATCAAGTGTCGATCTTTCGTTTAATCTTGTATACATTCATTTCATTTATTCGAAAACAAACAAATTATAATGGTAAATGTAAAATGAAAGTCTGTCGTCTTTTCATTATCTTTTCACTGAAGATATTGGTTGCTATTGTTTATTTCACTATCTTTAAATTGAAACTTATGTTTCTTTTACTACACATAAATGTATTGTGTGTTGCTAGCTCAATCTGCGTGAAACCAGCTATTGTTCATCTGTGTTCTACAATGTTTGTAATTTTAACCTTTTCATTTTATTTATTCTCAGCATTGAGAATGTTTACAGCAATCTCTGCACGATGGGTTTCCTGAAACTCGATAATATAAATATATATATATATATATATATATATATATATATATATATATATATATATATATATATATATATATATATATATATATATATATATATATATATACATATATATATATAATGAATATATAAATATCATTTCCTTGAAAATATCGCTGAATAGGCCCCTGAAATACGGAATAAACGCGAGCGAATTACTAACCAACCTATTGACATTTGAAAACATCGCATGATGATATTTGTCTAATAGACATTGCAATTTAGTAGATACATACGGGTATAGAAGATATGTGAAATTTCGATGCTTGGTGTGTCTGTAATCTGAGAGGTGTTTTCTACTGATTCCTATAGATGGAATTGTGTAGTATTCATTACTCTACGATCTTCCACTTGGAGTCACAAGAAGATGCTTGGTGGTTGAAATCGTTGCCTCACTTCGATAGACGTGGTGCGACTGACGAGTTCCTTGCAGAACGAAACATATATGTCTCGCACTTCCATCAGGTGTTGCATCGATTTCAATATTTCTCTAACATTTATCCCTTGAAGGATAATGGAGACATCACATCGTACACTTTCACATATTTAGCTCTTCTATAACATTCTCTTGGTTAATTTGAATTTTCAAATGAATGTTCTAGTGTTCATTTTCTTAATATATATATATATATATATATATATATATATATATATATATATATATATCTGGATCCGTTGGACACATCATCAAAGTTCAAATTTCGGGCCATAGAATTTTCGATGGATAGAATAGCCAAATTTCTCAACCTTTCTTGTCCCATAGAATTTCTTAAATAAGTTTTTATCAATTTCAGTTTTGAAAATGGTCGCTCGGCACTAGCCGTAGTTACAGGAATGGTGAGAAATAACAGAAATGCAGTGCACACTTCAGGAAAGCTTGAAGATATAAAATGATTCTTTATTGTTAATAAGTCAGCAAGTTCTCTTATAGAAGATGACCTTTCTATTTCGTGTTTAAAAGAGGATCGAAAACTGAGAATTTCTTTGGAAAACGACTTAGATATATCTTTTTTATATAAATGGACAAATGCTAAAGCCTTTTCCAATAAATCAGTATCATTCAAGTTTTGCAAAGTCGCAGGCTGCAAGACTCTAAAATTGGAAACAATTTCATTCATTCCAAGGAAACGCGATCTAACTTGATTAATTATGATGTCTAATACACGATAGAATACGTTCACTTTAAACAAGCTTTCAGGATCTCGGAGACGTTCATCCTCACAAATGTCATCAAAATGACGTTTCACTTTTCTCTGACGAGTTTTAGGAAATTCAGGGTTTATAGACCATTTAACTGCAATACTATTTGCTTCCGTTTTAAATCTTCAAATTCATGTCGATACTTTTCAAGTTCTTCTAGACAGACTTGCAAACGCTTTGAAGCATTTGAAAGATCGATGGCTTTAGATTGAAGTGCTTTAGAAGCCGCGTCTATGGTTTGTGAGACTTTGCAATGGAAAACCAGCAACATAATACAATTGTAGTTCTCTACCTTCTTCTTTAGCAATATAGCTTCATTTCTCTCATCTGATTTCGAATTGGATAAAATGGTTTTTGTTAGCTCTTTTTGAACATCAACAAATCGAACCTTTGAAGCAAACATGGCATCAAAGCGTCCTGCTCATCTAGTTGGATTCATTGATTTTAATGTTACTGAATTTGATGATACAACGGTTTCTCCTTTTTTGTTGTCAGATATAAAACTAGATAATATATTCCATCGTCTAATACTATGGCCAAAAAAATTATAAATTTGTTGCACAGTTTCGAATAATGTTTGTATTTCTATGACCTTTTTTACTGCATCATTTACTACCAAGTTTAAATTATGAGCAGCACAATGTACATACACTGCATTTGGCTCTATATCTCTTATGAGTTTTTGAACTCCGCCATAAGTACCTTTCATGGTATTAGCTCCATCGTACCCTTGTCCACGGCACTTATTCAGAGAAATACTTTTGTCATTTATGGATTTTATTATCTGCTTGGACATTGCTGAGGCAGTTTGATCCTTAACCTCATGAAATCCTAAAAATGACTCTTTAATTACGAGCGCCTTTGGAGTTCCATTTTCATCTTTCTCGATCACACAGTAACGGTAAAGTTCACACTATTGATCTGTTTTGGAAATATCTTGAGTAGTATCAAACAAAATGGAATAAAACGGTGCGGTGACTATTTCATTTACCAGAGCATTTTCCACTTTTTGAACCAGAACAGCAATGAGCTCATTTTGTATTTTTGGACTTAAGTATTTAATCTGGCCCTTAGGTTTGCTTAGCAACTCTTGTAAAATAGGATCGTATTTGGCTAATAACTCAACAATACTCAAAAAATTTCCTTTTGGACCAGAATCGTTGCCATATACCGTTTCTTTATGGCCACGAAAAGCTAAATTACAGGTTGAAAGTGTCAGAGTAACATCAAGGAGTCTAGTGAGTACCTGGCCCAAAAAAATTTTTCTCTCTGATAATGGACTCTTGCTCTTCATCTAGTGTTCCAAGTAACTGCCACTGTCGATGTACAAAACATGAATGCAAATGTTCTTTCGATGTCTTATGTCTTTCTATGGCTTCCACAATATGTTTCCAATCATCATAGCCTTCCATCCAAATATGTTGTATATTTTTAGATGCCCTATTTGCGAATAACCAACATGGTTCACAATATGCTTTTTGAAGCAATAGAGAATAGGACAGCCATGTACGTTCTAACTTCACGCCAGATTTAGAAACAGTGTAATAATATTTATCTAAGAAAGATCTATTGTTACTATCCCTCAAAAATTCTTTCTAAAACTGGGTTAAATTTTTTTTTATTAATGCATTGAAAGTTTAACACCTAGGTATTTTTTTTTTGTTGTGTATGCAACTAAGAAGGTAACAAATAAATTAAAGACAAAACTTCTTTTTTACTTAAGTAATGTGTATGTGTAGTAATAAATGTTGGGAATTGAGATTTCCTCTGACCGGGGACCCCTTCGGGCTGGGGACCCGTGGCATTTTACCGACTTGCCACCCTATAGTTACGCCACTGATGAGAATTGAATCTAGCATCACCAATGAGCTGATAGCTTATAGGGTCGCTATTCCGCTCAGCTACTGAGCCTCTAACCCAATGATCTATTCAGAAATCTCTGAGGAGTACGCAAATATCTTGTCACAAACACTGTCTTAACTTATTCGCGTTTTACAGGAATATCGAAACATAATAGCATTAAGCATGTTACTAAAGATTCCCATAATAGGATGAAACAGAGATGTATGCTATTTCCAACAAGTTCTATATTTTTCAAAACGCGCAGAATATTCAATTTGGAAAGGGATAGGTTGTGTATTCGTTGACAACATTTGTGTCGACCGCTCCCTGACTGTTTTATCAGAAATATTTCAATATCTAATCTCAGTTTATTAACTATATATATGTACATATTCATATATTTACCTTGATATGCATATAGTGTCTGAATTAATTATCTTGCTAGGTACAACAAAGCGTAAAACTAATTAAATCTTACATTTACAACATTAAGTCTTCTCTTCACGTTAATTACTGGAATAATCAACGGTAATGAGTTCGAAAATTTATGTTGGGTTTTAACGCGTTAAACGTGAAATTTCAAGAATTATTTCACTCTGTGTAATATTGCTTGGGCCTGTATAAAAGAGATTAAGGGATGAAGATCTTTGCATATATACGAGAAATAAATTTTGTTGCGAATACATGTGACGGTAACTACTAATCTTCACGTTAAATTTTATAAATTTATACTTTGATAGATAATTGACATAAATTGAAGTATATATATATATATATATATATATATATATATATATATATATATATATATATATAAATTTAACGGGATATTTACATGAAAAATGTAGATACATGAAATAGAATAACCACATCATCTGATACTGTTCAAAATTGCGCAGTAGATATTGTTTAACTGGTTCGTGTCAGTCTTGAAATAGACTGTGTTCTTGGTTTTTAAAGTATGGTACATCCCAAGCTCTGCTTTTATAACTACCACTTTGATCCAATATTTTGATCCGCCTTCTGGTGATGATCAACCAATGCGCAGGTTCTTTTCAGTTTTTCACTATTTCACGCAACCTATCCTTTTTACTTTATCCTTTTACCATTTAATTTTAGTTATCTGTTAAGTTTTTTGTCAGTTCAGATGTCGTATGCTGCCTTATTTGAATGGCATTCTGTTATTCGACTTTGTACAATTTATTTAATTTTGCGACATTATAGTTCTTGTAAGTTTTATGTTTAGATTTCAGAATCGACAGTTTTTTCTCTTTGTAGTTTACCTCCTGATAAAAACGTAAACTAAATGGCAATAATTACGAATTGTTTTCAAAAATTTTTGTTGAATTCAATCAAGTGCTTTCAATTACTGAATCGATGTTAATTGTTATTGTTATAGAATGAAGAAACATCTGACTATAATTTTGATTAATGATTAACATTTATCGTATTTTAGTCGAAATTTCTTGGAATTTTCATAGCATTCATAAACCATAGTATTAAGAGTAGTCATGATCAAGTCAAGAATTGACATGTGTCCAATATGATATATAATCATTTTTGAAAATAGTAAGCAAGTGTAAAATTCATATAAACTTCTCTAATAAAACACCCATATATATTTTCACAACCTATGGAATCAACTTTCCGAATTCATCGTCTTGAAATTACAAGATTTTCGGTTCTCTTGCAGAAGTTACGAAACAAACTTTTTTTGCATAAGACCAAAGGCTGAAATGTCACTAGGGAAATATAAATTATAAGATATTCTATGCATAAGTCTAATCTGACAAACTTCTCAAACAGTCGGGATTATATGATCTCATTAACATATTAAATTTAAATTTCCGATTTCAAACCCTTTCAGTATTAATTATAAGAAATTCTGTGTTCAAATTTCGTAGGAAGATTATGAATATAAATCAGAAACGAATCTCTGGAAAATAATCAGAGGAAAGAGGGATCACCCAGGCAATTTCTGAATATTCAAAACTTGAACTCAAAAGTTACCAGTAAATAACCTGGTAGCAACTTAATCTGAGTTCAATTTGAAAGCAGTTGAGGCAACGATAAATATTTGTAATTTTTTGTTGTAGCTTTGGTTAGCGCGAAACAGTGGGAAAGCAATCAACTGATACTGATCTATCGATTTGAGTCTTGAGTTTGGCGAATTATCTCAGAAAGTTGAAAATTCAATAATTATCTTCCGCTAAGTTCATTTCAGTTTCTGTTTTACTTTTCGAGCTCGGAAGTTAGAAATTGAATATAATGTTCGCATTGTTCATTTGAATTTAAACTTTTCAATTTCTCTAAGTCCCTTAAAATGTAATGGAATATAATTCCTGAAGAATTCCTGTTTGTAAAATGCTCATATATGAAATGTCATCGAAGATTTGAAAGTCTTACCTCTTTTTTTTCTTCATGTTGGTAGAATGTTTAAATGTGAAATGTTGCCGCGGATTTGAGACACCTTCCTTTCATTTTAATATATTATAGCAAAATCCAAAAAAGAGAAAAAATACGACATTTTTAAAGAAAAAGATTTGTACAAATTACTGCAATCAATTTATGTCCGTTCAACCATTACATAGACAGAGAAACAAATTACAAACACATGAAGCAATTATCAAAGTAATCTCTATTCTTTTCTATCTACCTGATTGATGGCAGACAAGGATGACCCAGATTTTCGGTTATTTCATGAAGTCGGTTGACACTCGAGCTTCCAAGTCTTTGTCATTTTCAAATGACGGAAATAAATGACTCAGAAGTTTCCATTATTGGGATAAAACAAGGGACGTTTCTATTGTTGCGTATTCTCTAATTTTGCTCGTTTGCTGAATTTAAACAGTTAACTTCAAACAAACAAGCCAACTTTTGACTTTATAAATGTTCATTTATCTTACCAGAACAGTGTTTGAGTATTCGAAATCACAGAAATATTATCAATTTAACAGGTGAATTGTCTTTATATTTATCTTCTAACTTCAATTTCTTCAATAGAGTCTACAATTTGAGTAATTTGGTATTCAAGCGTTGTTATTTATTCGGTTAATGGAAATACATAATTATTCAATGATTAGTCTAAGGGTCGATGACAAGGAATAAGGTGGATGAATGGCTGCTAGATTGGACCCACATGAGGCCTATGAAAATGCATTGTTTGTAAAAATAGTGCCTAAATACATTCTAATTTGCAAAACTCTACTCTCCATGTTCAAATCGATGAAAGACAAATCCAGGAATGATAATAACATCGTGTGTGCTAGGTGCCAGAGTATTCAGAAATTTTCGAGAAGGCTATAGTCTAAGAGACAGCAACGTTTTTGAGAAAGAATTTCAGGAAGTCCAGTTTTTAGATATGTTATCTGTCTCACTCTCCCGGCCGTCATAAGGGCGGTCTAGCTGGCGGTAGTGGTTGCGTTCATCAGGACGCATCCTACATGTATGAGTAGAATATTTAGTTTTCAAATCATTTTAAAAAGTTTTGTTTTTTCCATTATATTTAATGATCTATTTGCAACACACATCAATCATTGCCAGATATTTTTATTGTTGATTAAACCGTGCCAGATGATAATTTAAAAAAAATTGTTTTTCAAAGTATTTCAGAATGGCTGAAACTTTCTTATGATGTTATTCAAGTATCTGAAAACCTGAAATTAATTTGCCAAACAATAATTCGATTGTTAAACCTTCAGCCAGACCGATTTAAAAGTGAAAATGATGTGGCATGTTGGAAGAATACAGACAATCACAAATTCTTTTACAGATAATAACATCTTACAATTATGAAAATGACAGCAGTGATGATGATGTTGATGACGATAATTATAATCAATATGTCTCCGTTTTTTGTGATGCAATTATGAATTGAAAAATAAAATTTTTGTTTATTTTCATAATATTTTTAATAATTTTGTACAATAATAAATAATTATTTTGATACTATTTTAATCCACACATTAATTCAATAGATTTTCTTTCTCTGTAATTTATTCGATAATCATTCCTAGATCAAGCAAAATGATCACACATCACTTTTCACTTTTAAATTAGTCTGGCTGAAGGTTTAACTATCGAATTATTGTTTGGCAAACTAATTTTAGGTTTTGAGATACTTAAATAACATCATATGATAATTTCAGCAATTATGAAATATTACGAAAAAAATTTTTTTTTCAATTCAATTCATGCCATGGTCTGGCATGGTTGATTTAATCAACAATAAAAATATCTGGCAATATTAGATTCATGTTGCAAAAAGTTCAATAAAAATAATAAAAAAAAACAAAACTTCTTGAAATGATTTGAGAAATCGATATTTTACCTGTACAGGTAGGATGCGCACTGATGAACGCAACCACTACCGCCAGCCAGACCGCCCTTATGACGTCCGGGAGAGTGAGAGAGATAACATATCTAGAAACTAGCCTACCTGAAATGCTTGTAGACGTACTACTTATAATTACTAGGGAAATTATGAGTAGTACGCCAATATAATAAAATGAAATATAATAATAAATTAAGTTCTAGCAAACTTGATACAACATCGCACAGCAGAGTGCAAATACAGCAATATATCGTAACGTCATAAGGTATTTCAAAAATATATTCTAAAGCACTGACTGAAATCTACTATGTTATGAATTCACATTATTGCACATATTATGGATGAGAAACCATAAAAGAATAATTCCTGTGCATGGTTTCACTTGTGAAACAAAGAAAAACTAGAAACTTCCTTAGAGTAGGTACTTTGTCTAACATAAAAGTAAAGAAAATGTGTGCTAATTCTGTTTGCTATAGATAAATGAACATAAACACAGGACTGAGATTGAATTCTCGCTTAACTCGTATAATCGTGAAACATTAAGCCAAGAGTTTAATTTAATTTAATATAAACACAAGATATTAAAAACCAAAACAATTGACAAGTTTTGTCTTTTGACGTGTCAATTTGACGTCTTTTACATTTTTTTTGTGTATGAGGTGTATGATCGTAAATTTTTGATCTCCATCGGCAGTTCATTTCAGGTTCTAGATGCCAGGCATATAAAATTTCTTTGAGAAACCGTTTTATTTTTTTTGGATCTACATAAGCATGAGAGGTACTTGTGCTATACCCATGATTCACGCAATATATATGAATAGATGTATTGTACATTATTCAGTTTATTTATATGTGCATTAAGTGCTCGACCCCAAACCAAATTACCAAAGGATAACATACACTGAATAAGGGTAAAATAAATTTTTTCCAACTGATAAGTACTTTTCATTTCTAAAGATATTGATGTTTTGACATGGAATGATGAATTACTGATTCATTTAGAGTCCTATAACTATCAAGAGGTTAATATACTCATAAATATATTTCTATCATTGAATGTAACGAGAAATTTTCGAAAATCATACGTGTATACAATTTGACGAATGACTTGCGTTTTTATGGCGACTATGTTGCTGTTTCAGACGGATTCTTTGATACTTTGTCGGTTTTCAAGTACACTTTCGTTACATCTGTTTTATTTCACTCCTATGGCATCAAATTATTATCTCGTCAAATTGAAGTAAGAGCATTTAGGTACTTAAACCTTGCAACAAGTTATTAACTTCTGAATGACTACATACAAGAATGTATAAAATGTTGGACATAGATAACTATATAACCTATCTTATTCTGAACGATGTATTTTCTATAATCCTCTTTTCAAGTGTTGCTTGGAAGTGGCAGAGGTGAGGCATACTTCTACGAGATGATTTTTGTTCGAAATATTTTTATATTCAATTTAAAGTTATGATTCGATGGCTTGACGGATTGATAGAATTGATAGGTCGATGATGCGCTTCGGTTGAGGTTGAAAAATATGATGCGGTTCAAACCAAGCTTGAAAAATCAATGCAATGTTGCACTAATAGAATCAAAGGCAAATGGATTCCTGATGAGACGAGGAAAGATTCATGAAATGGAAAATAGCAAAATATAATTTGAAATTATGGAAGTCTTGTTGGGATTTGTTAGGATGTATACCCAAACTTTGTTCAGTATGAACAACTTTATTTAACATAACTATTTACAACTAAATACATTTGAGTGTACTAATAATGTTTGTAGATGACAGTCATGTTGACTGCTTGGCGACTAGCGCCGAAGTCGACGAGATCTTGTTGTCTTCTCCTGAGGTTGCGTCCCGAGCATGCGCAGTCGTCTTTTCTTATTCTTCCTTGCTGTGACTAGTATATATATATATATATATATATATATATATATATATACCTATAGTACAGAAATTTTTTCGTGTTACCACGTGCGTGTTCAAAAATGAACAAACAAAAAAATAATTCTCTTTGGAATAATTCGTTAAAAAATATTTGAAAGGAAGTTAAGGATATAGGATATATATAGATATAGGATTAAGGATATATAGTTCAAGAAAGGAGACAAGAAAGTACCTTCGAATTACAGGGGAATAAATCTGCTGAGCACCACGCTGAAACTTACTACGAAGTTTATGACAAACAAAATTAATAGCCTCACCTCTTTCGCTGATGAACAACAAGGATTCAGATCTGGAAGATCTTGCACCGACGCCGTATTTGTCATGAGACAAGTAACAGAAAAGTCTATAGAATATAATAAGCCAGCATTTATGTGCTTTATTGACTTACTCAAAGCTTTCGACCGGGTCCAACTATCAGACATTATACATCTGCTCTACAACAGGCAAATCCCACGTAATATAATAAAGACTATCGAAAATATATATACTGCGAATAAGATCCAGGCAAGATTAGACGGGGAGCTTACCACACAGATACCAATGAGAAGTGGTATTCGTCAAGGAGATTCGTTAAGCCCCTTCTGTTCAACATCATCATGGATGAAATAATCAAAAAAGTAAGAGGAATGAGGGGTTACAAAATGGGGGACAAAGAGATATCCATTCTGTGTTACGCCGATGACGCTGTGCTGATTGCAGAAAATGAAGACGATTTACAGCGCCTCCTACACCAGTTCAACCTTACAGCCAAATCGTTTAATATGATAATCTCTGCTTCTAAAACAAAGTGCATGACTACATCAAAAACACCATTGAGATGCAAGCTTGAGGTTGATGGTAAATCTATACAGCAGGAAATGAAATTTAAATACCTCGGGATAGAGATTTCGAGTTATGGTGATGTCGAGGCAGAGGTAAGGGAGCAGGCAACAAAAGCAGCAAGGATAGCAGGATGTCTGAATGACACAATATGGCGCAATAAGCATATCGGAATTGAAGCCAAGGCACGAATCTATAAAGCAACCGTAAGGCCCATTATGACATATACCGCAAAAACTAGACCAGAAACAACGAAAACCAGGTGACTACTGGAGACAACCGAAATGAAGGTACTTCGCAGGATAACCGGAAAAACACTTCTCAACAGAGAAAGGAGTGAAAATGTTAGAAACATGTGCAAGGTGGACAGCATTAATGACTGGGTATTGAACAGAAAACAGGAGTGGAATGATCATATAAACAGAATGGACGACAGAAGAATAGTAAGAATTGCCCGTGATAAATATCCACTGGGGCGCAGAAGCGTGGGACGACCACGGAAAAGATGGAATGACAACTTGAACGTTCCGTAACAGACAAACGATCGAAGAATAAAAAAAATAAAGAAGAAATTATATTTATAATAACTCGCTATTGTCACGTGTATTTTATCAACTAATCATGAAAGACAATGACCCCCGCGGTTCTCGAACTTGTTCGAAGTGAGGCGCCGCACTTCGTAGCGTTTTTGAATGGCATCACATGTTATATTTTTGGTCTCTTCAAGTAATTTTTTTCTTCGAATATTTTTTTGTTATTGTGGCTATTGAACAGTTTGAAACACTTTTGTTGTTATGCCAAATATAAATATGATAGTTTTATTCTATATAATACAGTATAGCTTCGATGTTAGTGCCAGAGTTTACAAACTACACCGAGTTAAAATTCAAAATGGCGTCAGGAGTTGGTTGACAAATTTTTTTCGGGCTAGGTAGAGTAATAAGTCAACCAACTCCTTCAAAATAAGTATAACATTTTTTACTTATTTATAAGAATTGTGTGGATACCTAATTGTTTATGTGCGTTATCAATGTAAACACTATTATGGTCTTGTTTCACATACTAAATCACAGTTTTGTATTTTCAAAGAAAATGAGGACGTACAAATAAAAATCTGAAAGGAGTGATGTATAGAAAGATATCCTAGAAAAAGCTTCGATATGTTAGTAAACTTAAAAAAAACTAGAAAGTAATCCCAACCTCATGAGAACTGATTTGACTTTGGGCACGGCGGTGTACATAAATAATTGGCAGATATTTAGCGATGACGAAGAAAATGAGCTGGAAGCTTATTTGAAGTCGGCTGCTGACATTTATTTCGGTTTAACAACGTACCAGACACGCAAGTTTGCATTCGAATACGCAAAAAGAATAATAAAACTGTACCGGAATCCTGGAATACAAAATTAATGGCAGGCGAAGATTGACTTGGTAATTTTTCGAAACATCATCCCTCGTTATCAATTAGATCATCAAGCTACAAGTCTGTCGAGAGCTACTTCGTTCAACAAAAATTGTTTTATTTTATACTAATCCTCCTTATTTACACTAATTATTGCCTAGGTCATCCTACTCCATGCTTATGGTCAACCTACCCCGAATATGGGGTAGGTTGATCAAGCGTAAATATACAAAATAAGTATATTACCGAGAAATATATAGGTCATGTAATAGTACTTTGGGTTCCTGAACGGTTCTTCTATCTGTCTCAGCTCTTGTTTTTTTATATTAAGTTAAACATCAGAAATATACAAGCACAAGTCAAAAGTTGATCAACTATCCCCGGTCTCCCCTACTTTTAATATTGAATATTTACAAGTACGATGATATGAGCACGATAACTCCAGATTCTATTTCTTGTAGTCGATTTCTTCATATATATATATATATATATATATATATATATATATATATATATATATATATATATATATATGCAGGTATCTATTAATATAGAATAGAAAAATCATCAGTATTCAACTTATAATTGTAATAAGAGAAATTCAGATTAGGATGGATTAAAAAGAAACTCTGACAATGAGAAACGAGAAAGAAATTTCAAAAAAGGACTGTCAAAACTTCAATCTCCTAAGGTGGAAATTTTCAATTTGCGCCTTGCCCCGAGAAAAATTCTGAAAAGAATTCAAATTAAATTAAACTTGAACCTTTGAAACGTTCGAGACGCTGTGAGTAGCTTCTAGCAACTCCCGAAACGGATTTCTGGATTACCGGCTGAACGAAATTATCCCCATAGCCATAAGCAACCTGAAATTGCTCTAAATTAATCGAAGGAAAAAGTATTCTGATATTTCGAGCGTTATGGGTTATCCTCAACAAAGTTTACTTGATTTCTGGATTTCTAGGTAATTAACAAAGTTTCAGTATTCAAAATCCAATATTAAAAAAATTCGTTCCTGGAAAATTTGATTGAATTGGTTGGTTTTGGAAGTTTTTAAAGTATTTATGATTGAGGCCGAATGTTTTTTATCGGCAGTTATGAATGTTTTGATGAAATTTGACTACTCCGGTTTCAGAAAGAAAATTTATGTTTATACTTGTTATTAGATTACAGATTATTTAGATTTATGTGGCTTTATGAAAATCTTTTTTTGAGATATAATGAAGTTTATGAATTTTTTGTTAAGACTTTTGAAAGACGAATCATAAATCGATACAACGATCATAAACGATAAAGAATCAGCAGCTTTCGAAGCTTATTTGAACACAGTGTTATCTGATTCACTGCCTCAACAGCTTTAGTATTTCTAGGAAGACTTTGTAGACTTGCTTGAGGGTAGTGAGGATTTTCTCCTCGATATTTTCCGAATTGCTGTCTTCATGTCATTTATGGTTTTTCACCACTATTTATAAAATTAGCATTTTCGATAACATCGAAAAAAAAAAAATCGAATGTTTCAGATCAGAAGAACGCTATGGACATTGTACTACTTTATGCAAGGCGACCAGTACATTTGTATGAAACATTTTTCATGGGGAAAAGCAGACAATGACTGCAGCACATTCTTTCAGAATATTTCTTGGCCATATTCTTCATAACATTCCTTTATTCTCGCCTGGAAACTTCTCGAGAATGTCGCAGTTGGTGCTGGATCAATGATATCTTCCAACGAAAACGAACACCAAACTATGGTTTTTTTATTTCGAAGGTCGAGCTCTTGAGAATTTTCACATGATCTGTAGCGAAAATATTGTTTACTAAAAATCAAACAATTACTGGGAATGTGAAACCCCTATCCGTTGGGGATGATTTCTGGGTAACAAATATCTAAAGGTGGTACGTTGAGGTTGAACTGCAATATCCAGTTGGAACCCTTATTACTCACTCCACCATTAAAATATTATCCCTCTTTTCTGGACGATTCGTTCTCCACCGTGATTTTTTTGAAATGTTGATGCTTCCTTTGACTCTCTTCGTTTCTGAGTAACAATGATTTCTGGGTTACCAATATCTAAAAGTGGTACGTTGATGTTGAATTGCAATATCCAGTTGGAAACTATATAACTAACTCCACCATTAAAATATTATCCCTCTTTTCTGGACGTTTCGTTCTCCACAACGATTTTTTTTTTGAAATGTTGACGCTTCCTTTGACTCTTTTTGTTTCTGGGTAACAATGATTTCTGGGTAACCAATATCTAAAATTGGTACGTTGAGGTTAAACTGCAATATCCAGTTGGAAACTATATTACTAACCCCACCATGAAAATATTAACCAGCTTTTCTGGACGATTCGTTCTCCACCATGATTTTTCTGAGATGTTGATGCTTCCTTTGCCTCTATTTGTTTCTGGGTAACAATGATTTCTGGGTAACCAAAATCTGAAATTCATACATTGAGGTTAGACTTCAATTTTCAGTTGGAAACTATATTACTAACCTCACCATAAAAATATTATCCTTTTCTGGACGATTCGTTCTCCGTCATTATTTTTTTGACTCCTTCCTTTCTGGGTAAAAATGATTTCTGGGTAACCAATATATAAAAGTGGTACGTTGAAGTTGCAGTCTAATATCCAGTTGGAAACTTTATTACTTACTTCACCATTAAAATATTACACCTCTTTTCTGGACGTTTCGTTCTCCACCACGATTTTTTTTTTAAATGTTGACGCTTCCTTTGATTCTCTTTGTTTCTGGGTAACAATGATTTCTGGGTAACCAAAATCTAAAATTGGTACGTTGAGGTTAAACTGCAATATCCAGTTGGAAACTATATTACTAACCCCACCATAAAAATATTATCCCTCTTTTCTAGACGATATTATCTCCACCATGATTTTTTTGAAATGTTGATGTTTCATTTGACTGTCTTTGAATTTTGTAGTATTTTTGTCTGTTTCATATTAGAACATGATAAAACCAATTTCGGTTTTATTGATATTCTTCGGAATAGTTTTATCAACAGGGACAAGATAGTCTCATAACCAGAAGTGATTAATACGTGAGAGAAATCAGAATGCTGGTGTGTTCTAAGTTCAATGCGGGCAATAAATTCAGATGGAAATTGCGTGTACCTAAGGCAGACCTTCGAGTCTAGGTTCGGTTGATAAGTGGGAAGCACTTGATTAACGGTTGGTGAGTATTAATTATGATTATTATTAATATTTTATTGTGATCGAATCGAGAGTGACTTGCCCCAAAAAGTCTTGGAAATGAGTTCATTATTCGAGATATAATAATTGTAATAATAATAACTTCTTTATTCTCAGCAGGTATAATTCCCAATTACAGAAAATAATAACGTAATGTTCAATACTAACTAAATAATTAAAATGAAAGAGATATAACAAACAGCTCAATCTAATCTAAAAAAACTAAAATAGTAACTGATAAATTAATTCATTTTAGTCAATTCTCTTTGTTCACATAACTCCTTAATAATAACTTCCATGACGTCAAAGTGAATGTCAGTTGCCATTCATTTTGAATGTCAATTGCCATATAATTGGCAACTATATTGAATGTAGGCTCCTTAAACCAAATGGGTGATTTTATTAGGGAGTTGGTCCTCAGAGTCACTAGGTGGAATAATTCTGTATTACGAGAATTTTGCCTAGGAACACGAAATTTCAAAGCAGACAAGGAAAGAGGACAATCAATATAACTGAGCAGTAATTTGTACAAAAATTTGAAGGATAAAGTTTTTATCCTACTCTGCAATTGTATTAACTCAATCGACTCAATAATTCGTTATGATTGAGTCATCTCTGTGGATAAACTTTATCCTCCCTCCAAACTAACAATTTCAAGAATCTGCTCGGAATAGCCTCAAGATGGAGTTGAAGGCAGGTGTAAGTAGGATGCCAGATCATGCTGCCATACTCCAACTTGCTACGGATTGGGGTATTAAATAGTCCTATGAATGTTGAGGAATTATTAAAATATTTGCCTTTGCGTATAATGAATCCATATATTTTCGAGACAGGTAAAATAAGTTGGGTGATGTGTGGGACAAAGGAAAGCTTCTGATCGAAGACTACACCAAGATCTCTCACCTTATCAGAACGAGAAAGACCCTGACCACCTACTCCTCAATTATAAATATATAATCACCTCAATTCGGTCTCTTTTCCTTGTGGAAGAGACAGCATTACACTTTGACACATTCAAACTCAAATAATTGTCCTCACACCAACTAGCAACATGATCCAGCGCGAGCCGAAGTTGAACAAAGTTGTCCTGTGATCTAATTTCATGATATAGTTTCAAATCGTCTGCGAACATCAAATTTGGAGAGTGAATATTATCCCACACATCATTTATGAAGAGACATGTTCAATGTTCATTTCTGCAAATTATTGTTTTGAAATAATTATTGTTAAACAGAGTAATTTTTTTGATACAGTGAAATTATAAGATACTTGAGTTTCATTTCGATCTCAACCTTTTTTTCCCCATAATGTTTCACCGAGTTATGTTTGAGAATTCAATGGCAGTAATTTGATTTTCATATATTTTTATGTATATTCAAAAAATTCTATATATTTTGTATGAGATCTTGATGTTGTAATAATCAGATAATTATTCAAGGCATGCATGGCTCATTTAAAAACTTATTTGGAGTAAGAATTTGTAACAAATATATGTGAAAAAACAGGTTTCTGAACAAGAGGTTGATGAAAGCCTTATACACAGTTCAAGATTGCTGAAAACCCTATTTCACGAACGAATTTGTCGAAGTTTAATCACGAAGTCTACTATCAATTTCAGTATTAAATAGACTTTCTACACTGCCGTATATCGGGAAAGTCGTTACCAAACTTTAAGGATTTGGTTTTCAGTTGGCAGCTAATTTATTTTCAAGTGCACATTGGGAGACTAGAAACCTCGTTTGATGGTCCTAAATTCACCTTTACCCTGGCTAATTAGAGTGCTGACCGTTTTTTAATTAGCTTTCAGGAAACCATTTAATTTCAACGTGAATTAGTTGAAAGTACGTAATTGATATAATGTAGGATCCTGTTCATTTTATAATATTGAGCTGAGGATTACTGAGTTGACATATGCTATATATTATAATATATGGCATAGGTCCCCATTCCAAGAAAAATTAAAATATTTTCTATGTGATATAAGAATTAAGAAATTTCAAATTAAAGGACATGTGTATATTTACATTAATTGAATTCTTGGTTTACAAAGAATTCTGATTTAAAGCCAAATCTTTATCCTTCATTCGAATCAGAAGACGTTGTCAAATTACGTCTTAAATTTACGTAATAATATCTATTTCATTCAACATAGTTTTCAACTGCACTTCAAAATGTATTTAAGTTTATCACCGCCTTAATGCTCTAGTGAATAAAAAACGAAGCGTAATTTATAATGAAACATAAATTTAAATTTTCTCATATGTTAAACATACTCATGAAGTGAAACTTCGAAACGCGAGAGTTCAAGAAGAAAATTATTCTCTCTGAGATTGAATACTCGCTTACAGCTTGGTGGAACATGATTCAATGTTAATTCAAAATGAACTCTTGGCTGGATGTTTCACGAATGTATTGTAAAATCATACAATAAAATTAATAACGTTAATATTGGTCGATATGAACGTCAATAACGTTTATGGCCTTCTTAACCTCATGGTTACAGGCATAAAAATCAAAACAAGAAAAGGGGACTTGATATGCTACACCGTATACAACCCACCGCACACCGAGATAACGGAAGGAGATAGCAAGAAGCTGTTCAGATACAACACAGCAACAATAGCAGCTCGAGATCTAAACGCGAAACACACCAACTGGAAAAGTAGAGTTGTGAATACACCTGGAAAACAATTACTAAAAATTGCTGACGAGAACGATCCAATAATTGCTGCACCCAGCGAACATACCCATATATGCACTAGTTCAAATACAACCGATCTACTGGATATAGCGGTAATCAAAAATGTTCGCTGGACGTGTCAGTTAGAAACAGTTATGGACTTATCATCGGATCATTCTCCGGTAATTTTGGAATTGGAAACAGAAGCTGAAGCAAAGCCCCAAACAAGACGTGAGACCAATTCGTTAAAATACAAAGAAATAATCATTTCAAAAAATCCAGAAATAAACAACAGAGTACAACTCGAAGAAGCCGTTAGAGACCTCGAAAGCAGAATAAAAAACCCTATCGAGGAATCTACAGAGACAGTGTAAGTCAAAAGAAGTGAGTCGATAACAGCCCATCTAGAAATACTACTGATCAGAAAAAGGAGCGCACTCAAAAAGTACAAAAGAACCTTGCACATTGATGACAAAACCGTCCTGAACCAACTGACGAACGAAGTGAAAGAAAAAATCAGAGAACATAAGACAAAAAATTGGGACCGAAAACTTGAATCACTGGAAAGTGAAAACAATTCACTTTGGCAGATGGCCAAATCATTGACGAACAGAAAGAAGAGAAGACAGATACCGAGGATAGTCCACATAGACGGAGTAGCACTGACAGACGCAGACAAAGCCGAAGTTTTCGCAACTCACTTGGAAACTCAGTTCACCAACAACCCGGAAAGCCTTGATGTCGATGTCGATTTCAATAAAAACATAAGAAGAATAGGCCTCAGAAAAGAAAAACCAGATGAGAGCCACGAAGAAAAAGAACTGAAAGAAATAACAGGAAATTGAATCAAAACAATCCTGAAAAACTTGGAAGCCAGAAAAGCACCAGGCCTAGATGGAATACGAAATCAGGCCCTGAAATATTTGCCAGAAGAAGCGATACAAGAAATAGTTGAAATCGCACGTGAAGTGTTCCGTACTGAAGAATTTCCAAAAATCTGGAAGCAATCAGCCACGATAATGATACACAAAAACGGAAAACCTATCAACGATAATAACAGTTACAGGCCGATAATCTTCTTGCCGGCACTCAGGAAAGTCATAGAGAGAATTCTATACAGACGACTGAAAACTTTCGCCGACAACAAGAGTATCCTTTCAGAACATGAATTCAGATTCAGAACGGGACACTCGACAATACATTAACTGGCAAGAATGACAGAAGACATCAGGGACAAACTCAATATATCAATTCCAACTGGTGCCATATTTTTGGACGTAGAAAAAGCTTTTGACAGAGGATGGCATCACGGTTATATAAACTTAAGAGAGAACAATTCCCTAGGAAGTTGGTGAACATAATCCAAACATATCTACATGAAAGAACATTTAGAGTAAGAATTGGAGATTGGAAACTGTCTGAAGAGCAGAAAGTCAGTGCAGGAATGCCCCAAGGATCAGTAGTCGACCCACTTCTATACAACATCTACACGGCAGACATCCCAACCCCCGACAAGTGCAAGTTAGCCCAGTTCGCCGATGACACAGCGCTTTACATATCAAGGAGGATGAAAAGCACCGTTCAAAAGGGATTACAAGAAGACCTGCAAAGAATTCGAAAGTACTTTGAAACATGGAAAGTCAAAACGAACACTAACAAAACAGTAGGGGTTTACTTTGATCACAGAAATAGAGTACGAAAACTACCTGAAGTGATCTACAATGGCCATCCCATTGCGTGGGAGAAGAAAACAGAGTACTTAGGAGTAATAATGGACGGCAACTTGAAATTCAGAACTCAAATCTCCAAAAACATCAAGAAAGTCAGACAAATACAGGCCTACCTGTACCCCCTTCTGAACAAAGAGAGCTGGATGTCAATCGAGAACAAAATGGAAATAATAAAAACAATTATCATTCCAGGGCTAACTTATGGAGGTGAAATCTCGGAAATAGACAACTCCGCACGAGTCGAGAAGCTTCAAGGTACTCTCAACAGAATAGTGAGAATGGCAGTAGGGCACCAGTGCAGACCCCCATTGAAGTCGTTGCCTCTCATTTGTTGGACGTGGCGTAACTGATGAGCACCTTGTAGTACGAATCAATTAACTGTTTCACGCTTCTAATAAGTAATGTAGGCATCGATTTCAATATTCTCTAATATTTATCTCTAAAAGGACAATAGAGACAAAACATTGTCTATGTTTCACGTAGCCAGCTCTGCTATAATGTTCTTTTGAATAATTTGTCAAAAATTATCAAAAGAAAGTTATAGTATACTTTCAATATACTCGTATGTTTATATATATATATATATATATATATATATATATATATATATATATATATATAAAAAATTATATATATTCATACGTTTTATTTTCAAATACCATACTCTCAATAGATACACCCCTTGTATATCATCGGAACTTCTGGAAAAACATCTCATTAGATTCAGGAGTCGATACCCGTTGTTCAGGAAAAGTATAGTAGTTAAACTGCAGAAACTTTGCTAGGGAGGCACGAACGCCTCATTTGTCCTTTTGGAATATAAATGCGTCTTAGGGGCGAGTCTAATGATCTTGAAACATAGTTTAATTTGCTGTCTCTCGAGTGTCTTAGCAAAGGACAGATCTCCAACATAACGGTTATTATCGGTTAGGTACGAACTTCGAGATACCTTTACATAACTTCAGAATGAATTCAACGATGATGTATTTGTCCAACGTGAAGGACAAAATGGCAGAAATAAAACTATAATAAACCGTGTTCTACGCGTGATCTCGGTTATATTGGTCAAGCATTGAAAAATCACAAAAAAGGGGATTACAGAACATAAAAGTGATATAAAAATCTGAAGAAAGTTTGGCAGAAAGCCTCGGCAGAATATTTCCGAAGTATAGATTGTTATTCAACGAAGGTATTGAAATTTGAAAAAAATATGAACAAGAGATCTTCCTTAGAAATGTTTCACATCACAAAAAAATTTAATCAACCATGAATGCTTGAAACTATATCGAAATTATTTAATAGTGTTGGCGTTTGGATTATTCAATTATAATGGATCTAAATCCATTATAATTGAATATAAACTTAAATTCAAACACTTGAACTTATAATTTACATTTTATTGACTACATACCATGACGCGTTTCGTCGATACAAACGACTTCTCAGATGCTTACAGAATAATAACAGTTATTATTATCACAGAATAAGTTCAAACTTATTATTACAGTTATTGAAACATAATAATAATAGTTATTATTCTGTAAGCATCTGAAGAAGTCGTTTGTAACAACGAAACGCGTCATGCTATGTAGTCAATAAAGTATAAATCATAAATTCAAGTGTTTGAATTTAAGTTTATATTCAAATATATCGAAAACATCAGCAAGATATATAGTTTTAATATTTCCTTTGAATACAACAAAACCACCATAAAAAGAATTATGTCACTGATCGGTTTGTAGTATTCGGCTCAGTGTTTTGTTTTGATAAGTTGAATTGTCAGTGGAATGTTCACTCTTTAAGATTTCTTCTGGTTTTCACCTTGCAAAGCACATCATTTGAATGTTCTAATAATTTGATAGCATCGAGAAATATTACGGGTGTAGACGAGGTGGAGTTGGTTCTCAATTTCTACATAATATTTATGAAATAAGACTTACATATTTTTATCGATTTCGAATATTCAGTAAGTAACATGGATTTAATTGTGAAGGAAATTCAATTATTAGTTGATGTTCGATGTTAGGGCCCTGATGAGGGTTCAGTGATGACCAGAAACGTCGGCACAAAAAATGTAGTAACCAAATTAAGGCAGACCCTCACATTCCTCTAGCACATTCATTATTTGAAGTTTGGTTTCAATGAACTGCTGAACCAATATGGCTATTAATTTCTTAATATTCCTATTGATTCGATGAAGAAAAAACAGGGATTTAATTCCAAGTTTTTGAAACTCAAAAATAAATTTCACAAATCACAGATGTGATTTTCCATAAAAATGAATCGTAGTATAATTTAATTTTTTATGAACGAAGGATGTGCAGGAAATTGAAATTCTCATCAGAGTTATCTATACACGGTTTTAGGAGGAGGAAAAATGTGGAAAACAGCAAAAAATACTTCACAAATAAATCTGTTCCTTTGGGAAGGATTTTCTCGGGATAAAATGTTTATCTCCCTTTGTACCTTTCATTCAATGTGATCAGGAAGTTGGCAAGGTTCAACTTGTTTGAAAAGATTTTAACATTCTAAAGTTGGTAACTTCGAACGTAAAAGCACATTTTTCTTGAAACCTCTCA
The DNA here is from genome assembly GCA_030704895.1 of Henosepilachna vigintioctopunctata. Classification (NCBI taxonomy): domain Eukaryota; kingdom Metazoa; phylum Arthropoda; class Insecta; order Coleoptera; family Coccinellidae; genus Henosepilachna; species Henosepilachna vigintioctopunctata. The sequence goes on along the minus strand of JARQZJ010000093.1, from coordinate 3,900,710 downwards.
CTTTCAGACTTTACTTTGTTACTGAGACTTGAATGTCACGAAGTCGAGTGAAGCCTTGAATTAATTTTAGTGCCTAAGAGACAAATGTAACGCAATAAAAAGGACATACAGTGAAAGATTGATTCACTGAAAATGTAATAAATAATAACAAATTACGAAAAAGTACATCATTAGCGCTTCCGAATTCCATCTGCAAGCTAGTATATGTTTTGGGGTTGTGGTTTTGAGAGTAACGTGCTTTACGCCAAATTTTATTTTCGAGTATTCTGAGAAACCTTTGATCTAATATTACACGAAATATATCAACAGATATTTGAAACAAAGAAGTCTCAAAGAAGGTTTATGTCTGTTTATCTGATTCAGTGGAGACCGAATCTAAGGGCGCAAAAAGTATATGAATAGGTAGCTTGGCTCTTGGAAATTTCCATAGAATTAACACATCCAAGCCATCGTAATAGGAAAACTGATAATTTTGCTCTTTAATCCAGCTGTTCTGATAAAGAGAATCTGATAAAGCCTGGTTGCAGAAGGTTGCGAAACCTTATATATTCTCATCTTTTAATATCCCTTATCATGAAATTCACCTGCTGAACGATTTATTCATTCAGTCATTCATTCATTCATCATTTATTCTCATGAATATTCAGTCGCCAAGAAACAGAACAAGACTGCGTGTTATGCATCTGGGAATTTTGAACGGTGATTTGGATTCTTTTGTAAGTAGAAGACTTTAGTTCGCTGAAACGATGCACATCTTTTTTTTCACTCCGAAATTTATTGGAGAATGAACAAATCTGAAAAAATCAGTACCTGCGCACTCGAGGAAATCAGGAACGTATATAATATTAAAACAAACAGACAGCATTCATGCCTCTGGAAATAGTTTATTCACATCGATATTTATTAACATATTCTAAGTCTAAGTTCAAGAATATTATGTTAAACATAAAAAATCAGTTTATGTTGAACAAACATCAACTGATGTTTGGTTTCAAATCATTAAAATTTTGTGACGCTTTTTACGCACCATGTCTGCAAACCGTAAGGAGTTCAGAAGTTTTTTCTCAGGAGTGTACTGCATAAGAAAGTTCTACCGGACTTTGAACAAATTTGATCATGATGGTAGGAATCATCACTCCATTTTGCCTCGTCAGGACTGCCACAGGGGTCCAACTTGGTTCCAATATTCGTTCTGATATATATATATATATATATATATATATATATATATATATATATATATATATATATATATATATATATATATATATATATATATATATATATATATATGATTTATTGCCTGTTTAAGATAGTTTATTTGGAATGTTTTTAGCAATAACAGGCTTATTTTAATATGAAAAACTTTATTTTCGTTGACGTTTCGTTGTATATCACAACTTTGTCAAAACTAATGAATAATTGAATTTTATGAATTACTTATTATATCCAAATGTCAAACTTATTTTTTAGAAAAATCAAATCAGGTTTTTCGTATTCTCACATATTGATTTTGAGTATTAGATGAATATTTCTGGCTAAGCATTCGCTTCGAAAGTTTTAGTCTTCTTCACCATGAGGAAACCCCTAAAAAACTCATGGTAAGCCATGTGATTCTAATAAGTGTGATTTATATATACATATATATATATATATATATATATATATATATATATATATAATAGAAAATATATATATATATATATATATATATATATATATATATATATATATATATAATTATTAATATATATTGAGTTTTATATTAGCGAGATTATGTATATTAATTGGTTTATGTGTGCGAATTTGAAGGTAGATCTGGAAAAAATGAGTTTTGAGATGTGATGTTTGGTGATTGTTGTGTATTCATTTTATCAGTGTTATTTGTGAGGTTTATTTTCATTTTGTCATCGAAAATAAAGTTTTTCATATTAAAAGAAGCCTGTTATTGCTAAAAACATTCAATATATAAATATATTTTATTTTGAAAGTTTTTAGCAATAACAGGCTTCTTTTGATATGAAAAAGTTTATTTTTGTTAACGTTTCGTTGTTATATTACAACTTCGTCAAAAGTTTTGACCTAGGAGCTCTGATTTAACGACTGCTGATTTTTTTATGGGGCTACCTAAAAAGTGAAGTTTATTTACATTTTTATTACAATCCATTGCCTGGAACCTGAATGTTTTGAAGCAAAGAATCACTGAAGAAATCAACTCTATTCCAAGAGCGATGCTCCAGCGAGAGATTGAAGATTTTTGCTCCAGGTTGAATGAGTGTGAAGAAGCGAATGGTACGCATTTGCAAACGGTTGTTTTTAATTAATAAATTGCAAGAAATGCTCTTTAATTTAACAATGAATAAGAAGAGTTTCAATTGATATTGTTGTTTTTATTTAACATCTAAAAACTGAAACTAAACATTCTGAGACACCCTATATATATATTTATATATATATATATATATATATATCAAATGTATACTGAGTTAATTTGAATGACGTTTTGTGAAGTTAGCTTGTATAGAAATTGTAGAAATAATTTCCAACTGCTCGTGAAATTGAAAAGTCGAACTCAGTTTCGAATTTACATAGCTCAGCATTAATACGCTCCAATTTATAGTTCTGAGAGAAGCAGAAACGTGTTGTCACCCTGCAGGGATTATTATGAAACGTTCATTCGAAAGTTCATTCAATAAAGAGAATTGCAATTGTAATTCGCATCGGGTTCACACAAGCTTTCAATGAAATTTGTGATATTTCATACCTAGAAAAGCTACTCGAAATTGCTTCATATTTCATTTGTAGATTATTATGGAAATTCTAATGAACACCAGTAGCTATACATGTCAACCTTTTCGCTTCTCGATTATTCACTATTTTATATATTTTGAGCTCTGAAATAACGACACTTATTATCAACAAACATAAATTGAGTTAGTAGAATTTGAGTTTTATATTATAACTATAAAATTCGATTATATTGCTCTATCGAATTTCGACAAAATAAATTTTTTCAAAAGTCAATAAATTCCGCTTTATGAATCATACTTCATATTTCGTAGGTACTCATTACAGTTTTATTCTCTTGCATTTATTCAATGAAATTTTTAGTGTCTAGCTGACGACTCTATTTGGCCATAAAATGTATAAAACAATATAAAATTTATCGTAAACTCAGATATCGTTCCTAATGGCTTGAGAGTTCTTGTAGGTGGAATAAAGACGTTACTTCATTCTATTCCACAATAAGGGTTCAATATAAGTTCAAATTCGTGGAACGGTCGTGATTCGGAATGAATTTTCATGAAGATGTGAATCACGGAGTACATCTCCAAAATAAACATAAATACCTTTGAAATGAAAGATGCGGTACCGTATTAACGAAGCCAAAGATCATATTATCAAGTTTAATTCATACATGCGTGTTTCGAATGCTGAGAAGAATACTTTTTTGTCTGAACTTTTGACGCAGACTACGATAGTTTTCCTCACTCATAACGACCTAACAGGGCTATTGTAAAGTAATTTTTGGAGGTAAATCTTCACAATTTGAACTGAGCAAATTGATAGTTGCTACCGTACGTATGATCAATGTAGTTTGTGAGGTCAAGAAAAGATAGCATTTTGAATGAATAGGAAAGAACTGGAAGCACTCTCTCAATCACTGAGTAAAAAAATTAACATCGTTTTCTTGATGCCTGAAATACCTAACATACTCCAAAATAGTTTCAATGTCGTAAAGATATTACCAAAAACTGAAGCTTTTTCCCAAATGTTGTGCAGACAGCTCCCAGAAAGCTTAATTTGAAATATTTCAATTTTTCGATTCAAAATCACAGAATAGAAATACTATGAAGGATTCTTGAATCTCAAAACTACGTATCATATTTCTCGCTAGGATCAACCGGAGCGGTGAGACAAGGGACCAATCATAAATACTATGGCAATGTCGAAGGTGTTTAGATGAAATGTCTTCAAAGCCTGCCATCTTTGTTTGAAAGTACACAATGATCTTGTCACGTTTGCTCCCGAAATAGTTTATCTTGTTTCTTCGATAGATGGAGTTCGCGTGAGTAGTCGCTAGATGTTTCGCGCATTTTGAAGAGATAAGGTGTGTTTAGAAATCACATCGAAACATGATTGTTTGAATGTATGTCACTGATTCCCATGATATGATGTAACTGAGCTGTATGGTATTTCTAAAAATTTCGATATTATTGAGAACGGGCTCAATATTCATCCGAGAAAAGTTGATAGGTTGTGTTTTTATTGACAACATTTGTTTAAGTAGTTCCCTGATAATTTGTTCTCGAATTTCAGAATAGATATTCTATATTTCTATATATTTCTATATATATATATATATATATATATATATATATATATATATATATATATATATATATATATATATATATTATTGGAAATTAATTTATTGCCTGTTTGAAATAGTTATATTTATTTTCAGCCATAAAAAGCTGTTTTCAATATTAAGAGCTTTATTTTGTTGGCGTTTTGTTGTATGTAACTATTGCTAATTACAGCGACTCTTCATCCAAATATTCAAATATTCAAATATTTCGAATAAAACTCTCAGGGAGCTGTCTACACAAATGTTGTCAACGAGAACGAACCTATCACTTTCGGAAGTGAATATTAAGTGCGCTTCGAAAAACTCATAGATATTGTTGAATGATAATAGTATACAATTGTTTCATCATTATTATGAATCATTAGTCCGTATTTAATCAGTCAATCAAGAATCGATGACTTTCAAAATGCCCCCAAATCAAAAGGTCCTAGATCCGAGTAAGGGGAACAACAATTTGTGAAAATGCACATGATAATTGAAACTAAAATTCTTATCTAACATAACACCTAAGTATTTAACAAGTTTTACCCTTTCAATATTCAAAATATATTATAGATACCTGTATATATGTTACCTGCCAAACCCGATTTTAGGCCAAACTAGTTTTGCCTAGGCTAAACTAGTTCATCCTATATGCGATCGGATAAACCAGGTACAGACTAGGCCAAACTGGTCTGTCCTAAGGGTGATAGAAGAAACTAGTTTTAACCTAGGAGGAACTGGTTCAGCCTAAATGAAAAGTACTCTTCAGGATAAACTAGTTCGGCCTAGTCGATATTAATTTACTCAGTCAGAAATGTTTAAGCGAGTACGTGTTCACTTCATGAAAAACCATGCCTTTCACTCAGGAATAAAACAATCGCCTCACCATGCCTTATTTGGGATAGAGCCTACAGTAGGACTTTCGACTTCATCGTTGCCGCTAGAAATAATAAATGATATTCAGGATGAGGACGACCTTAGAAAAGTTATCGAAAATGATTCGAATAGTAACCAAAGTGAAGATGGTGATGGTGGCGTTGTGGAAATCGACACACAGAACATTCAAGATGCTAGGAAAACCACAGCTGAAAATCTTGAAAAGCAAGCAAAAAAAAGAAAGCTTCTTCGGACAAATCCCTTCCACCTGCCAATATTGGAGACTAATGTTACTATACCACTTCCAGACGTAGAAAAAGGCAGAGGTGATCGCAGAAACATGATTGGGGTTATTCTTCAGAGAAATGACGAGGGCTTTTATAAAGTTGGTACCAAACATGGTGTATTGCAGAAATTATATTGCACGTACATATTTTTTGCTCACTGTATTGTTAAAGCCCATGTTAATAATACTTTTAATTCATTGTCGACATTAATCATATTTTTCTTGTGATTGAAAGATATTTGTTTGAATTTGCTTTTTTTCTTTCAGAACTGAATTCGATATTTGTATTCAGAAATTTTTAAGCGTATGTGATGTTGACCAAGATACTGAAATATCTCTGTGGACTGCAGCCACTAAACATTCGGTTGGTTCAGGGCAAGGTTTCGTAAAGTGCAGCTGCGTGAAGAACTGTTTGACAAACAGGTGCAAATACCATTAGAGTACACCATGCAAAAACAAGTGAAATTTATTTTGATCTAATTAATAAATGCATCTTGATTTTATCATTTGTGCTATTCTATTATTTCCTGTTAGTATAGTCTGGGCTAAACTAGCTTATCCTGAAGTGTACTTATTCATATCAGGCTCAACCAGTTTCTCCTAGGTTAAACTAGTTTCTCCTATAGCCCTTAGGACAGACCAGTTTGGACTAGTCTGTACCGGTTAATCCAGTCGCATAAAGGATGAATTAGTCTAGCCTAGACAAAACTAGTTTAAATTAAATTAAATTAAACTCTTGGCTTAATGTTTGACGATTATATTCAACAATATGAATTTGCCAACATGTTTCGAGGGTGAGCTCATTTTCAAGACTAAAATACAGTAAGGAACTAACAACAAATTTATATCTATACAATGGATGTAAGGAGGGAGGATAATTGAAAATCTAAGTGTTCATTTACGATGTCTTTTTTTTCTTCCAAGAACTGCATATTTCAATTGCCGCTAAAAGGTCTAAACGTTTCACTTTATTACCTGCGTGTAAGCACTTGGTTTTCTCAAAGTCTATAATGTGGTTAGAATTGATACAATGTTCTGCGAATCCGGTTTTATTAACATTGTACAATATCGACCTTTTATGCTCGTCCACCAGAGTTTTTATTTTTCTACCTGTTTGGCGCCGATATAAAACGCTGGACATTCATTACAAAAAATTTATAAATCCCGCTTTGGTCATCAACATTTATCTTTTCTTTATTATTCACTAAAAGTGACTCAATATTTCTTTTGTTAGTACAAATTGTTTTATCTCTTTTTTCTTTAATCTTTCGCAAATTTTTTCGCTGAGTTAAGGTATGAAATTAATAAAATGATTTTTTTTTGCTTTTTATAATTTGAGATGGATGAATTGAATTTAAAAGAATTTTCCGTTGCTCTTTTCTTATAAGATTATCTAAAGTGTTTCTATCATAACCGTTATTATTTGCTAGAAGTTTCAAAGTTTTCATCTATTTGTTGAAATTTTCATCGGAGAGGGGATGGACAAAAGTCTATGTATAAAAGAATAAAAAGAGCTAAGTTTAATATTTAATGGTTGATTAATATTCTGATCTGGATTCTGGAGTGAGTCCGACAGACAATTAGATAACTTTTTGAAATATGTGAACTCATTTTATACATCCATTAAATTCACAAAAGTAATAGAAAATGAACAAAAAACATTAAACTTTTTAGATTTGACCATCAGTAGGAAAGATGATTCTCTAACATTTGATATATACAGAAAACCTACATGCACAGATACCTTAATTCCTAAAGATAGTAGTCAACCACTAAATATTAAACTTAGCTCTTTTTATTTTTCATACATAGACTTTTGTCCATCCCGCTCTCCGATGAAAATTTCAACAAAGAGGTGAAAACTTCGAAACTTCTAGCAAATAATAACGGTTATGATAGAAACATAATAGATAATCTTATAAAAAAAAGGAACGGAAAATTCTTTTAAATTCAATGTATCCATCTCAAATTATAAAAAGCAAACAAAAATATCATTTTATCAATTTCATACCTCAATTCAGCGGAAAAATTTGCGAAAGATTAAAGAAAAAGAGATAAAAACAATTTATACCAACAAAAGAAATATTAAGTCACTTTTAGTAAATAATAAAGAAAAGATAAATGTTGAAGACCAAAGCGGGATTTATAAAATTTTTTGTAATGAATGTCCAGCGTTTTATATCGGCCAAACAGGTAGAAAAATAAAACTCGGTGGACGAGCATAAAAGGTCGATATTGTACAATGTTATTAAAACCGGATTCGCAGAAGATTGTATTAACTCCAACTACTTTATAGACTTTGAGAAAACCAAGTGTTTACACGCAGGTAATAAAGGGAAACGTTTAGACCTTTTAGAGGCAATTGAAATATGCAGTTCTTGGAGGAAAAAGAAGACATCGTAAATGAACACTAAGGTTTTCAATTATCCTCCCTCCTTACATCCATTGTATAGATATAAATTTATTGTTCGTTTCTTACTGTATTTTAGTCTTGAAAATGTCTTTGAAAATGAGCTCGGGACGATCTCGAAATTTTCTCATGTTGACAAATTCATATAAACTGTCTTTTTTGTTAAAACACAAACACGTTTGTATATACTAATCGTGAAACATTTCATTTTCAGCCAAGAGTTTTTAATTCCCACAGGGTCAAACCTTTAATATTTAAATTATGTCCCACCAAGAGTTAAGCTAGAATTCAATTTCAGTCATTAAACTAGATTAGCCTAAAATCGGGTTTGAATTCCGGTAATATATATATATATATATATATATATATATATATATATATATATATATATATATATATATATATATATATATTTTATTTCATTCATTCATTTTTCAGATTTATATATATATTCGAGTAATGCTATTTCTCTTGAATACCTATGTATATCGTTCGGCTACAGCCAGATTTCGCATTCAGAATAGGGACAAGGTGAGCGAGAATCGTAGATAAACACAGGCGACAGATTACTTTGCTGTACCCACGAGACACATATGTTTTTTCAGGGCATTAACGAATTCGGTTCGCAATATTTTCTACGTCTTTTTTGCGAACGCCCATGCTATATTTCCAATTTCGAAGAGGTCTCCTTTATCCGGGTAGAAATTTCAATTGGTTATGCTCCATTGGGATCTTCCACTTCGAATGATCCATTTGAAACATGTACACTTTTATTTCAGTCTCTGGGATTGTTACTTCAGAGATTTTTTGTTCATACCTTCAAACTCAATCTCTCGAATCAATGATTCTGTTAATTTTATTTTTTCATTGAATTTGCGAGAGCTTTCTTTTTGTAAAATTCATGATTTGATTTCCACATATATTTCAATGAAACCACTAACGAATGCCGATTTCTGGTATTACGAAACAGTTTCATGGATTTAACGATTAATTGAAAAATGAATTTATCATTTTATATGAATAACTGTCGTGTTTTAACTTTCAACAGCGTTTTATTCATGAATATATCTATATTCAAAATTATCTACAGTTGCATTAATCAATTGTTATTCAAAAATGCAACTGAAAAGAAGGAACATGACGAATGATATGATTTGTTTTCGAGTTTTCGAAAAGAATTAACACAATGTTTTCGAAAGGCTCTACTATTGGTGAGATACGGTGAAAAAAATGGAGCAGTGTCAAAATATTAGATATGGGAGCATATTAATTGTATTTTTTTCGCAATTGAAGTGCTGTGATTGCCATTGACAATGCGACATTAATGTGTTTACATTTTTATTGACCCATTATGATTAAAATGCATTGTTAATTTATTACAATAATGGCCGAGTTCTGTAGAAACCTTTGACTTATAACGGTTTAACAAATTAATAACTTCCAAAAATCACAGTATATTAATGAAATTTTTAGCCCAGGTTTTCGTGGAGGTCTAAGTTGATGTTGTGTGTTTGCCACCTTTCCAGTTTTAGCGGGTTTCCAGCTTCCATCAGGTATCCATGTATAATTCGGGTATGGTCAATTCTTGGTCTATGGATTACAATTGTATGTCCTTTCATTGAGGGAACAAGACTAGGTTGTATGGTTAATTATTATTCGACTAGTTTTACGATATATATATATATATATATATATATATATATATATATATATATATATATATATATATAATATACTATATATATAACATTTATTATATATATATATATATATATAAATATAATAACTTGGCCTTTGTATATATCATATATATATATATATATATATATCATATAATATGTATATATATATATATATATCAAATGGTCCATTCGGAAGGTCCATTTCTCGTCACTTTATTCGAAATTTTTATCCTGTAAATCCTTGGCCTTTGTCATTTACATTCTAATGATAACTTCATGTAAATGTTGTCTGCGGCTCCGTATGCGGCTCGGAATGTCCACATACACTAACGACTTTACATAACCCCACAAGAAATAATCCAGAGGCGTCAAATAGCATGATCTTGGCGGCCAATTGACAGGGCCATTTCGAGAGATAAGCTGCTCACCAAATTCATCTTTCAACATGTCCATTGTGCTGTGTGGCATGTGGCACCGTATTGATGAAAGCACATGTCAACCAAGTTCAATTCGGCCAATTGGGGCAAAAAAAATTTGCGTATTATGGCTCGATATTGTTCGCCGTTGGCGTTAACGTTTCTTTCACGATCGTCTTTGAAGAAAAATGGACCGATGATGCCACCAGCCCATAAACCACACCAAACTGCCGTTTTTTCGGGATGCATCGGTAATTCTTGTATGGCATGTGGCTGTTCATCACTCCAGATGCGACAGTTTTGTTTATTTACATATCGGTTAAGCCAGGAATGAGCCTCATCGCTGAATACAATTTTTCGATAAAACAGCGGATTTTCATTGAGCTGTTCTAAGGCTCATTCACCGTAAATTAGACGTTGTGGTAGGTCATTCGGCTTCAATTCTTGCAGAGTTGAATTTTATAGGCTTTCAAACCCAAATCAACACGTAAAATTTTCCATGTTGTTGAGTAACACATGCCCAATTGATGAGAACGGCGACGAATTGACATTTCACGATCCTCATTATTACACTGTACGCTACAGCTGCAATATTATCTTCAGTACGCAGTGTACGCATGTGAGACAATGGTTTAATATCCAACAAAGTAAACTTGGTGTGAAATTTGGTGATAACAGCACGAATGGTTGATTTACCAGATCGATTATGACGACCATAATATGGTCGTATCAAACGATACACATTTTTCACAGAGTAAGAATTTTGATAAAAATTTCAACAATTTTCAATCGTTGCTCGTTTGTAAGTCTTTCCATGATGAAATGGATGGCAGAGTATACTGAAAACTTTTCACTTTGACGACGATGCCAAACAAAAAAGTTTCAAATTACAAATGAAAAGCATTCCTCAAATCTACATGTTCTTCTGCTGAAGTTACTGAGAGTCTCTGTCATTTTAAAAAATAATTTCTGTGCGGACATATTTTTGTTTGTGTGTGGTTGTACATTTTTTCTCCAATGCAGTTATTACACGAACTATGATCATTGTTTGTATACCTACTCAGCAACTTTAGCCTTCAATAATTTCCTTTTTCCAAGTTTGGTTGTAGGCTGGAAATTGTTAGAAGAAGTCTGGGCATCGTGAGAACCTTGAAAGGTTCAAGGATTTATCAAAACAGTCATAAGAAATAGAAAAAAAATTGATATCACAAATCTGTCTCTATTAACTCCTTTCACATAGATTCTAGTCATTCAACTTTGAAATTGAAAAATCTTTCAATTAATAAAATTGAACACTGGAAACAATTTGATTACCCACGGTTAAAATGGAAAGACTAACCCCTCAGTAAAGTGGTTATGGTTCTCGAGCAAACTGAACAAATACATTAATGGCACATAATAACGTAAATCATACTCAATATTTGAAATAAATACAATTATAATTCTAACATATGGATATCATTAGTTTATAAAAGTTGGGTAATAGTCTCAATTTAATTGGACTGAAGTGGAAATTTTAACATCCAGATTATGATGGTTTAGTTATTTTGGAACGTTGAGCGTTTTCTCAGGTCTCTGGAAAAAGTACATCACTTTTGTGATGTATGATATTGTACTGAAGAACTTTTGATGCAGTTTCTCCAATGAACCGAAATACTACCAAGCAATGTGATTACCCGATTGGTTTCCTCGTATTCACGTTGACAAGTACGACCACTTTTAAGGTTTAGTCAATTAATAAAAAAGTACTTATTTTAATTTCTTGTTCAACACATTATAGCCATGCACTTCGCTCTTTGACGTGTACAAGAACTACAGTAGGCCCACGAATGATGATAAATATTATAGCAAATATCATCGAAACTTATTTACCTAGAAATATTGTGAATATTTATATTAAACAGATTTCGCCAAGCTGGAAACATCGAGGACAGCGGTCTTTTGCTTGATCGTTTTCTGGACTCGTTACAGGCATTATGACCAGATGGCAGCACGTAATTATTACTACTTTGTTGATGACAAAGGAATTGTTCGTGAATAATTGGAACTTTGCTCAGGGTATTCATTTTGATTGTACTTCCCATATTCACTCAAACTGAGTTGATTTCTTTGTATTTTCATTATTATATGTTTAGTGTTTTCTCCATTTATCATAGATTTTCCCAATAACAATTCAATTAATTTTCGGGGTCTAACACCAATTCCGAAAGTAAAACTGGGACTTAAAACAGTTTGAGGGTCAAACAGTTTGATGTTAAATAATTTAACATTTGAGAATGGGGTAACACACGAAAATAATTGCCGAGCAATTGATATAATTTTATGAAACTGAAGCAAGTATTTTTTATTCAACAAATTATCAGTGAAAGTATCTTGCTTTGTAGAAACAGAAAAAACCTTCCACATGACTAGGAAAATTCATTTAATAATTGAAAATTACCTAATAGGCTCGGTGGTTCGGCTTTACGAGCCCCTTAGGATCCATATAAGTAGTTAGATCGCTTGGAAATTCATTTCATTACTTTCAATTACCAAATCACTTTTCTTGATGAAATTCGTTGCAAATTATGAAATACTGTTTCAAATTATGGATGAATGTTTACGAAAAACTTGAAATATATTACAGTAATTCAATCCTTAAACTATTTTATTGATAATATTAGTAGATTGAGTGAAATGAAAACTAAGGATTAATTTTATTTCCTCTATTATAGCACCGAAAATACGTCAAAGAGATCAGAGGCGAAACAAAGCGGATTTTCTGTTAGGATAAAAATAATTCAATTACGTTTTTTACTCGCCCTATTCATTTCATACTCATTTAGAAAATTATAATTCTCTGTCCCCATTGAAAATACTGCCATGGGATTCTTTTTAATGACAGTAAATCATTTGGTTACTTAATTACTTCAGAAGAAGAAAGAAAATATTAAATGATGTTTTTCCATAATTAAATTTCTCGAAAAAAGACTGAGATTTGAAGAAAATTGTACCCTGAAATTAAATTGAATAATTTTCACCAGTAGACGTATATAAACATCGAGTGAATTAGATGCATCGATGCCAATTGAATACCCGAATAGTATTTCGTATAAAAATAGTATCGATTTGACAACATTATTTACGGTATTCACAGTACAGTAGGGTTATACCCCTATGATAATACAGTGTTGGAATCAAAGTACTCTTTTCCTGGATTTTTCAGTTAAATCTGGTGACGACAACCCATAGAAAAAATAGAGGGTGATTTTTTAAGCGAATTTTTTTTAATCAAATAAAACATTCAATTTTGCATCATATATTCAAAATTTATATTCGAAATTGATATCTTCGCCTTTGCCATTTACATTTTTAAGATAACTTCATGTAAATGTTGTCCTCAGCTCCGTATCAAATGGTCCATTCGGAAGGTCCAATTTTACGTCACTTTTTCGAGCATTTCGGTCTGTATACCACGAATTTCGCGTGTTTTGTTGTTCTGTGAAGCTTTAATCGTGTTCAGCTTGTCCACATACACTAACGATTTTACATAACCACACAATAAATAATCCAGAGGCGTCAAATCGCATGATCTTGGCGGCCAATTCACAGGGCCATTTCGAAAGATAAGCTGCTCACTAAATTCATCCTTCAACATGTCCATTGTTTCACGAGCTGTGTGGCATGTGGCACCGTTCTAATGAAACCACATGTCAACCAAGTTCAACTCGGCCAACTGGGTCAAAAAAAAAGTATCATGGCTCGATATCGTTCGCCGTTGACGGTAACGTTTCTTCCACTGTCGTTTTTGAAGAAAAATGAACCGATGATGCCACCACCCTATAAATCACACCAAACTGTCGTTTTTTCGGATGCATCGGTAATTCTTGTATGGCATGTAGCCATACAAGAATTCATGGCTATGTTCTATGTGTTCATCACTCCAAATGCGAATGTTTTGTTCATTAACATATCCGTGAATCCAGACATGAGTCTCATCGCTGAACACAATTTTTCGATAAAACAGCGGATTTCCATTGAGCTTGTTCTAATGCCCATTCACCAAAAATTAGACGTTCTGGTAGGTCATTCGGCTTCAATTCTTCCAGAAGTTGAATTTTATAGGCTTTCAAACCCAAATCTGCACGTAAAATTTTCCATGTGAGTGAGTAACACATGCCCAATTGCAAATTGAGAACGGCGACGAATTGACATTTCACGGTCCTCATTAACACTGTACGCTACGGCTGCAATATTCTCTTCAGTACGCTCTGTACGCATGAGAGACAATGGTTTAATGTCCAACAAAGCAAACTTGTTGCGAGGTTTGGTGATAACAGTACGAATTGTTGATTCACCAGGTCGATTATGACGACCATAATATGGTCGTAACAAACGATACGCATTTTTCACAGTACACGAATTTTGATAGTAAATTTCAACAATTCTCAATTGTTGCTCGCTTGTAAGTCCTCTCATGATGAAATGGCAGAATATACTGAAAACTCTTCACTTTGACAGATGACGTTCGGATGCCATTACCAACCAGTGCCGCCAACTTGAAAAACCTAACTCTCAAAAAATCACCTGTTAGCAGCATTAATCAATCTAAAATGACAAGTAAACTCCGAAAATAAAGTGTCATCAAAATATAAATTAGGAGTTCTATTAAACCAATCTGTCGAACCAAGCAGGAATATACCTGAAACAGTACCTAATTGTTATATTATCAACAAAAAATTGTTACAGTAACGTGACGAAGTATTAATTCTCAGGGGAGCTTCTTTCGAAGGCTGACATACGGCATCACTCATGGACAGATATGAAGTTGATAATAAATCGATGATTGGTTTGATAAGTCCGTGACTTTTTGAATAAAAATTTTTTTTTGCGGCAAATAAACATTTTATTTTTCTACATAATCACTTTTCAGCTCGATATATTCAGTCCAGCGTTTTTCTAATTTTTTTGTACCCTCCAAATAATAGGTTTTCTCAAGGCTCTCAAAATACGCGTTTGTTACGGTAATGACTTCTTTATTAGATTCAAATCTCTTACCACCCAGCCATTTCTTTAGGTTTGGAAATAGATAGTAGTCGCAGGGGGCTGAATCTGGAGAATATGCTGGATGGGGTAGCAGTTAGTATCTCAATTCGCGGATTTTGGCCATCGTGACTAAACAAGTGTGCAAACGTAATGCACGTCTTGATGAAACAGCACTTTCTTTTTCGCCAAATACGGCCGTTTTTGCTTCAAGTCAACGTCGAATCTGTCCAAAAGCTTTGAATAATATTCGCCGGTGATTGTTTCACCTTTCTCGGGGTAATCCTTGTGAATGACACCGCGTGCATCCCAAAAAACTGTGGCCATGACCTTGTTGGCTAACAGACTCGGTTTGGCCTTCTTTGGTCCACGTTCACCCCGAGCAACCCACTGTTTCGATTGTTCCTTGGTCTCTGGCGTGTTATGATGGATCTATGTTTCGTCCACAGCAACAAAACGGTGCAAAAATTCGTCCGGATTACGGCTGAACATCGCTAAACACTATTTTGTTAAGTTGTCACACGATTTCGCTTATGGTCGAGTGTGTAAAATACGATGTACCCGTTCAGTTGAGATACCTTTAGCATGAGCCAAATGTAATGAATGTACTTTCATTCTCCAATCATCCAGTTTCATTTCATGGATTTTATCGACGATTTCCGGCGTGATCACTTCTTTTGGGCGACCTGAACGTTGTCTGCTTTGGATGGCTATCAAACACCAACTGCATGACGTAGCTTGCTCAAAATTTGACAGTTGCCCACTAATAGATTACAGTTTACGGCAGCACTGTTGCATTTGGAATAACTGTGCGGGAAATCCAAAAAGTCACTAACTTATCAAACTGCCGTTTGTATTCAAATTCCTGTGTTTGTTTTTACTGAAAAAACTAATAATTATTTTTCCACTAGACTAGACAATTCTACAATTGCTTAAAATTGAGGTTTTCTGAAAAGACTCCATTTCGTCATCAATATATTCCTCGTCAACTGAAATTGGGCATTCTGAACACCATACTGAATAGGATGGAGCTTTAAATTGGATTGAAGTTGAGCGATAATTTCTCTTTCGGTAAAAATTGAAAGCGCAAATCCGTTCTTTTTTAACATTAATTACTTTCTTCTGTTGAACGTGAGCTTAATACGAATTATCGATTTTCACATTCAAAGGAAAGGGCCATTTTTCCAGGCACATGTTTCTGCTTAACTTTCGTGTTTTTTAATGAATGATGAGCTGGATAGATTCCAGCATTAATGCTTGCATTGCAATGATAATTAATAAGTATTCAAGTAAGTGCTATTTTTTTGTATCCCATATTTGTGGTTTTTGATTCTGAAAGTAAATGGAAAGTAATCATTGAAATAATTTAGAATTTTCTATATATAACATACATTGTTCAGAATCTTGAAGATTTTGAACAGATTTACATAGTTAGAATAGGGAAATATTTTATAATAATGTATTAGGCGATAAGTATCTAGGTTAACGCAACTATTGCGCATATCATGTGTTCTTTATACTCGCATGAATGTGATGAACTTCATTTGAGCAGTTTTTCATGTAAAAATACGTTAACATTTTCTAAATAAAATCAGTTCTACATCAGTAGTCAACTCATTCACCTGACAAGGAGTAGGCAGATTGAGGCCTTGTCAGCACCGAAACCCTTTCATACCGATTTCCAGGAATCGGTAATATTGGGCATTAAATTATTTGTCGGCAAATTATTTATAAGTCGGCAACTGATGAATCTCTTTCATACCGATTTCCAGAAGTCAGGAGAATTGGGCCTTAATTGGTTAAATCAGTCGGCAACTGATTAACCCCCTGACAAGGAATAGGCAGCTTGAGGCCTTGTCAGGGGAAAATTTCCTTGTGAGAAAATAGACTCTATATTTCTATACATACATAAAATATACCACTTATACAAGGAGCAATAATTTCACAACCTCATCCAATATTAAAAACTTGAAGAACAAAATATTCACATACTTCACAAAATCATCTCAGAGTGTATAAATCTATATTCTTCTCTGTTCCCCGTAGAGCTCTCTGAAACTGGTCCTATGAAATGTTATCGAAACAAAAATTTGAAATTATAAAAACAAAAGTAGTTGATAACGGTACTGCCGAAATTGTAAGCCGCCGTTGGTACGTGTTTTGAGTTTGGTTCTCATCGGAACGACGTTGTCAAGTTTCAGATGTACGAACTCGAAGAGAAAAACTTACGAATGTTCACGAAAAGAAACCGACCATTTGTGGTTTTGAATGATCATCTCCGAATTGGAAGACTCGATCAATATTTTGCCAGTGAGGTGTCCTTCGTAATAATAATAAATCCTTTATTAGTTTCACGGAAACACTCAACAGTAGAAAATGTGATGTTTAATTAATAAATAAACAATGAATGATGAACATGAACGCATCAATTGAAATACAACTGAAATGCTACTTATCACAAAACTTAAAAAAATATATTTTGAACGTGAATTTTCATAAAGTTCAAAACGCCTCTCATTCGAGGCGTACAATTGTATCCTATCATCATTCAACAAGATCGATTATTTTTTTCAAGCGCACTTAATATTCACTCTCGAAAGTGATAAGTTCATTCTCGTTGACAACATTTGTGTAGACATCTCCCTGAGAGGTTTATTTGAAATATTTCGATATTTAGATTGGAGGTCTCAGTATTTACTAGTATGAATGATTCGTGAATCTTGAATATATATATATATATATATATATATATATATATATATATATATATATATTCAAACTACATGAAAACTTTTCGAATACTGCGGGCAGTAGGTTTGATTGTATCATGTTATGTATGTCCAGGCTTACTCAATAATTAGTATTATGTTCAGTTGGGTAAATAGCCTCAGGAATCAAGGTGAAATATGTATAAAATATGTACACATATTAGGAGATAGGTGTTTTGCATGTTGGTATTCAATATTTCATTATTTTAGAATGACTGACTCTGGTTCAACTTCGTAGATACCTATTCAGACATTTCGCTATTTCTCGAATTATATCAGTTATTGTTTCAGAATTTAATCAATACAAAATGTGATATGTGTTCATTATAATGTTTATGTTTTCGAATTATTTGTATTGTAGGTTGAAAATCACCTCATTGGCAAACAATGATCGAGTCTTTAGATCCGGAGATGATCATTCAGAAACCTTAACATGTCAATTTCTTTCCGTTTGTGTCTTCGTCTTCAAGTTCGTACATCTGAAACGTGAGCTTAGTCTTTCTGAAGAGAGCCAACAAGCTCGAAACACGTGCAAACGGCTTATTCTATTTCATCAAATTTGTCAAGATTTCTCATTATGTCTCCGTCATTTGTTATTGTGAACTTGTGAACGCATTGTGAGAAATTAAAACACAAATGAGTAAATTGGTGACATTTTAACAAGTTAACTCATAAAATCTGCAAATGTGATGTTATGCCGTCCTCCACAAAATATCATCGAGTGAATTTCAACTATGAAATTGGTAGTAATATTTTGAAATAACCTAAATATTTGTTGACCTTGGGATAAACTTTTGATCCTTTACTGACATCTATTCCATATCATATGAATGCTTTAGTACCTGCTGCATCTAGAATATTTGTTTCGATTTTTAACATCGGTAAAGAATTTGTTAATGTATCAATTTTATAATCATTTTAACAGTTTATAACCATGGTTATCATATTGATTATCTGTAGTCTATTCAACGGAACTTCTTGCAGCTCTTGAGCTTTAGAAGAGATGGAATATAACCACCTATAGACATACATCACGAAATACTCACAAGTAGACATAATGTGAACACCCTCAGGGCGCGGAGAATATGCAATAGTTTTCTTGTATGAAATGATAAGCAATGAGTAAGATATGACAGGATTTTCCTGACATATGACAAGTTTCCTGTAGAAGTCAACTCACATTCTACCTTTTAACAGCTATAACTAATGTCCTACACTTTCTTGGATAAGACCTGTTAGATTGTTATACGAGTATTACTATATTTGTATACTGTATAAGTCAGAAATTTCGTGGCAATAAGTTTGTAAATTTTTATATTCAAACTGGCTGGCCTGGCTGACGTTGTTTTGCCATATAAATTATTTCTAGGGAATTTCTAGTGTAAAAAAATTACTACCTCATAGTAAGTGTGCAAGTATGGATGAGGTGAAAGCGTCATGGAGCGCTGTGAATTATGTGGGAATACAAAGTTAACAAAACACTGAAAATAAATATTTTAATTTATTCTTTGAAATAATATATATATATATATATATATATATATATATATATATATATATATATATATATATATATTAATGCTGTATTGGTTAAAATCGCTTGGAAAATTAGCCATTACTTGTCGTAAAAAGTGAATGACAAAAAATGTTATTGTGGGATGTCCATAACAGATAGACATATACCATACGGAAGTTTTCCTTAGACCTTTTCAATGTGTACAATACTTAGTATATTATTTTGATAAATCTCGTAGGGTTCAGCCTGCGTTTGCAATGCAAGTGGAAAAATTGTAATTATTTACGACATCGCATTAGAAACCTCAAAAATAACAGTATTTCTCTACTATTTAATGGACTTTATTACACATATAAACATTCCTCTTCAATCACTCAATCTATTAAAAAAACCGCATCAAAATCCGTTGCGTAGTTTTGAAGATTTAAGCATAACATAGGGATATAGGAACAGAGAAAGCGACTTTGTTTCATACAGGGTGTCCAAAATGAGTATCGGGTATTTGTAAGTTCAATAAAACAAAAAGTACTTGTAAATAGAAAAAAAGTTCATTATTGATAATAATGAACTTTTGATTGAATGCAAAATTATTTGGAAAAGATCAAGTTATCTAAATGATGACCGTTACGTTGCTGACACTCTTCTAATCCAACACGAAGATTACGGATGACACGCTGACACATAGCTCTGGATATTGCTGCCATTTCTGACATCATATTTTACTTCAGCTGTTTAAGGTTTGATAGTGTTAGCGTTTACTTGATGTGAATCCATTGTAATTGAATATAAAATTAAATTCAAACACTTGAATTTATGATTTACACTTTATTGACTACATAGCATGACGCGTTTTGTCGTTACAAACGACTTCTGGAAGAAGTCGTTTGTAACCCTACGCGAAATCACTTTATTCGGGAATAACTCATTAACGACTTCCATAGCTGCATTCGATGTATGGCAAGTAGCCCCATCTTGTTGAAACCATGTTCTTGAGTTGAAACGATCCAACTGATTTTTTTGAGGATTTTTTTATGTTTAACGCTTGTCTTCGCTTACGGATGGATAACGACAGATTTTGACGAACCGACGCCTCCACTTATTCGATGGTTTTCTCGTCGCGAACTGAACGTGGGCAACACGAGTTTTGGATTTTTACCGTCGCACCTATATTTCCGAACATATTGATTTCTACGAACCCCTTCCCGCTCCTTACCAGCGCTCCGTTTTAAATACCGCGCGAAAACAAATACCCGATACTCTTTTTGGACACCCTGTACTATGAAATGACCACACAAATGCCATTGGGTTGCTGCTTTTTCAAACAAGGAGGTACAGAAGAAGAAGCAACTTATCCTCCGTAGCTCAGTCGGCAGAACACCCGACTATGGTGCTATATCGAATTCTCTTGGCAAAGCGTATGGGGTAAATAGGTCACTGTATTCTCTAATGAACAAGAAGAGCAAACTAAACTCGAAGAATAAAAGATTGTTATATACATCCATAATCAGGCCAATCATAACGTACGCATCACCAGCCTGGTGCCAATCTTAAACCTTGGCCCCTTAGGCCGTTACAATCTTTCCAAAATAAAATGTTGAGATTAATTACTAACAAAAATTTATAAACTCGTATTAGTGAACTTCATGACCTGGCGGAAGTAGCTACAATTCGTGACCATATAAATCGAATATCAAACAAATTTTATGAAAATCAGTTAAACGCCAATTCTATTACAAAAATTATAACCCGAATTAGATTTAACAATATTGACTCCGAACATAGACACACATTGCCCTATCCCTATGAAAATCTTCCAATATTCGGCAAAATATTAGATTAAACTTCCACATCTAATAAAAAATAAACTAATAACATTATATCCCAATTCTCTCAAGCAGGTTTTTAAAGATTATTTTCCTGTAAATACACTATGTAAATTTGTTACAAAATCATTAATCGAAAATAGACCAATTTGTGCAAGGCTCTAATGAGCTACACCAGAAGATAAGTTACATTATAAGCTTTTGTTTAAAGCAGGAATTGTAAATATAATGACTGACGTATAAAAACATGTGTAATAGTATAATTACCCTTTATGTATTTTATATGTGTTTGTATTGCCTTCGTAAATAATTTGTAAATAAAGATTGTTGACTTGACTTGACTATGGTGCGGTAGCTTTCGGGTTCGACCCCCGCTGAAGGCATTGGTGCTTGTGTTGACTATGGTTTATGTAATTTAAATAATGATATATATGCTGGGTAATGTACATTGATTACAAGCCCAATGGCCGTTCAGAACCGGCGTTAAACTGTAGGTCCACTGAATTAAAACTTTTCCACGTGTGAAATGTGTAGGTTCGATATAACGAAGTTTTTTTTTACTGGCAAGTAAACTATAAAGAAATGTACTACTCTTTTACTTTCCTTGAATATTGAATCTGAAGGACACCGCAAGTTCTTGTGATTAGTCTTCAGCATTTTCTCTAATTTTTCATTTATTATTAGGTATATATAGGGAATGGTATAAAGGAAGTTTCATTGAAATACATCGTTAGACTTCTATAGTTGAAAAATATATATGATCCGTCTTTCGGTTTATCTCACTTACAATCGACTGGTTATGTTTTTCACTCGAAATAAATTCAGTCTTGTTGAGATAATGGCTTTGACTGCATGTTGGTGGCAGGTTGTAATTGAAGTCTTTTTATCTTCGATTTAGACTCGCTCGTGAATGGTATAACAGTCAAATAAATTGAAAAGTGGTTTGTGTTGGCACATCATCTGAGACCACATAATAATGATATATATATTGAAGTGGATTCGACATATTTTTCGAGTTTAAAATGCGATCAAATGATTTCGGAAAATTATAAATTATTCTTGAAAACCCAAGATAAACTTCATTCTAGTTTCTATCCATATTGAGGGGGAATTTGTATTTTGCGATGAAAAAGAGACTATTGAAAATTGGTTAGGAGTCTGAAATATACTTTCACTGGATTGATCAATTTTTGAGAGGAATTGAGCTTAGTTTTTTGAATAATATGATAATAATCTTTTAAAGAATTATCAACCGATGAGGTTTTATCAATTAAGAATGATATGTTCTATTGTACATCAAGTTATTTTCATTCATCGCCTTTGAGAATTGTTTCATGAAATGTTGCTCATTTATTAATTCTTGATTTCTTTTTCACGTTTTCTGATTAACCAGATGGTTCTTTAGAAATGTTGATTAAAACTTAAGAAGAAGCATCTGCAAGTACATTGACTTACAATTCTGAAAGAACATATTTTATATTTCACTAATTGCATAAGCGTTTGAAGCAAATTTAAGAAATTGAAGATATATATATATATATATATATATATATATATATATATATATATATATATATATATATATGAAATTGATTTATTGCCTGTTTAATTATTTTATTATTTTATTTATTTATTGATTAGTTTTGACAAAGTTGTAATATAACAATGAAACGTCAACAAAAATAAACTTTTTTATATCAAAAAAAGCCTGTTATTGCTAAAAACTTTCAAAATAATATATATATATATATATATATATATATATATATATATATATATATATATATATATATAGTCAATTTATTTAACAGCTGCTATATTGTATCCTTAATAAATATTATGGGGTAATACAGCCTTCACTTAATAGAAAGAATACTCTTCAGATAATTTCCGAGCTTTCGTCAACGTTTATTGACTTCTTATATATATATATATATATATATATATATATATATATATATATATATATATATATATATATATATATATATATATATATATATATATATATATATATATATATATATATATATATATATATATATATATATATATATATATATATATATAGAGGTGAGAAACTCGTGAAATGATTTTCATTACGAACAATTCAAACTCTTTCAATGACAACGCTGAAATACAAATCCCAGCAGAACAAAAACTTTCAATAATTTCAACACCTTCTATGGTATGGTAAGTTTAAGAATAAATATATGTAGGTGTTTTAATCTGTAACGTATTCTCTTGTATTTTAGTTTATCCTGACATTACATCAAAGACTTGATTTAAAAAAGGTCGCAATGACGATCAAAACGTAATAATACATTTCAATCAGGATGGTTCGATTAATGGACTACACAACCTGATAATTTACCTTTTTCTATATATATATATATATATATATATATATATATATATATATATATGTATATATATATATATATATATATATATATATATATATATATATATATATATATATATATAAATAATAAATAATAAATATAATTAATAAATAAATCGAATATATAAATATATTCGATTTAGAAAGTTTTCCTTAATTTTTTTTTGTATGAATATTTTTTCTTGAGTGATTTTCTTGGGTTATTAAGTGTACTAATAATTGGTGGTATATTTATATCTTCATTCATATGCAGATGTTTTAAACGTTTCGGCAATTAATGTTGCCTGCTTCAGAAAAATCTTTCTTTCCTCAGATTTCCAAGTATGTATACCAAGCGTGTCAAATTCTTTCAAACTTATATTCATTCACGAAAATACGAATAATTAAGAAGGACGGAGAGTCGTACACGTTTGAATCCAAAAATCAGTTAGAAGCAGGTATATGAAAATTGAAATAACATCTTTGATATAATTTTTAGACCTACTGGACTAAAAATCTTGTGTTTACTACCTTGCTCATTTAATTTTCTCTGATACTTCCTCATTATTTACCAATCTGGTTGGACATAGAGTAGAGAAAAATCGCCGAATCATCTGTAAATCAACGAAAATCAATTATCTACTTACCAGATTTGAATTGGATAGTTGCAGTAGCTGACGAGTCAATTTATGCAACCGCACAAGCATCCTTTCAGGCCTTTCATCCAACTGATAGCCCACTTTACTGGAATTCAATCAATATTTTAATGTGCCGGCGCCATATATTCAAGTGGATCTTTGGAATCTCGTAATACGATGAGAATTACTCTCAAAGGAATTCTGTGTATCTTGTGAGATTCGAAGGATATCCTTTCAATATGCTCATAATTGAGAATTTTGACTACCAATTCTAGTCTCAGTGTTGTTCTATTGAAAACTAGAATTCATGGAAGTACCCAAAATCTTATTTGAAGTCATCTTTCGTCCGAATAGTATTTACATCTCTATTAAAAAAAAATACTGATTTAGAGCTGCTGGTGACATTTCGTATTTCTATGATTTTGAACTTCAAATTACCAGAAATTTTGTTTTTCTATATTGGCACACCTAGTAAATGTCCGGACACCTCGTTTATCAGTAAATAACGACAATATTAATACTGTCAAACTTGAAGTTCAGAATATATTTTGCAATTGACATTGAATATATTGTTTCGGAATGTTTTGAATAAAAATTTTTTTTTCAAAAAATTTATTACTCAATTAAGCAAATTTGAATTATATCTATTCAAAAACACATGGCTGAATACAACAAAATTATTTTATACAATTTATATATGTATTGGGCTATTAATCCGTAATGAAAATTTCAATTACTCATTAGTAATAAATTGAATAGTTCACAAGGTAATAAGGAATAGTGTTAGCGTACATTTAATGCAAATTTATTATAGTTGGATATAAACACTTTTTTTGATTTACACTTTTTACTGATAACATAGCAGGACGCGTTTCGTTAAACGACTTCTTCAGATGCTACTAGAGTACTCTTAGTATTTGTAGATGCTAATAGAATTATTGTATTCTTGTAATATTGTAGGTGCTAATAGAATTGTTGAAGAATTTTTGATGCTTAGTATAGTACAGTTGAAAATAAAAATTTTTAAATGAATAAAATCAATACATTGATTTAACTGTTTTTACGTTGTAGATTTTTTAAATCAATCTTGACGTTCAGAAAACTTAATCCATGTGTATAAAACATTTTATTTTGAGGCAAAAATATAATCGGAAAAAAGACATGTCTTATATAAAAACTTTGGTGTTCAATGTGGCAACAGTGCATAACGGGAAACCATGGCTGCCAAAACGCTTCCAAACAAACTCAATGCTGTCCTAAAACAGTGTAAAAGTTGTAAATTACATAAAAACAATGCATTAAATACTCGACTGTTTAAAACGCTTTGTGAGGATTCAGGAAGAGACAACAAAACACTTCTATTTCATACAGAAGTACGCTGGCTATCCAAAGGTAACATGTTAGCTAGATTATTTGAGCTCCGAGATGAAGTAATCACTTTCTTAGAAATCTGAAGCAAAATGAGCTAAGCATAGAATTCAAGAAACCAAGTATACATGTGTCGTTGGCTTATTTGTCAGACTTCTTTGACTCATTGAACAACCTTAACTTGAAAGTGCAGGGTGGAAATAAAATATAGTGATTCATCGTGATGTGTACATCGAGAAATTGCAGCTTTGCAGACGAAAAATATCAGCAAACCCCTCCAATTATTCAAATTTTGCCAAAATTATGTCAATCTCAGATGAGCCACAGTTCAAGGAGGTTTTTGAAGGATCCCAAATGAAAAACCTAATATTGAACCATTTGGAGAACCTCACTGAAGAGTTCAGGAAATATTTCCCAGACACTTGTGACGACGGTATTTACAGACTGTCAACAGACCCATTCAATATCAGTATCAACTCTCTGCCAGAAGCACGGCAAGAAGAAGGTTTGGAGATAAAACACAACCAAGAATAGTGTTTGATTTGATTTGTGGATGGATGTATCCTCGAAGGACCAAATGTGAACAAAACGGAAGTAAAATGTGTAACTATGGTAACAAAATGAATGAATAAATGAAACGATTACTTGACTTTAGTAGTCGAAATATGAAACTCTACTACTTGGATCCCGCTTGAATTTTTCTTACAACTAAAAACATGAATCCCACCCAGACAAGCCACCCCCACTGGAGGGTAGGTAACAAGAGGTGGGGAGTCGTAGAACGCCTGAACAAATAGATTTACTAGTGAAGAAAATGCAAGCCCACTCATCTCACTAGTTTACTAGTTTATTATGTTCTTTTTGTCCGTTTTTCTCTAACAGTATGTCTTTAAATTGACTCTTCAGATGTTGTTCTTTGTGTTATTGAAAATACATGTTTTGTTTTCAATGTAATTCTTGGTTTTTTTCACATGCTCATTAAATTTACTGTGAAGGGGGGAGTGGATGGTTTCCATTTTAACCGGAGGGGGCGTAGTAAAAAAAGTTTGGGAACTCCTGGTATAGTAGATGCTAATAGAATACTCTTATTGTTACAAGTTTTTAATGACGAAACGCGTCATGTTATATTATAAAGTGTAAATCATAACTTCAAGTGTTTGAATTTTAGTTTATATTCAATCACAAGGTAAGCTGAATAATTGATGAACCACTTGATGACTTTTAGAATGTATACGGCTTGGCAAGAGTTTGAAAACCATATATTCGAACGACTGTTGTTTTTGTTGGTAGGCTAGATTTAAATGAAATGGGCTACATTACAAGAATTTGAACTTGCATTTATAAGGCAGTATTGTTCATAAGTTGCGGAATGAATCAACGAGTTTATACATGTTTTAATCAGTATATCAAATTGTCTACAAATAACAATAATGAATATTGTTCATTATCATAATTTTCTGTTTTTAAAGACCTCAGTTTTTACCTTGAATTCAGTGAAAGCATTTTATTTTACCACTGCAAATTATTCCGCAAACTTAACCGTACCCCAAATAGATATTTCCATGGAAAACAGATCTCTGTTAGCATAACCAAATCAGATGAATTGAATACAGTAAAGTTCGGAACGATTTCCAACTTCCAGATGAAATCAGTTACTCTCCAATTCCATTTTGAGCCAACATTCAGGGGCTAAATTTCGATAGCAGTGATTTTTCCTCTTGAAGTTGGCCACAGCTTGAAAGCGAAACGCGAATGGGGAAATTATTATTGTGTTCAACCTCAACCGCAGCGTTGATTTCGCTTATTAAATATTCCATTTTCAATCTTAATAATGACAATGCCATCGACATTGATGGAATGAAAAAACAACTTTTTTTGTACGATACTATACGAAATGAGCTCCTGTTGGAATTTCAAATTTGCATATTCCAGCGGAAAGAAATAACCTTTGTTCGACTAAATCCCCAGAATAATGTGTAATATATATATATATATATATATATATATATATATATATATATATATATATATATATATATATATATATATATATTATATTATATATATATATATATATATATATATATTCTTGATTGCTATCTTGAACCATTTTATTTATATTTTCAGAAAGAAATTATTGGGTTTTCTGGTTCTCAAAAATATTTATTAAACATCTATATCACATAACGTTTCGGTCCTTTTTTTGGGCCTTTTTCAAATGAAATTTCATCAATATATTGTCATCAACTAAAAAAGAAAAAAGAAAATGACAGGCATGTATACAACATTACACAATCGAAAACTTACCAACAAACAAAAACAATACTTATTATTATACTATGAACCAATATTTAAATGAAGAAAGGTTTTCAAAAATTGTTATATTTCTAATATAGATTTATCTTAATTACACTCGATGCGCTGTCGTTCACGTTCGGACAAAGACTAATTTCCGTCTTAATTACCTCGGTTTCTTCGGTGTCACTATGCGCACAGGATGTTATTGTAGATTTTACTAAGACATTTTATATCTACCTTATCATTAATGGCATCCGGGTTTTTTTTATACATCATTTCATGATATTCTCGTTTTCTCTTGTTGTATTCAGATTTTAGGATTTTTGTTCTGGTGAAGTCAAATTTGTGGTTCAATACTTGTTCGTGTTTTCTTAATGCGGTGGTGTTCCTGTGATCATATTTGTGACCATTTAGCCTATTTTGTAGGTGTTGGCTGGTTTGTCCAATATATACTCCTGAGCAGTCTTGACAAGGTATCTGATATACAGTGTGTGTCTTTTTGTTGTCTGGTATGATGCTCTTAAGTTTACTAAAGACACATTGTAGCAAATTATGTCCTTTATGACATAATGTTATGTTGTATTTTTTGAAAAATTTATCTAGGTTTTCCGATAGGTTTGGAATATATGGCAAAGGTAGGAATTGGTTATCAGTTTTATTCTTAATTTCATTAGTTTCGTTGTTTATTTGATGTGTTAGGTGTTTTTTACATCTTTGTTTGAAAATTGCATTAACCAGTTTTTTATGGTATGAGTTTTGATATAAAACTTGTTTAGCCTTATTAATTGCCTCATGTAGATAGCTTGGATCGCTGAGCTTTATTGCCCGGTCTGCTAAACCAATTATAACTGCCTTTTTTGTGAAATGTGGTGTTGTGAATTGAAATTGAGGTATCGTCCCGACCACGTTGATTTTGTATACCATTTTGTTTCTAGGTTGTTATGGTTGTGAAAAATCGTCATGTCAAGGAAATTTATCTGACTTTTGCTTTCACATTCTATTGTAAATTTTAGCTTCTCGTGGTAACTGTTAAATTGTTCTAATATATATTCAGTTTTATTTTTGGTACTGCTGTTATGCAGTCATCAACATAACGGTAGAAGAAAGGTACGTGAAAATTTAATTTTGGGATTACCTTATTTTCCAGATCTTCCATTACTATCTGCGCAACGATGCTTGATATTGACGCTCCCATGGCACAACCTTCAATTTGTTTATAATAGGTCTTTTCATACAAAAAATAAGTTGATGTAAGAGGTGAGTTGATAGCTGTTAAAAACTCATTGAGTTTTTAACAACTATCAACATTTTTAAACTAATAATATATCTTTTAACATCTATGAAACTATATATATATATATATATATATATATATATATATATATATATATATATATATATATATATATATATATATATATATATATATATATATATATATATATATATATATATATATATATATATATATATATATATATATATATATATATATATATATAGTAAGAAATACTGAGACTCTTAATCAAAATATCGATTCAACTATCTATCAATCAAGAATTGATGACTTCCAAAACGAACATAGGTCCTATACCAAATTGAGGGCAATTTTACCTAGTGAAATATTCACGTAGTCTTTCCTCCGATAGAGGGAACCTACGTGCATATGAGAGAGTTTTTTTCTGAGTTACTTATTTTTTTTTCATTGGTTTTTGTATTCCAAAATTAAGTACAAACATCGCTGAAATATTGAAGCCTTATAATTTAATAATAGCACATAGTGCCAAAAATTAAATCGAAGAAATATTTACAAAATTAAAGAGTAAAACAGTAACTCAGAAAACACTCATACAGTTTATAATATACCGTGTAATAATTGCAAAAAATGCTATATAGGACAAACTTCACAAATCTCGAAGACAGAATCGAAGCGCATAAATACGCAAAAACTCAAATAACAGCCTCACATAAACAAAAAATAACAGAGAAACACGATTTTGATTATAAAAATAGAAAGATTTCAGCAACTGAAAAAGACAAAAAATGTAGAGAAATTTTAGAAATGCTACACATTCGTAAAAATTTGGAAAACGCAGTAAATGAAAGAACAGACATTAAACATCTTAATTATATTTACAACGATTTAATAAACCTTACAAATAACACTCATAAAATGAATACACAACAACCACCAAACATCACATCCCAAAACTTTCCAGATCTACCTTCAATTTCACACACATAAACCAATTAATAAACATATTCTGGATGAGTATAAAACTCAACTATGTATTTATATATATATATATATATATATATATATATATATATATATATATATATATATAATAGAATTATTTACAACACCATGTCCTCGGAAATGAAGAAAAGCACGGAACGACAGAAGAGAAAGTTTGAACAGTGTGATACCAATACTAAACCACGGCCCATTCTGGACGTAAATAAGACAGTCGTCAACATCTCAAGCCATCAGCTCTCAGATCATGAAGAATCAATTCTTGCTAAGGGAGGGAATTTTGCCGTCACACCTAGGAATGTTCCAGTTGAAGAGATCATTGCCAATATCGAAGCAGGAATAAGAAATCTACCACAAGATTCAGCAGAAGAAATCCGCCGAGATTGTTCAAAAATATTACAACACGCCAGGCCACCAAAGTCAAACATTCCGTACACCGAAAGGAGAGCGTTGAAGGACCTTCGCAACAACAAGGACATAATAATTCTACCTGCAGATAAAGGGAATGCCACCACTGTGTTAAACACTGTAGATTATCACCAGAAAGTGCAAGACCTACTGAAACCGGAAAACTACAAGATGTTGAAAAGAGATCCCACAGCATCAATTCTACGTAAAACAAACGACCTCATCAAGAACTCGTCCATCCCAGAAGAACTTCAAAAGAAGATAAAAGTATCCGAAGCCCTGTCCCCGAGGTTATATGGATTACCGAAAATTCACAAGCCAGATGTGCCACTAAGACCCATAGTCAGTGCAATAGGATCTCCAACTTACAACCTGGCCAAACATCTCACGAGGCTACTTCAACCACATGTGGGACAGAGTGTTACCTTCATTAAGGATTCTTCGCATTTCATCGAGAAACTGAAGTTAATCACTGTTCGAGATACTGATATATTAGTGAGTTTTGATGTGGTATCACTCTTCACAAAAGTTCCAGTCACGGATGCGTTACTCAAGATCGACAGGATTTTTCCACGGGACATCAGTACACTATTCCGCCACGTTCTAACCACTACTTATTTTCAGTATAACAACGTGTTTTATGAACAAAAAGATGGTGTCGCCATGGGAAGTCCACTTAGTCCGGTCATCGCAAATTCCTACATGGAGGAATTCGAGGAAGTTGCCATCAGGAACTCGCCTCTCAAACCAACACATTGGTACCGATACGTTGATGATACCTTCGTCGTTTGGAGCCACGGACAAGAAAAGTTACTTGAGTTCCTGAATCATCTGAATAGTATACACCCGCAAATCCAGTTCACTATGGAAAAGGAAGAAAATGGCCAACTAGCTTTTTTGGATGTTCTAGTAAAGAGAAGAGAAGACGGATCGCTAGGACATACTGTTTACAGAAAACCGACTCACACGGATCGCTACCTTCACAAAATGTCCAACCATCATCCCAAACAGAAGCGTGCTGTTCTTCGATGTCTTTCACAAAGAGCAAGTAGGATTTGTGAACCACAATCACTCAAAATGAAGAGAGTCATCTACATCAAGCTTTTCAGGCCAACGGATATTCTTTCCAAGAAGTCACCAGAGCACTGAGGCCCAGAAAGGGAACCGGAGTACCACCAACGGAGGAACCCAAACAAGGAGTGGCAATAATGCCTTTCATCAGAGGAGTAACGGATCGAATCGGGAGATTACTTCAGCGCCACGAAGTGAGGGCTATTTTCAAGCCAACCCATCAAGTTCGGAATTTGTTGCGGTCAGCGAAGGATCCACGGGATAAACTATCTTCAGCTGGTGTTTACAAAATCCCTTGCTCATGTGGTTCGGTTTATATTGGTACAACTAAACGTAGCATCAAGACACGCCTCAAGGAACATGAAGGTCATTGTCGCCGAGTTCAGCCTGAGAAGTCAGCTGTAGCAGAGCATGCCTATAACAACTTGGAGCATAATATCAAATACGACGACGCTGAGGTTCTCTCCACGGATCGAAATTACCACGCCAGGCTCCAACGAGAGGCTATCGAGATACACAAGCATCGCAACAATTTCAATCGGAAAGAAGAAACCATGAGAATAAGGAACATTTGGCACCCTGCACTGAAACGGAAGCTGATTGGTCCAACAGCAGACAACGAACGCGTTGGGGTGGACCAATCAGAGCGAAGCGGACATATTGCCGAGCCACGAAGACCTATAAATATCGGCACTCTAGTCAACAGGTCATCAGTTGCTCCAGAGTCGTCGCCCAGTACGCCACTACGTCGAAGCACTCGCCGCCACTGAAGATGTCTCTCGCAGTTAGGGACGAAACGTCTGGAAGAGGAGGAGTTCCAGTTGACCACGGCCAATCAGCCCGGAAAATCATTTCACCATGTTTCACAATTTTTGACAAAGTTGTGATATACAACGAAACGTCAACGAGAATAATGTTTTTCATATTAAAAGAAGCCTGTTATTGCTAAAAACATTCGAAATGAACTATCTTGAACAGGCAATATATCAATTTAAATATAATATATATATATATATATATATATTTTTTCATTAACAGAAAATCTAATAGATTTTCAAGTTTTAAATAGACGCGTCATCGAAACTCTCCCCGATAGAACAAATGGTTTCGAATTGCATCTATTGAAACTGCTGAACTTTTACGATTCAGGTTGACCTTTCTCATTAAGGAACGGTGACTTGAAAAAATTTCAATTGAATTCCAATTTTTAGAATTCCGTTGCCCTCCCTTGGGTTCAATGAAGCTCTTTAATGAAAAGGCGGAAACTGGGAAATGAATTAAAAACAGAACATCGTTGAGAATGAGCGAACGAATATGTTCCACGCAAAAATCTAATTATAAGGCAGTTAGAATATATTTGTATGGTTCAGTATGCTATTGGTATGTAGAAGAGAATGGAAAAATCTCTTGACGAATTCAATTCTTCACGAGATGTTTGATGAAATGATAAAAAAGAGTTGAGTTCTTTATATTATTCAACTCTGTACTCATGAATGAATGCAAAAAGAATGGGCGCATGTTATGGACCTTTCTAAATGTATACCTTCACATACAAAAGACTCAAAATTGAAAGAGAAGCTGATTTCATATATTTTAATCGTATATTTTTATTGAAGAATAAATGGAATTTAGAAGGCATAATGATTGCAAATATTCAACAAAATTTTTTTATTGTTTATATTTCAACTGAAAACAGGAATTTATAAACTCTGAAAGTCTGGAATTTGACTCAATAGTCAGTTGGATTTGAATAGTCCAATACTTAATATTTTTGATAGTTGAAGTTCAGTAAGCTGGTCGGAATGAATATTACAGTAGTTATGATAGATAGATAGGTATATTTGATGTAATTGAAGTTGTTATATTTTCAGTATGTATACGAAAGTAGTTAAAATAAAAAAAAATAAGGGGAATGGTGACAACGGGAAGAATCAAAAATAAAGGAAAGCTATTGAATCTCCAGTTCAAAAAAATTGAAATTGTCAAAAATTCATCAGGAGTGAAGTTCTTTGGAAGTAAAGAAACCTTCAATATGTCTTGTAAATTTGGCATGATTAAAGTTCCTTACACCGATAGGTAAGTTACAATAAAAATTCTGACGTTTCTATGATTTGTTCAGTCTGTACCAGTCTGCACGAGATCTTGTGTCATATATGTCAAAATGAGCATTTGATATCTAACATCGTTATTTTTCTTCAGTTCATGACTAAATGAGACAATAGTATACCCCAAAGAAAATAAACGTGCAACTATTGCAAATAACCATTCAGCCACAATAGAATAATAGGATCTAACTTACCACCTATTTTGGGTGAGCAAGGCAGATCAATATTCGATATAGACAAATTTATGCCATCAGTTAACATTTGTACCGAGACACCGGGCAAATATTCTGGAAGATCGTTGATGAGGCCAATAAAATTTGAGGCCTAAGAAACACTGATCTTCCCCATCGCACACCCTGGATACTCCTCCTCCTTCGCCACGAGAAAAATCTAACTGCAGGAGGAATCGACTTCTTTGTGGCTTGGGATTGAATATCTCTGTTAGAGTTCAATTTGACTCCGTTTTGAAGACTGAATCAATATCTGCCAGTGAAACGATATTTATAACTCCTGGAAATTTTGTACCGAACAATAAAGATAGTTTGAACAGGATTATACAGGTATTAGAATAGAAGATAAGAAACTTACGGTATTAACCTGAAATTTTTGTGACAGCCGTTTACATATGTTTCAAGCTGAGGATTGAATTCATTCCAAGGCACAAAGAAGTCGACTCCTCATATAGAATTTTGTGTTTTTTTGTGTTTTTTTAATTAAAATCCAAGTATGAACAGCTAAAACTTGAACTACGCCGTTCTGATGATAGCCAATTAGCTTGAAACATATGTAAACGGCTGTCACAAAAATTTCAGGTTAATACCGTAAGTTTCTTATCTTCTATTTTGATACCTGTATATACATACTCGAACTCTCCAGCTTAATGGAGTAAACAATGAACACTTGGACATATTTTATAATTGCTACCTCTGTTAGCTACCACAATCCAGAATTTTCGCACAGGAAATTGTTGGGCGTCTCGTCGAAACGAAGCTATTCACGAAGATTCAGCTTGATAGTAATTACTTTTACATCGATGATCGATTCGACTACTTTTGAGCGTAGGACCGGCATAACTTACTACGCAATTTGTAGGACGATATGGCTATTAATTTATATAAATTTCAACTAAGTAAAAAAAAATCATCTGGTTAGTAATCGTTATCGATACATGTTAAAAAGAGGGGACTCTTTGATGAAGCCATATATTTTGTACGACAAATATTTTTTCGGCTAATTTAGATAATTATCTTGAGACTTTTTGAGATTTTTGAGACTAACAAAAAAATTTGGTTAGAAATGCATATTGGAGGATCTTCAAATCAACCTATTTGATCCTTGCTATATCTGTTTGCTACCACAACCGGAGTTTCGTACAGAAAATTCTTGGGCATCTCATCAAAGTGAAGCTACTCACGGAAAATTAGCTTGATAGTGATCAAGTTCCAAAACGGTTCAGGTATCCTGGACTGAAATTTAAAAAAATGCAGGAAATAAATGAATATGACTCAATTGTCAAGAATATAGTTCGTTATTGATCAGTATATATTAATATTCAGTGTTTTTATGTTGCTCAGTCCTATTGAACTCTTCCATTAGGTTTGTCTGTGATAAGTATTTTTTCTCCTTTCTCAATCATTCTTATCATTAAGGCTGTCTTTATTTCATAAACATACATCGATGTTTTCATTTGGGTCAAGAATACAGAGAATGAGGTATAGAACCGCAGGGTACTTCAGCGGCCCAATCTTATATCATGGTAATTAAAATATCGCCTGCCTGTCTGAATTCAAATTACATCCCGCCGGTTGTAAAGGGAGAACGAAAGATAAGTTATTGGGCTGTTTCGCCATATTTTAATTCCCGCTGAAACTGCAGGATATTTCTCACTCTTCCCCCATTAACGAGAAAGGTCGGATTTACGATTCTTCACATCTAATATATTTCACAGATAGAAATGGTTCCCCTGAAATTTTCTTTATTCAATTAGTTGGTTTTAATCAGCTTGAACATATAGATTGAGATTTATGTCGGACGTGTGTTTAGCTGTCTCACATATTCCTTTCGAGAACTTCAACAATATATCACCTTATTTGCGAGTTGTTATGAAACTCTTAACCTAGAGCTGTCACTTGACAATTTAATTATAACGAAGGCATTTTTCTGAACAAGAAATACTTATGTTTCCACTCAGATCATTTCGAGACTCATCTCAGAAGAGGACAGTTATGTGTCTTAAATTATTGACATCTAACAAGATTTGTTGCGATTCAGAAGATACTTATATTTTTATAATCTCTTAAATCTCCTTTCAAACTTTTCAATCTAATATTGTTGATGATGAGAGGTAATAAGAAATACTTGTCCAAGATTGTCTATGCATTATCAAGAATTTTGAAAATGCCGTAAAAGGCGAAACTAGTCGAATAATGAATTGTTCAGTCAGTGATTTTTAGATAAGTATTTATTTTTACCTCTCATTTAAATATGAACTATCACAGAGTTGATTCATCGTCCATTGAATTTATTGTTGATGATTTTTAATTGTTCTACTGTCTTCTTGTACATATCTTGTATTCATGGTAGGCATATGTCTAACATCAGTTAGCTAGTGCTGATGAAGATGAAATAGGCATCCGAAATATAGACCATGTTATCGAATTATTGCGCTTGGAAAACACATCGAAACTTCATTGATTGGATACATGACAGTGATGATTCTCATGATAGGATGGAACAGTTGTCTATGGGACTTCCAACAAGCTCGATGGGGTTTGAAACAAACTGCAGAAATTTCTGAGGTGTTTGAATGAAACGGTAACGAAGTCCGCCATCGTCGTATGGAATACGCACTGATCTTGTAACGAGAATGGGATCTACCATACGCGAGACAGATTGTCTTCTTTCTTCGATAGATGGAGCTCACGTGAGTAATTCACTGACGAAGTCTTCTCATTTTGAAGAAATAGGAAAGTGTCAGGAAAGCACATCGAATTTTGATTGTTTGGATGCATGTCACGGATAATTTCCATTATAGGATAAAACAGCACTGTATGGTTTTTCAACCAAGTTCGAAGTGCTTAGAAGCGCGCTTAATAATGCCATTTTATTCTTGGAAGTGTTTCAATAATAATGATAATAATATTTATTCAGCTGAGCTATACAAAAAATCTACATATTTTGAACTGCCAATTTTGAATCACATACCTATCTTCTTATTTAAAATATACTTTCCTAGATCACGCTTAAATATCTTAATGCTAGTACAAATTTTCGTTGACATCATTTGTGTACACAACTTCTTGAGAGTTTTATTCGAAATATTTCGATGATTCGATTAGGAATCTCAATATATGTTTATTGAGATTATTATCAATGTATTTGCACAAGATTGAATTCATATCTTGTACTCAATTTTTGAATGAATTTATGGAATATGATGTGATTTTGTTTCAGTATATATAAATGCCTTTTATCATCATTAATTGAAGTTGATTTATAGGGCGACATCGAAACAAGTTTGTCCTAGGCTAGTTCGTTAAGGAAGAGCCTAATTGATTGAACTCAACAATCAGTTATGTAAATTGAAGTGTAGTTTCTCACTGAAACGTTGTGACTTCAGGTTGCCGAAACTTAATTCAAAGCGTTAGAAAATTGAATTATCCATTTAAATCTTGAATTAGAACAGTTTTCATTCAATAACTTTCTTTCAATTTGGAATTTTGATTTGAGAAGGTACAAACCTACTGCGATTAATTTTTATGTTTTCACACAAATATCACATAGGTTATGTCGTAATCGAGTTGTTGCAAGCTGTTAGTGTTTATTACTTGTGTGTAACAAGTATTATCTTGTTCCAGTATTTGCGGTTATCATTCGAATATTTATTATTAATATTGAACCATTTTATTTTATACCATTCGTTTTACATAAGTGAAATTCTGAATGTACCGAGATATTATATTCGGAGATGAATCAAAATTCCTACGTACTTCGTGCTCCCAGAATCTTCTCTCTCCTCGAAAACTGCAGAATAATTTCCATTTGAGTTGTATATTTAACTTTACTTCCTGTGTGCTTTTTGTAGTAGATTTCAATCAACGATAAAAGGTTAGATGAGTAGTATCATGTTTCAGTTGTAGTTGCTGCAAAAATTTTATCTCATTAAAGTAGTACTAAATTCGGTTTTCGAATTCCAAATCAGATAATCCACTAGTACAAGAAATGATAACACTCACAAATTCTAACATGAACGCATCTAATTGCAGGTTGCACCGTAAACTTCTACTTTTATTTATATAAGAATTTAAATGAACAAATTTCCTATGAATATGTTAGAATGGTTTATCGAGAAGTTATTTGATGTCATTGCAATATTGCAAATGAAAAAGTGCATTGAAATGATGAACAGGTAGTAAAAATTCTCGTCATTATTGTTGCGATTTTATCAAGTTTACATATGTGTTATTTCACATATGAACTTGAAGACTTCCATTAATTTTCGTCTTAGAACATTCATGTACTGAAAAATATATTGTCTACTTAGAAGTTTGTGTTTCTTTGTTCAGATGAAAAAATTTTAAACGATGCGATGGTAATGGAATGAATTAAATTCTTAAAGTTTGAAATCTTAATTTTGAAAATTAGTTTTTAAGTTCAAAAATCAAATATTAAAAACTGTTTGAATATCTTTGGTCGAAAAAACTTATGATATGGAATAACGGTTAGACGATTAATACTCTTTATCTGTTCTTTTTATTCATACTTAAGCAATATTTTTGTACGTGCAGGTAGTTCGATTGTTAATAATTGATGAGGCCGATAATGATGTAAATCGATAAACATAATAAAACAATTGTTAAACTGATTTACACATATATTAAAATTCTATTAGTTCTTAGAAGAATTCTATTAGTTATTAGTTATTAAAAAATTATATTAGTATTCGAGAATTGTCATTAGTCTGCACGTAGCATTTGAAAAAGGTGAATCTCATCGAAACGTACGTCATGCAGTATTATTTTCAATATATGTGTAAATCAGTTTAACAATTGTTTTATTAAGTTCGATTGTTTTCTCGTAATGCATTACTAGTGTAAATAAAATCCTACAACTTCTATCCTGCTTCGGAAGTTTGGTTGACAGCATTTCCGATGGATTTTCAACCGATGTTTACATAAGTATTTGTTTAACACTGATCAACCAAACTTCAAGGTTCTTGAAAGATTATTCAAGGGTCTGAAGAAACGAACTGCCCTCACAAAATCCAAGAGCAATTAGCTCTTCCACAAACTACTAACGTATTCCTTGTATTCTTGTTCGAATCTAAACCCGGTCTAATTAATATTTTCAGGACGAAGAGCAGGTTGAATATGGTGTTCTAAAAATCAATTTATCAATTTTTATTTTTCGATAGAAAAATGCTCAATATTCATTGAAATGACGTCACATGTTTGTTGAATGCAGAATTCGAAAAGGGGAAGATTTACACCCCACCTGGACTATGAAATCTGGACCTTCTGATTTTCATTATAATTAATTCAAAACATTACAATATTGTTTCGCCAACACAGTGGCTTCATCAGATGTAGATGATGAACTGCGATATTACATTGTGGACTGCTTGCCTTTATCATGAAGTGTTTGGAAATGACCATAGAACACTGCTCTTCTTCTGTGGGGGAATGAACATATTTTTTCTGTATTGTGGGGAAAGACAATAGAAAACTTTTCTTCGATTCCTTTTACTGGAATGAATTTAGTAGAGAAAAATAATTGATTGAAACGTGATCATTAAATAAACTATTTGATTTCTTCCTCTTATTCATTTCCATGGCTTTTAACAGGGTTAGTTTATAACCTTTACTTTCCATATGCAATATTTTAAAGTTGTTGTCAAAGACATGGTTCTTTTCTAAAAGACGTGTTGCATACGTTGAATCGGTTTTATTTTTTGCAAAGCATGATAAAGCATGATTTTGAAAAGCATTTTGGAGTGTTCAGATATTCTAGTATATGAATATGAATAATATGAAATTCCTAAGCCCATAATGTATTAGCTCAGTTAATCATCAACATCTGATGAAGCCACTGTGTTGGTGAAACAATATTGTCATGTTTTGAATCAGTTGTAGTGAAAATCAAAAAAATAACTACTTTTATTTAAATTGTGTATTTACATTTTCATCACGT
Organism: Henosepilachna vigintioctopunctata; assembly: GCA_030704895.1. NCBI lineage: Eukaryota > Metazoa > Arthropoda > Insecta > Coleoptera > Coccinellidae > Henosepilachna > Henosepilachna vigintioctopunctata. Next base: position 3,860,840 of record JARQZJ010000093.1, on the reverse strand, counting down.
ATCGGCCCAACCGATTAATGGTAATCAATATCAATCGAACGAATATAATGCGGAAAGAAATGGAGTGCCTACATGTATAAAGGCAAAAAAAAATTTTGTTCAGACACTTTCCTAAGTTGAATAGAAAATTGTGAAACAGAATATCAAAACTATAATCAGAAGTAATGAATGTTTCAATATGATTCTGTCATTTTATTTTCAAAGCTTGGGGATTAAGAATTTTGTGATTAGAATGAATATTCATTAGTGCAAAAATTCTTGAAATATGATTGTTAGTCCATTGAATTATATCGATTTATTTGTAAATTAGTGAAACTCATTAGTACTTTATTTATTTATTCAGAAATGGAATACAGACAGGTATGAAACCCTCAACAGCACTCACAGAACGAAAAATAAGAAAATATATCGCATTTTACTTGCAGAATTAATGACTAATACTTTTATTTAGAATTTTTACATTCAATCATTTCAAAGCTGAATTAAATTAAATTATTTTCTGAAGACATATTTCTATGCTTGAGAAATGTGAGTTTGAATTTGTTTTGAAATGTACGGTGTTGAAACACAATGTAAGGTAAATTAAACACTTGAAGTTTTAATTTTAATTTTTATTGAATAATAACATGACGCGTTTCGTCGGATTAGCAACTTCTTCAGATACTCACAGAATATGAATTAACAACAAATGCAACTGTACATGCCTTTATTGACAAACAAAGGATTTATACCAGTGAGTTATTCCCAAAGACTTTCATACTGAACTATAAGCTCTTCACCTGAAATGAATCCAATGATGCCGAGTTATTCAATTCTGATTGTTCATTTGGAAAATTTGCAAACTTATTTGATTCGAGACAAATTGAAAAATTTGAATCGATTTCTATGATTGACTTTTTATCAACGAATGATTTGAATGATTTAAATTGATTTCATTATATTGAAAACTGTATTTGTATTCTTCGACTTCAGTACGGAAACTGCCTCTTGATTGATACAATCACATCAATTCAAAAAGACAATGATTAAGGCGGTTATTAGTTGAATTGTGGCATATGTTCTGGTAATTAGTTATAGGGATAAAAAATTTTGGTAGTAGCATCGGAAAAATCAGATACAGTTTCAATAAAAAAAAATTATTCGAATTATTCAAATAATTTGTTAGCATAAAATCATACCGCCGCCAATGAATTGTTGATTCAGTTGACGTTTTTATGTTCTTCGTCGCTGGACTCTTGCATTCGTTGCATTGAATGCATTGGTTTACCCCTTCATGAATGCCATAACCTGCGTACATCTAAAATGCAGATATGGCAGATATATTTTCAGTCAATTATCCATCTAAGAAGATTTGGTAGATTTCAATTACTTTGATTATATTCTTATCTTAATGCCAAGTGTATCAATTTTTCTTATAAATGCATTGTCTGGATAACCTGAGTTGAATTTTCTTATTTTATTCATTTCGCCATTTTCATTATTTTTTTATGATATCTTATTAAATTGTTTATCTTTCAATATTGCAATAATCATATAACATTTTACAATTTTAATTATTCTCGATTCATCTACTCATTTAATTTTTCAAATTGGCTCAAGATTTTTGTGGGCTAGTGATGGCTAATTCCACGTGTTCGTATCTCATGTTTATGTTTAATGTTAGAACACTTGCTTTATTTCTTAGAATATTCAAATTATATAATATTATCTGTAAATGTGATTCTGTGTGTTGAATAAAATTCTTGGAACAACCTCAGCCTAGCATAGAATGTTGATTTGCTCTGAAATGTTTTTAGTCACCTTCGCTGGAGCTCTAAAAGTACCTTCGCTTGAGCTCTTAAACTACCTCGCTGCAGCTCTAAAAGTACCTTCACTGGAGCTCTCAAACTACCTTCGCTGGAGTTCTCAAAGTACCTTCGCTGGTGCTCTGAAAGTACACTGGCTTGAACTTTATTTCAACCTTCGCTGGAGCTCTCAAAGTACATTGGCTTGAGCCTTAATAACACCTTGGCTAGAGTAACAAAATTATCTTGATTCAAGCGTTAGAAACACGTCGCTGGAGCTTCAAGCTACATATATTAAAGGACAACCTTGTGAATCCAACATCTATGAAGTTATATAGATAACACACGCCAACACACATTTTGGTGCCTGATTGACAGTTAAAAAAAACAAAGACACATGGATTTAAGTATTTATTGCAAAAACTTAATTTACATAATTACATTAGTCACTAATCACATAAAAATTTCCTTTTATACGATTTTCTAGAATGGAGCTTACTAGGGCAGTCTCGCTGAAGGCTCCAGCAGTAGTCCGCCATCATGTGGCTATCCCATCGCCCTTGATAACGATCTTCCATAGTTTTAAGATCCTGGTGAAATCTTTCCCAAAGTGAAAAGAGTGAAAAAAGGCAGCAGATCCTTATCTATTTTACGATAAAATGTAATATTAGTACCTCGACAAAGTAGATTTTTTTCTTTTAATTTGGATGCAAGTAATTCAGCGGATTCCTTTGAGAGATTCAGGTCTCTTATAAGATCGTTCAGTTCTTTTTGATTGAAACACTGCGGAGTTGCTAAATCTGCTTCAAAATCGCTGTCGTTTTCTGAATGAATTCTTTTAACTTCGTCAGACGTTGATGTTTCTGTATCATCTTCTGTCAGTTCAGGTAGACTACTGAATGATGGAACGGGTATTTCTTCCGAATGCACTACAGGCCTTCTTGCAGAATCTAGATCAGGATATGTCCATTTGTGTCTATTGTTTCTATTTATCCCTTTAATATTAACGAGACAAAAATAGCAGTCGTCATGATGGTTCCGCGGTCCTCTCCAAACCATTGGTACACCAAACTTTAGGCACTTCCTCTTTCCAGTTGTCCACTGTCGCAAATGTTCAACACATGTTTTACATATGAAATGTGGGGCCCAAGATTTATCTTGATCTCCTAAATGAACGCCAAAATAGGCAAGATAAGCTTTTTTCACAAAGTCAGAAATCGTTTTTCTGCTCTCTTTCAAAGTGTATTCACCACACACATAACAAAAAACATCGGGATGATTTACACAGGTACGTCTGCTTGTGGATGCCATTGTTTCAGTTAAGTGTCTTGATACTACAAAACGACCGAAATTTACGCAAAATGATAGCACAACTTTACTTGGGAAAACTCAGTAATATACTAAATCAAGTACAGCCAAGCAGGTATAGAAGGATCGGGTCATAGGCAATTACAGGTATAAAAGTAAATAAGAGCATTGTATTGAGTAGTTCCTAGTATAGGAACATTGGGTCAGGGACAATTCCAGGAATCCATTTGACTAATTACATTCTGGGAAATTTCTATTTTGACGATTAAGTACATAATTATCTCTTTATTTGTTGTCCTTTATCAGAAAAAAATATATCATGTAACCTGTAACGTGTATCTCAAAAACTAGAACTGATAGAAAAAATCTGGTGGCATTTTTGGAATGGGCACATTAAAAACATCTAAAATCAGATGTTAGATTTCTGGCACCAAATTTTTTTCATTTTGTTGGCCTGTGTAATAGTTATTTTCTTTTATTGTAAATACGAAGAAATCTAGTAAATTCATACATTTCAACTTTGTTATTACTGAGTGTCAATCAGACCGAATGTGTGACCCCCTCATTTTCAGCTAGCCTGGGTTATTTGAAGTTAATACGGGGGTTATAAACTAGTTTTCTGAGAAATAATGAAAATCAATAATGACGCACACATTCAGTTTTTTTTATTGAAAATTTGAAATCAAATAATTCATAATTGTTGAATCTTTTCGGGAAACAAGCTTCTAGTTCAACATGCAAAGCCTTTGAGAATATTTTCATGGTGCTAAGCCCCTGTTTGTTCATAAAGGCATGAACAGTTGAAATTGTTACTATTAATGTTCTGTAACCGTCTGTAGAGAAGTCGGTAACGCGTAATATTATTATTCAATCAATGTGTGAATCAAAAGTTCAACTGTTTAATTTATTTTATTTCTTATCACAAATTATTTAAACCAAGTGATTGCATTAGCATTAACTTGGCATGAATTAATTTGGTATAGTTGAAAGTATCAATAGAATATATTCACTATTTGAGTTTGCTCTCTAAGAGCAACGTCATTATTCAAATTTTTCTTCGAGCCACTTTCGTTATATTTAGGCTATAAATAAGTATCAAATTGTGTCAATATTAATTTAGATATGAAACTCCCATGTCCATTATATGAAGTCCTGTCGAAAGAACCGATATACTGAAAACGCATTTCCAAACATCTTTACTAAGCACATTGAACTATCGGTTCAATAATAATAGGTGGAATAATTGAATTGATTTGAGAGTACCAAAGTTTTATTGGACATTTCGATGAAATCCGTGAAAGTGCTCGTGAAAACGATCCTTGGCAATTTACCGTCTTTCACGGGAAACCGCTAAAATGAATTTGATGTTCATTTTATTTTCCGCAGTGGAAATGTACGAAAATGAGTTTCATACAAAAAAGTCCTTTACCTTCAGACATGACGATATTTTCATATTATGATACATGGTTTGTTTCTTTGGATATTTGCCAATTTCGATGAAAATATCTATGGTTATTGATATTCTTTTTCTCTTGGAAAGAAAAGATGAACTGAAATATGTGGAACTGAGAAAATGATGGTGTCAATAATGGTCAGTATTTGGTATTATTTATATAATTAACGATCAGAACTATTTCGAGATTTTCAGAACTAATATGTATATTGTCTACTACAATATTTACTGAGAAATTGATTACTGAGCTCATTACATGGTAATAAGCTTTTCTTGATTGATAAATAAGTTAGTGTTTGAAATGGATAACTTGAAACACTTGTAAACACTTGAATTTGATCAGTTACTCGACCTATCTTTGTAATTCTTTAGAAAAACTGACGAAATTGTTATTTGTCTTGCTTTTCTCTATTTCCGAAAAAATAGTGGTTCATTTTTCGAGCCTCATCAGCTACGTATGCAATAGCTGAAGAGGTTTTTCGTTTTCAATTTTCGGATAAATTAGTCCCAGTTTGTGTGTTGTTTGGTGTTGCAGATATATATATATATATATATATATATATATATATATATATATATATATATATATATATATATATATATATATATATATATATATATATATATATATATATATATATATATATATATATATATATATATATATATATATATATATATATATATATATATATATATATATATATTTAAAAATGAACACTAGAACATTCATTTGAAAAATTGAAATTAATCAAGAGAATGTTATAGTAGAGCTAGATATGTGAACGTGCACGATGTGATGTCTCCCTTATCCTTCAAGGGATAAATGTTAGAGAAATATTGAAATCGATGCCACACCTGATGGAAGTGCGAGACATATATGTTTCGTTCTGCAAGGAACTCGTCAGTCGCACCACGTCCATCGAAGTGAGGCAACGATTTCAACCTCCAAGCATCTTCTTGTGACTTCAAGTGGAAGATCGTAGAGTAATGAATACTCTACAATTCCATCTATAGAAATCAGTAGAAAACACCTCTCTCGGATTACAAACACACCAAGCATCGAAATTTCACATATCTTCTATATCCGTAGGTATCTACTAAGTTGCAATGTCTATTTGACTAATATCATCGAACGATGTTTTTGAATGTCAATAGGTTGCGTTAGTAGTACGCTCGCGTTTATTCCCGTATTTGAAATATATGGAGGTTGAAATCGTTGCCTCACTTCGATGGACGTGGTGCGACTGACGAGTTCCTTGAAGAACGAAACATATATGTCTCGCACTTCCATCAGGTGTGGCATCGATTTCAATATTTCTCTAACATTTATCCCTTGAAGGATAATGGAGACATCACATCATACACGTTCACATATCTAGCTCTACTATAACATTCTCTTGATTAATTTCAATTTTTCAAATGAATGTTCTAGTGTTCATTTTCTTAAACATTTCATTGAGTGCCATAAGCACAAACAAATTTCATTTCCTTATATATATATATATATATATATATATATATATATATATATATATATATATATATATATATATATATATATATATATATATATATATATATATAGTTCCAAGATTCACAAATCATTCATACTAGTAAATACTCAGACACTTAACCGAAATATCGAATTATTTATATGAAACTCTCAGGGAGCTGACTACACAAATGTTGTCAACGAGAACATATATATCATTTTCGAGGGTGAATATTAAGTGCGCTTCGAAAAATCATCGATCTTCTGAAATGATAATAGGATACAATTGTTTCATCATTGTTGTGAATCATCAGTCCTTATTTCATCAATGAATCGAGAATCGATGACTTTCAAAACGCCCACAGGTTCTATATGTTGTATATTGTGAACAGTCAAGTGAGCTCCCTCTATCGAAGAAAAGACGTATAAATTTTTCCTAGTGTTCTAGATTCCTACTCATGAAAACATTTGTAAGAGTACGTAGAGGCTTCATAGACATTCCATTCGAACACAACAGAAATGTGTCTGCAATGTGTAACAATAGTCCCATACGTAATCGTTCCACATCACGCCCATGCGAGCAAAAAGATGACTAGTTCCAAGATTCACATCCTTCATAATCGTATTACTGAATACTGAAACTCTTATTCGAAATATTTCAAATAAAACTCTCAGGGCGCTGTCTACAGAAATGTTGCCAACGAGAACGATTGTATCTTATTATCATTCAACAGGATAGATGATTTTTCGAAGCGCACTTGAAACACAGGACCTACAAATTTGAATGCTCTCCATTATACCGAAGTAGCAAGCTATTTAATCACTTACCAACATTTATTAAATCATTGAAATTAAAATTGTTCAAAAGGGAAATCAAGAATCTACTTTTGAAAAATGGCTTCTATTCGGTGAATGAATATCTGTGCGAACCCTTAGTTGTTTAAGTTTATTAAATTTGTTGACTTGTCCTATACACAATGTAGTGTCTAAAGGGATTAAATAAATTATTATTATTATTATTATTATTCACTCTCGTAAGTGATGGGTTCGTTCTCTTAGACAACATTTGTGTAAAAGGCTCTCTGTATTTACTATATATATTTTAATATATATATATATATATATATATATATATATATATATATATATATATATATATATATATATATATATATATATATATATATATATATATATATATATATATATATATATGCCATATATGCCATATCAATGCTAATGGCAATAGCATTAATGACAAAACAGACATTGCTAGGCTCAGTTGCATTTATAGTTATCTACTCTCGAAGAAAATTTGATAAGCCCAGCTACAATTCCTGAGCTCTGTTTGACGTTTTGTGTTCTTTCACTTGTGATGACAATTGACAGAGAGTTTTGCACTCGACACTCTGTGATCTTTAGTGACGTTTGTCTGTGTTTCCTGACAGTTCGATATCTTTGACATATGATTGTTGTGATACCTGATTTTATATATTATATTTTATATTGCGTTGTTAATGAGATTATCTGGTTCTGTAAGTTCCAAAATTTGTTTTACCATCTATTTTCACTGCTGCATACAGTCTGGATACATCTTCAGCCTAGTTAACCGTAAGATGTAATTTTTTGGTTAAAACACTTTGTTTTACACTTATTTATTTTTCAGAGTCCTGAATGAAGAATGTAAACATGTTCGAAATATAGACAAGGTTAATATATTGGTTGTGTATCAGTTATAGTGGCCCTACTTTTGCCGAAAACTCATCATATTTTACTCATTAATATCATACGGCAATACTCCTTTTTTATCGTATATATATATATATATATATATATATATATATATATATATATATATATCTACATAATATTCTGAACAGAGATGAGGATCTGATTACTGCAGTATAAGAATGTAGTTTATGCTCCAACTCAATTACGGAAAGCAATTGGAAATTTCTAAAGAACTGAATTGGAAATCGGAATACAAAAGAGAGTTTGAATGAACTTTACCATTTCGGAAATTGCCTTCATATATTTCAAACAAGTTCTCTTGAATATGTCTTTCCGAAGATTTAACAATTCTTACTCTATCCAGACATCTGGTAATTTTGTCTTTTTTCAGACAATGGGTCCACTATATCTTCTACCGGATTTCAATTCCATATCCTTGTGCCGTCAGATTTCAGGAAAAATCCTTTCCATATTATATTCATAAGTCTATAAGTCTTCCCATATATATCCATGAGTCTAGAAAGCATATATGTATAGAACTTTAAGTTGGCATTACTGTTGAAGATGACGACCGATTCAACAGCTGAGAAGTGATTTATTCTCAGTATGGTTTGCATATTCATCTTGAATAGAGTCATGCTTGAACAGCGCTTGCAAATAGTGCAATTTCATTTCGAAAATAATGGTTCTGTGCGAAATACGTATCGCGCATTAAGTCCATTTTCTATTTTTTTTTCTACGCACTTCTGGTTAAATGGCCACGTCAATAAACAACACATTTGGAGTGAAGATAATCCTCAAGTGTATGTCAAAACACCGTCACATCCAGAAAAACTAACTGTTTGGTGCGCTTCATGGGCTGGTGTAATCATTGGTCCGCACTTCTTCAAAAACGATGATGGCCAGAACGTTACAGTCAATGGTGATCGGTATAGAGCCATGATTTCTAATTCTTTCATTCCTGAATTGAACAACCATGATGTCCAGGAGCTGTGGTTTCAACAAGACTGCGCAACATGTTACACAGCTCGTGCCACAATCGATTTATTGAAAGACACCTTATTGGTGACCGCCTGATTTAATGTTTTGGACCTGTGAATTTGCGAATTGGCCTCAAAGATCTTGTGATTTAACATTGCCAGACTACTTTCTGTGGGGCTATGTAAAGTCTTTGGTCTATGCGGATAAGCCACAAACGCTTGAACATTTAAAATATTAAAAGATAAACTAGAACATAAGCTAGAACTAGAACATAATTTTTGAGACCATTGGCATAAGAGAAAATTGACGCTAATTCCCATAAAGTTCACTTGAGAGTAATTCAATTTCAATATTTCTATTAGAAGAAGCAACTCTCACTATCATTTATAATATCTTGAAGTATTGTTCCTTCGTTTTTAAGATTCAAATTTGAAACTTTTCCATTGCAGGTTCTGAATTTATCATACAGAAACATCTTTCAATATACCTTTGAAGAATATTTGCGAATAACTCAACTTGAAATTAAATATTGATGCTATTTGACTGCGATACAGCAATACTTTAAAATCTGTCGAAATTTTTTGAAGTTCCCTAACCAGAATCACTATACCACTGAGTCTATGTAAATGTGTCTATTGGTTCAATACAACATGAATACTGTTTTAATAAAATCCTGATATGAAATTCAATTATTCACTATTTCGGATATTTATCGGATTTTCATTGCCTTTAGATGAAAACGAAATGGTGAAATTTATCGGATTAATCTGAAAATTGAAAAAAAATAATAATTAATATCTTGGGACAGAAACAGAGGTATTAACTGAGAATGAGAATAAAATGAATAAATATAAAATAAATAATATTGGTTGAATCATAAATCGAATTCACACGGCGTTTCGGTTAGTAATGTATCTCTAAACGTCTCAGTGAAAACTAACATTCTTGATAATGCTGTAAAAGGCGAAACTAGTCGAATAAAGAATTGTTCAGTCAGTGATTTTTAGACCAGTTTTTATTATTACCTCTCATTTAAAACTAACCGAGACTTTTCCCAGATCATTCATGGATATTAGATATACCTTTCACTTATAAATTTGAACACCAAAGATCAGTTTTCACATCTCTAAAATGATTAATTTCTCTAAACTTAAGTCCTTTGATCCAGCGGTACACATAAAGAGATTTCATCCAAAATAAATGACTAACAGTAAACATATGATCCTTAATTATCAATACATCAAATATAGACAAACAATTGGAGAAAAGTATTTGCACAATTCTATAAAATAGGTTGTTTTGAAAAGCAATGATTTTCAAATTTTTTGTGAATCCAAAATTAATTTTGAATGACCTGATGTGTAGAAAAGAGAACAAGTGTTGCTTGACAGGGAGTCTTGGGATCATTATCATGTTCTTCGAGTACATTCGGGATACAGAGCTTCATTAAAACTTTGCATACGAACGACATTCCGTGAACAAAGATAAACTTTCAAATGAAGTTGTTTCAACTTTGAAGTGGGCGAACTTTGTTTTTACCTTGTTTATTCTACTTTTGCTAGTATTACTCCATAGAGAAAAATACTTTTCCTGTGTAATAATGACCAATTTTTGTCGTGAAGGGAACCAATATTGAACAACAAATAAGGAAGGGTTTTTTTTTTCAAGATATGAATGAACTAAATGAGACATCAAATTAGAATAATTTGTATAGTAATATGAAAACATTTTTTCAAAAAATGAATTACTGAAATGTTTTGTTATATTTTGTTAGTATTGCTATGATATTTCAATTTCAAATTGAAATGTCATTCAACTTAAAATGACAAATCATGTTTTATATATTACTTATCGATTGAAACTATGTTGTTGTATCTATAAAACCGTTTCGCAGATATATTTCACAATGTTGATGGATACATTATACTAGTTCTGTATTAGTGTTGAATGTAGATAAATAAATATGTTCGATCCTATTTATGTGTATTTATATTCAATAATTTTTTTATGTGTTTCTTTCTCTAGGTCAAGGACGGAAAATAGTTTTCGATGTCTCTGTACGACAAAACTATCGGAAACTATAGAGAAATAACTGAAGTGTCTTAATAAAATTTTGATAATAAATTTTTTCTTCTTTTAATTCCATATGTTTTCGATTTCTTTCATTATAGAGAAAAAAACTATCTAAAGAGAAATGCTGCCCGATACCATTGCCTTTCGAGGACATTGTTTGAGCGTAAAAACGTGATGGAAAATAGGCGGAAATTGTTATCTATTTATTTTTCTATCTATTCTTCCTTTATCGCAGAATATAAGCGTGGTCTATACTTGAAGTATGGTGTATATAGGTGATTTTTTAAGAGTTAAGTTTTTCAGGTTGGCGGCACTAGTTGGTAATGGCATACAAGCGACATCTGTCAAAGTGAAAAGTTTTCAGTGTACTCTGCCATTTTATCATGGAAAGACATTCAAACGAGCAACGATTCTAAATTGTTGAAATTTATTATCAAAGTTTGTGCTCTGTGAAAAATATGTATCGTTTGTTAAGACCATATTATACTCGTCATAATCGACCTGGTGAATCAACAATTCGTGCTGTTGTCACCAAATTTCGCAACAAGTTTACTTTGTTGGACATTAAACCATTGTCTCGCATGCGTACAGTGCGTACTGAAGAGAATATTGCAGCAGTGGAGTACAGTGTTAATGAGGATCGTGAAATGTCAATTCTTTGCCGCTCCCAGCAATTGAGCATGTGTTACTCAACCATATGGAAAATTTTACATGTTGATTTCGGTTTGAAAGCCTATAAAATTCCACTTCTGCAAGAATTGAAGCCGAATGACCTACCACAACGTGTAATTTATGGTGAATGGGCCTTAGAACAGCTTAATAAATATCCGCTGTTTTATCGAAAAATTGTGTTCAGCGATGAGGCTATTTTCTGGCTTAACGGATATGTAAATAAAAAGAACTGCCGCATCTGGAGTGATGAACATCCACATGCCATACAAGAAATACCGTTGCATCCAGAAAAAACGACAGTTTATGGGATGGTGGCATCATCGGTCCATTTTTCTTGAACGATGACCCTGGAAGAAACGTTACCGTTAACGGCGAACGATATCGAGCCATGATACGCAGTTTTTTTGCCCCAGTTGGCCGAGTTGCACTTAGTTGACATGTGGTTTTACCAAGACGACGCCACATGCCACACAGTGCAAGAAACAATGGACAAGTTGAAGGATAAATTTTGTGAGCACCTCATCTCTCGAAATGGTTCTGTGAATTGGCCGTCAAGATCATGGGATTTGACGCTTATGGATTATTTCTTGTGGGCTTTTGTGAAGTCGTTTGTGTATGTGGACAAGTCGAATACGATTGAAGCCTTACAGGATAACAGAACACGCGTAATTTGTGAGATACAGGCCAAAATGCTCGAAAAAATGACGCAAAATTGGACCTTCCGAATGGACCATTTGATACGGAGCCGCGGACAACATTTACATGAAGTTATCTTTGAAATGTAAATGGCAAAGGCCAATTTGAATGAAAATTTTTAATATATTATGCAAATTGATTGTATTATTCTATTAAAAAAAGCTACTCTCGAAAAATCACCCATTATAAATTAAAGGATTGAATTTGAACACAAATCTTTGAACTCGATCTCTGAACACGATCTATCAATATGAGTTCAAGATCGATATGTTTCATGAAAACAGTAAAAAAAAGTGTAAAAACAATAAATACCTCAAAATGGGTATGTATGCTGGATGATTTCAATCTGCTTGCGTATAGAGTGATATTTCAGAAGTAAATATACTATTTGGCAATTTTGAATAACCTACTAATATTGTTATTTCTACAAAGGTTTGTCCTCTTACTAATCCTCTCCTCTTACTAATGTATCTTCCAATTTTCCTTTTTCACTTACAGATCCTGAGGTTTGGTATTTTTTTGCGAGATGAAGAACTACCTACCACTGAAATGTCATGACAATATCTAGCTTCTCATTATATTCATTTTCTCTGTGTGAATACTATAATTTTTTGTTTTCGCAAGAAGAAAGGAAAAATTTGAAATTTGGTTGCGAAACGAATTTTACGTATTCACTTCTTAATCGAAATGAACTCCACTAGTTTATTAATATTAATCAATATCAATTAATATCAATTAATAGTAATTGTTTACAAAAAGTTTCAGATTTAAATTAAAAATTTTTTGGAATTAATTGACTGATTAGACATAAACTTCGGAAGTTTTCCTCTAGATTTTGATTAAACAAAACTATTCAAGGCATATTCTGAAGCAGATAGATAGGGCGTAAACATAGATTCAAAATGAAAATCTCTATTCGAAATCCGAAACGCATGTGAAGTTTAAATAATATAGTGAATTTTTCATTCATTTGAAACATATACATCTTTCTCACACTATTATCATTATTCGTTGGTTTTACGGAGTAATATCCTTCATGTAACAGTCCATCAGAATTTTCAGAAGGCCAGTTACTTGAATAGGTTTGAGTACCTACTGAATTTTCAATCGCAGAATCAGAAATGAATCAAGAATTTTTGTTATTACGTTATATGTAATTAATGGGCGTTAGTTGGAAAACGTGTACAAAAAATATAATTCAGAAAATTGGAAACGTTCAAGAAGAGAATAGAATATTTAATTCGAAATTTTCAATTATAGCATCTGAATGTAAAAATTTTGGCGGAATTTGAGAGAACAAAGGATCAAAACCAGATATCATTTCGGGAAAATATTGAATTGAGTGCCTTTGATGCCCTTTTATCGTTTTTTTATGCTGCTAACGACGAACCTTTGAAGCTCGTCTATTCGAATTGGTTGTTCAATTAAATTCACATCTGAATCGGATTTCTCAATGTATATTCCGAATCAGAAAGTTCAAATACTTGGGAATTAATTGGATATTATTAGCATAACTCCTTCTGAATTACGGTAACAGTGAAATCAATTAAATATAAAGTTCACACTCTCAGTCTTTTGATATTTCTCTAAATACAGCATTGCGTTGAATTTCATAATAATTCTCAAAATGACCGAAAATTTTGGGATATATTCTTCTTATATTAATTTGAGATATCGAAGAAATATTTCTTTAGAAATTGATAAGAAACATTTGTTTGATCATAGCATCACCAAGCTGTGAATGCTTGATGTTTCTATGATTTGAAATTGGCATGAATTTTTTTTATTATTCGCTCAAAAATCATGTGCATATGCGTTCATTTATTCATATATGTGTGCGTATAAACTGACACTTGATTTCGTCATAAATATTTTGCACAATTGACCCTGAAATACGGAAGATTTTATTGGCATGTAGATAAAAACAGAGAGTGACTGAGATTGAATGCTCGCTTAACTCTTGATGAAACATAGAACAGAATATCTTTATTTTAGAGGAAACAAATTTCTTACAAATGGTAGGAGTTTGACGAATCATTCTTCAATCATAATCATAATCAAATATATTAAATTGAATTAAACTCTTGGCTTAATGTTTCACGATTATATTTAACAATATGAATTTGTAAACATGTTTCGAGCGTGAGCTCATTTTCAAGACTAAAATGCATTAAGGAACGAACAACAAATTTATATCTATACAATGGATGTAAGGAGGGAGGATAATCGAAAATTTACCTGTTCATTTTAGATGTCTTCTTTTTTCTTCCAAGAACTGCATATTTCAATGCCCTCCAAAAGGTCTAAACGTTTCCCTTTATTACCGGCGTGTAAGCACTTGATTTTCTCAAAGTCTATAAAGTGGTTAGAGTTAATACAATGTTCTGCGAATCCGGTTTTATTAACATTGCACAAAATCGACCTTTTATGCCCGTTAACCCGAGTTTTGGTTTTTCTACCTGTTTGGCCGATATAAAACGCTGGACATTCAATAGAAAAAATTTTATAAATCTCACTTTTGTCTTCAACATTTATCTTTTCTTTATTATTCACTGAAAGTGATTTAATATTTATTTTGTAAGTACAAATTGTTTTTATCTCTTTTTTCTTCAATCTTTCGTAACTCAGCGAAAAAATTGAAAAAAGAGATAAAAACAAGTTGTACGAACAATAGAAATATTGAGTAACTTTCAGTGAATAATAAAAGATAAATGTTTGAGACAAAAGTGAGATTTTAAAATTTTTTTGTAATGAATGTCCAGCGTTTCATATCGGCCGAACAGATAGAAAAATAAAAACTCGGGTTGACGAACATAAAAGGTCGATTTTGTACAATGTTGATAAAACAGGATTCTCAGAACATTGTATAAACTCTAACCACTTTATAGACTTTGAGAAAACCAAGTGCTTACACGCAGGTAATGTAGGGAAACGTTTAGACCTTTTGGAGGCAATTGAAATATGCAGTTCTTGGAAGAAAAAGAAGACATCGTAAATGAATACTTAGATTTTCAATTATCCTCCCTCCTTACATCCATTGTATAGATATAAATTTGTTGTTCGTTCCTTACTGTATTTTAGTCTTGAAAATGAGCTCACTCTCGAAACATGTTGCTAAATTTATATTGTTGAATATAATCGTGAAACATTAAGCCAAGAGTTGAATTCAATTTATAAAAAACCGATAGTATTTATTCTCAGCAATTTCTAGTCAAGAATGTGAAAAGAATATGGTTGAAGATTGAAGTCATTGTTTCTTAGATTGAAGTTAAACGTGACAAAACTATCGAATTCGGAACTGTGGGAGTTAACAAACTTTGATTGAATTATAAATTTATTTTCACATACATATATATTTATATATGTATATTTATATATGTATTGTTATATCATTATTATGAATCATCAGTCCATATTCAAGCTATCAATCAAGAATCGATGACTTTCAAAACACCCATAGGTGCTATACCAGAATGTTGGGAATAGTTCTCAGTGAAAATTCACGTGAGCTTCCTCTATCGGAGAAAAAACGTATACACTCTCCCTAGCGTTCTAGATTCCTACTCATGACAACAGTAGCGCGAGTGTAAGGCTTCGCAGAAATTTCTTTCGAAAACTACAGAAAACTGTCCCCAATGTGTAAGAATAGTCCCATGTCTAATCGCTCCAGATCACGCCCCGGTGGGCAAAAGTATAGCTAGTTTCAAGATTCACAAATCATTTATACTAGTGAAAACTGAGACTCTCAATCGAAATATACAAATGTTTTAAATAAACCTCTCATGGAGCTGTCTACACAAATGTTGTCAATGAGGACGAATCTCATCATTCTGGTATAGGACCTATGGGCGTTTTGAAAGTCATCGATTCTTGATTGATAGAATAAATATGGATCGATGACTCATAATGATGATGAAAGAATTGTATTATATTATCATTGAACAAGATCGATCAATTTCTCTCTCATTCCCTCTCGAATGTGATGGGTTCGTTCTCGTTGATAACATTTGTGTAGAGAGGTTTATTTGAAATATTTCGATTAAAAGTATCAGTATTTACTACATACAATTACTATATACAATTGTTGTGGGTTATAGACAAAATAAGAGGCCTCTATGAAAGAGATATTCATACAATTGTACTGATTAAAATTATGATTGACAACTTACGGCTAACTGGGTATAAAAGGTATGGCCAAAAACCATCAAACAGGAATGTGTTTCTTAAAAATAAGTTGAATTTAATTATAGATGTAAAAATATTCTTATGTACCAACTAAAAACAATGATAGGTAAATAATAGAATAGAAATGACAGGAGCGCAGAGAAACATTGACACTGAAAAACGACACAGAGGTGAGAGAGTAAAATCACCGTAGTAACAAATGTCATACTACGCATGTAACACATAAAAGTATAATAAAGTTGTGAGATGTCTGCGAAGTTGCGAAGGTTACTTAAAATGATTTGAGAGTAAGTAACTATAAATGCAAGCCTGGAAACGTCCGACTTCTTATTGATGCTGTTGGGGTTATTTTTAATGTGGACCATTTCAAAAAAAATCTTACTTTTCTGGTAACTAACAGCTACATCCGGTACTCCTACATTATCAAAGTCAAAACGATGTCCCTGTTGTGAGGAATGTAGTGCTAAGGCACATCTGTCAGGGCGAAGTCTAACATCGCTCTTATGAAAAGTTATTCTTCTTTTAATGGTCTGAGAAGTTTGACCTATATAAACTCCTTCTCAATCTAAGTAAGGAACACTGTAAATGCAGTCTGATGTTAAAGATGGAGGTATTTTATGTTTGAGTCTTGTGAAAATACTTCTGCCAGTGATGAAGTTGTATTTGGCAACTTTTAGCTCATCTATTTAACCGAAAATGTAACATAGTTTTGCCGTGGGCTAAGGGAAATGAGGCAAAGATCTGTATCTAACTAATGGAGCTTTTGTGTCCATGTTAGGGTCTATATCAAGGTTTGTTGTAGAGGTGAGAGGCGGTGGTCTAATGACTGAAATACATAAAAACTTTTCCACGAGTGTTCATGGATATCCATTTGTGACCAAGATGACTTCCAGACGTGACAGTGAGCTCTGACAGTAATTCTTGTGTACAATGTTTATAATTCTGTTTTTCAGTTGATTGATGATGTTCAGCTTCATGTTTACATTGTGGTAAGATCGGAAGTGCAGATATCTACCAGAGGAAGACGGCTTCTGATACCAATCCAACTTGATGATATTGCCCTCGGACCAAACCACTCTGGTATCCAAAAACGGTACAGATCCATTTGTCTCCATCTCTACAGTGAACTTAATGTGCTCATCATAAGAGCAAAAACAATAACAATTTCCCTTATTCCAACTTGGAGTAGACAGAGGATGAGGTCATCTACATATTGATATAAGAAATGTAAATTAAACGTCAAATTAAATGTCAAATTTGAAACTTTTATTAGCCTCTTCTTTTGCCTATAACCCACAACAATTGTATTTAAATTTCCAGGTAATACTCCTTTTCATTAGTATATATATATATATATATATATATATATATATATATATATATATATATATATATATATATATAAAATCTCGAATAATAAATAACACGAGTGTTGAAACCACTGGAGTTCATATCGTTTGAACAGTTTCGCCTAATAATATGCCTAATTTGTTATATTCCCATATGCAAACATTAAAATGAATATTTACGACCAAGATTAGAAAAAGTGTTTCAAATTCAAATGTTTTATTAACAACAATACTATACCGATGAAAGAAGAGAGCTCTAGAACTAATAATAAAAAATATAAAAAGAAAATTGTGCGCACATGTAATCAACATGATATATTGTTTCAGTTCAAGATAGATTTATGACTGTGTCACGTGAAAAAGTCTACCTTTTCGACCATTATATATGTTGAGAGTTATTTTTCACATAACTCAAGCAAATCCAAGGGCCTTAAAATATCTTTTCCTTTTTTCCTGAAATAGGTATTTTCTTATGCGAAGCCATATATCAATTTGAGAGGCGAGAACAACGCTTTATTTCGATACATTTTCATCTGATTACTGACGGAAAAGCGCCAGTTCGAACGAAAACCACTTTTCATCATATTGTAATAGATGGAAAAACAGGGTTACAAATTGGTGCATGAAATTCAAACATGCAATTTTAAGAGCTGTCAATACTTCGACAATTCTCAACAGTTTGGTTGAAGAAATAAATTCACGAATGTGTAGAATAAATTAGAGGTATATGTCCTAATCGAATGTTTTTATTTCGTCAGAGGTATAAACTCAACAAAATATTTTTATAATTGATGAAAGTATAATGGAGTTTCATGAAGTTGAAATTTCAAGAATTCTCTCTGATATAAATGATATACAAGTCGTCTCTATGGCTTAGTCGGAGAGTGACGGACTCTCACTAGGGAGATATCCTAGGAAAATAGGGTTCGTATCCCGGGTGGAGACATGGACGTTCGTGTAGATAAAATGAGTTTCAGCGGTTATATAAATGAGTGATACAATGGGTAATGTCCGAAGATGACGAATCCCAAAAAAACAAATAAAAAAAATTGATATAATCCTCCTTCTTTTTGCTTCACCACAGTTTTCCAAAGTCATATCATAATCGATGGCTCATCATGCTTATGATGTAAATTTGAATGAATTTAAACCTTGAAATTTTCCTTTCAACAGAAGCTATAGAAAATAAACAAAACTGAGATTATTCTGCTTGCTATGCAAATATTTCCATATATTTTTTGAATAATCTTCTGAAGTATACCAAATAAGTGTTTCTGAATTGTTGTCAGGGATCAAAATTGAAAGCTGGTATTCTTCATAGTCTTAATAGAGCTGTATGTAAATACGGTTCAGCTGTTTATGATACTTCATCGTTTTCGTTTAAAAAATACCTATATTGTTATCTCTGATTCGAGGAATAAAATATTTCATGGAATTTTACGCACAAAATAATTACCAATGAGAGGCTATAACATGGAAAAAGTATTCGAATGCTGAGGTTAAATGCTTTAATGCTGAAAGTAGGTTGGCTAATAATTCCATACGGACGCAGGAAAGATGCAAAGTGTGAATTGGCTCTTGAATACCAAACTCCACAAGTTACTCTTGAGAGGTTTTACAAGCTGTAAGGCGAAAGATAGTTACCGATAGCGTGGATATCTAGCTCCTTGACTGTAAAAGATCCTACTTTCATAAGTAGCATCCCCCGCACTTGGATGTAGACGTTGGTACTTGTTTCGAACTTGTTGGTTATTGTCGAAACATTGTAATGAAGAAATTACAATTTGTAGCTTCTGAACGTTTTCTCTGGTTTGGAATTCTGGATAATTGCTTTGCCAAAGTGTGTTTTCTCAACGAAATGCCTAACCGATAATTTCAAACAACACTAAGATGTTGAACAAAGGAAGAATTATGAAGACAAGACCAGAAGATCACGGTTCAACGCGCACTTGGATACAGCCATAGGAATTTGTTTAGAAATTGTTGGCACTCATCAGATCGGTATCAGAAGATTGATATACACGAAACTCGAGGTGATAAAATAAAGACTCCTGAAATCTAAAACAGACGAGATAGAAATATACTGTTAGGTCATATGCATATATAATGCATAGATTAGATACTATTCATCTCAAATCATAGGAATAAATAGAAAGCACATGTATATGAGTACATCTAGCATTGGAAGTTTCATAATTTCATATCAATTAAGATACTACCTTCCAGTAAAATGTAGAATCTCAATCAATAAGGACGTGTGAAACTTTCAATACAAGATGTATTCATGTGCTTAATATTGATTCCTAAGATTTGGGATGTAGAGTAATGTACCTATATTATAATGTATCTATAATTCATCTATGAATTATCTATGCATACTACTTAGCAGTATATTTCTGTCCTATAATTCATAAGAGGATATTTGTATATTGAAGTCGATGTCTTTCGTTTGTAGCACGTGACGTAACTGAAGAGTAACTTGTAGTGCGAAACATTGAACTGTCTTGCGTTTCCAATAAATGTGGACACCTACCTCAATATTCTTTGAGATACTTCAATATCCCTTGAATGAAAATGGATACATCACATTGTTCATGTTTCACATAGCTACCTCTGCCATCATATTATTTTGAATAATTCTTCAAAAAATTATCGAAAAAAATTTATATAACTTCTAATACTGAATATTCACTAGTGCGATGAAATGAGTACGATAACTACAGAATATTTTTTCTGTAGTGGATTTCACATATATACGTATATATATATATATATATATATATATATATATATATATATATATATATATATATATATATATATATATATATATATATATTCGAGCTTATTGAGTTTCCATTGTAAAAGCGTAGCCAAGTTTAAGTTGTACGAACCTGGAGATGGAAAAACAAGAGAAATAGAGGTTCCTCTAACGGAAGTCGACATATTTCAGGATACTTCACCAGATTTGATAGGTACTTCAGGCAGGTTTTTGACTCACCAGGTTGGAAGAATTGACCAAACTACTTCGCCCTTGAGAGTACAAACGCAGTAGTCTGAAGTGTGTCGACTTCCTTCAGAGGAATATCTATTCTTCGTTAAGTTTCCAGCTCCAGATTCGTATAACTTGAAATTGGCTACTCCTTTCTGAGGAAAGCCATCAAACTCGAATCACTGTTTAACTTTCAACGGCTGCTACCAATTGCTACCAATATCCGATAATGTTCACTTCTGTTCAAATTTTCCCTTGAATCGAACATATTCTATAAATATATGAAAAAAAATTTGTTTCTATATAGTTGCTATTGTCAAAATAATTATTGAAAATCGTTATGTAAAAAAAGGGTATTTAATTAGGGGTAATATTTTTATATTTGTATTTATTTCGCTAAAAATCAACTCTAGGTTTCGAAGTAATTTTTTATATCGCATCCCCCTTACCAAAGTAAGAAAAACCGACTTGAATTGTTTTAAAATTTCTTGAAGAAAAAAATGAAAAAATTGAGGAAGAAACTTTTGAGAAGAGTTTGAAATTGAATAAAATCAACTTCATTCAGTGTCGAACTGATCCTCTAAAGGCAAGTCGAGAAAGCTGCTGGAGCAGATTTTCTATATGAACCCAACAAAACCCTTCAAGCAAAGATTTTGCTTAAACTTTTTATGGATATTTTCGAAGTAAAACTTCCTTATGCGCAACTAAGGTCCAATTTAAAGATATCAATGACGACAACGCAACGGAAACGCGTAATAGTGGTGACACATAAGTTAACAGCTGATAGTGCAACATCAACAGAAATATTTCATAATCCAACCACCATGCAAAAGATAGTGTCAACATTACAAAAATTCGATCCGATTTTGCAAATATATGATATTGTTATTGTGGTATTTCAATATACAACATCTTTTTTAGATTACCATTGCTCTTTATATTTATAGAAACGAAGCTGTGTCAAATATTAGAGAATTAATTCATCAGTGATTATTAACACCATTTTATTATTAAAGATTCAAGTCTTTCAGATACCAATCAGCATGAGTAAACAATGATTCTTGCAGGAGATTTCAATGTTATTTAACTTCAGTGGAATCCCAACCTGCGATTGATTTCTGGCAAGATAAACTCAATTAACGCTGAAAAATTCTCCTGTTCGTTCTTTGGTCCAGATCAGTTGTCACGAGAAATTTAAAAAATTTGCAAAGGAGAGTTTATGTTTCTAATTCCAGTGATAATTAAACTAAAGAATTCGGATTCATAATGCTTTAAAAAAATAAGTGTATTTTTACTATTGTTATATCAACAATAAAAATACTTTAAGGTTTCTACATGACTTATTTGATTCATTTGAATTTAATAAATATTATATAATATTGAAGATTTTTATTTCAAATTTATATAAATGTTAGGCGCAAAGTTTCTTAAATAGTTTTCTAGTTATCAAATTGAAAGTTTTTTATAGAAATTCTTGAATCATTCGTTTATCAGATAGAAAGTATTAATTTAAGTATTATTTCGATAGAAAGTTATCTTAATTGTGAAAGTATCTTCAGTTCATATGGGATGAAATTCATTGGGGTGTATTCAAATCAAGAAATACAAAGTTCAACTTTTTGACCTAACAACCTTCCTGTGGTCCTTGCGGAAATGACAGCAGAATTCCAAACCGTCTTCAAAACGCGTCTGACGGAGTTTCTCCCGGTGGGCGTGGTTCCCGTCCCCATGACGACCATGGTTAGAGGGTAGCGTAAACTGAATGACGACAGTGTCGCCACAGCTTTCCTACCGTAAGTAACTAGGTTCATTCGGTTGTCTCTTCGCTCTTAACGATATCCAATAACATACTACACGTGAACACAACTAGTGAACAACTACTTCGGACGCATCCGAGCAACATATGGTCACTCTTTTCTTCTTCGCCTAAGTAAGTTTGACGTTCTATCGATGTTTCTTTTCATTTTGACAGGCCAAAGTTGAGGAGGTAACAGGTGGCAATTTTTAAGCTTGAGGATTAATCCGTTTTATTCGGTTGACGTTCGTAGCGCAACAAATATTTTAATCTCATTAATTTGCGTGTTTGCTGTTGGAAACAATTTTGGTGAACTTAATGGAAAAAGATTAATTCTAAACTAAGCCACCGGAGAGAAGTCCTTTGTTCATTTCGAAAGAATTGTGAGTCGACCGGACTTAATCAATCAGCTGGTTCTTGGGAATTTATCGATTGAATATTTCAAAGTAAACTTAAAAAGTTTTGGTTCGTCCAAAATGAATGCCATGAATTCTTAATAATAGTTATTATAACAATCACATCAGCTTATAATTGAAGAATATATGGAACAAATCATCACTATTCATATTTCGCAACAAGAATGAAAACAGATGAAAGACCAAATGAAATTGTTCACTGTTTATTGGTTGTATGAAGTTATAATGATTATGTAGAGCTACCTCATCATAATCTACACTTCATCACACTTCCATGATTCCAAGTGACACAATAGTGTTATTGCAGAATATTAAACCACATAATTTAAGACTCCGTGAAGTGACCTTAAAATAAATCATCACAAATTATTCGTGTTGATTTGAGTTAATTAGTTCAGTTCGAAATTATTGCACAAATCAATAGCAATTTAATAACTATTCTTCAAGTTCAGTGAGTAGAAAGTAAATGATGAAGCAAAAGTATGAGAAAAATTTCATGAATGGGAATTAATATTGTGTGTAATTATGTTATTACTGTTTTTTTTTCCGATAGATTATGTTCATAAATATGAAATTGCACCTAAAACATAGATATTATATATACATGTATATTTTCAAAGGGAATGAGTTGTTATAATTTTACAATGAATCATTAAAATCATTTAATGTTCTACAATTCAAATGATGAGATTCAATTTGAAATTAAAGAGGTTTTCAAAATGGCGAATGCGCTGGGCAATGCATAATTTACTCGGATAAATTTATTCTAATATGAAAATTACGATTATTTCCAAAATTTTCCGTACACTGTATTAACAATGGTGTTACAATTCATTGTGAAAAAATCAGAAAGATGTTGTAAGTTTACGGATGTGATACTGTTTCCCTTTTTTTCACAATTGGAAAACGTTTTTGAAATGATGAATGCGCCGGTTAACATGCTCAATGCCAGGATTCTTGCCAAAAATGTTTTGTATACTGTCTAAAAAACGAGGTTCTCATGTATGATGGAAAGATTTCGAAACAAGCTCTTAGCGTACCAACGGCTTCATCAATTGCACCTCTAGGATCAAAAATAAGGTAAAGTCGATCTGCTCACTCTTAATTCCAAAAGAACATATCATATGTTTGATAGTGTAATAAGAGATATTATAAGACTGATTAGTGAAATCTAGAAATTTTTATTACATGATTTTCGTATATTCAAATTGAAACTATGGTTTTCAACTTCTTCGTGGATAATTTACAATCAAGAAAATTGTAGAAGGTGCTATATTTACAAATCCAAAAAGACACACCTGCATCTCGAAGAATAGGAAAGTATATCACACGGTGAATATGTGCACATTTTGTGATGAGTTCGCTTGATTGGCTACTTCGAAGTTAAGAAAAATTTCCTTCAATATTTAAAGGGAAGATGATATTGCTATTCATAGCAACTTATGCACTTATTGCTGAAAATAACGAAAAAAAATATATATGTATGTATTTCGATTCATCCTCAGACTTATGCAGTGTGAGGTTAATTAGAGATTATGACGAAATCTGAGAAATGTCAAAAACTCTTAAAAGTTTCACGAACGATTTGTGAAATTGAAGTCAATTTTCAACCAACAATAAACCTATAATATTCTTGAAAAAGGCCTAGAGCCGAAACATATGTCGAATGAATAATTACTCCATCAATTTTAAACTGTGCTCATTCCCAAGAAACCTTCACACTTATGTATATATATATATATATATATATATATATATATATATATATATATATATATATATATATATATATATACAGTTATATAAGCTATACGAATTTCAGTTGTGGAAACATTTGGATGGACAATTGCAAAAAATTTTGAATTTGTTCGGAAGGATTCAAGTTATTCGAAAGCAGTCAGGCAATGAACATTTATGAAACTTGAATGAAGTGTCTATCTTCTCTGTTCGAAAAATCGAAATGATGGGTAAAAAGTATTTCCATTGATCGCTGTGTTATAACAGCCTTTGGTGAACATTATCCATCAAGATTTTTATCTATTTTACTGCGGCAGCTACATTGTAGAAAATAAAGCGTTTTCCTATCTTAGTTTCAGTAATTTTTTCACGAAAATGAGAAAAGTTTGTTGTTTTTCAAAGAATCGTGACGTACTTTGATAGAAAGGTGAAGGAAAAAATTGAAATACGAAATAACTAACAACACCAATCAACTTTTTCGAATATTTGTTGAAACATTTGGACGACATTACAATGTAAAAGATGTGTTAAATATGAAGACTACAGGTTTTCGGACCAAGTGCTTTTCAATTATTCGAGAAAATGTTGTGAAAATGATGAAGAAGAATTAGCCCAAACTAACTTTTTGATTCATTTTTATGAATCAAAAAATGATTATTCCCAGAAATACACAGCTCAAAAAGGAAAGATCTCTGATCAAAAAACAATAGCATGAATAAACGAATGAAAAAAGATCTCAAAACAGCTGTATCCATTTCCATTGCCTCAGTATCAAGTTTATAAAAAAAGTAGTCTAGGAAAAGCTGGTCTTCATCAGGATCAGCCACAACATTTGAAGTATGGTATAGCCAAACAAATACAGATATGTGGTAACCTACGAGTTGATATTCATCAAGAGACGGTGACATATGCCAAATAATTCAAGAAGTGTTTACTTTAAAAATTGTCCAATCGATTCTAATGTATGTGATGACAGTTTCATAGATACGTGATACAAGGCAAAAATTCAGGAATACACCACCAAGGCAAGTAATCATTGCTTGGCAAAATAACACTTAACGAGTAACACCAGCTGACTAAGTGACGCTGTACAAGTATTGAAGTATTGAGACGACTAGTATTCATATCTCTGTCTACCATAGACCTTCATGAGGAAAATATAGATCTCAGATCAGAAATGTCTCTACCCGACTTCATGCTGTGTATATTTATTTGTTTTTTTCATTTGGTGGCTATATAAAAATCCAATAGAATGAGAAGTGAAATATTTCCTTTCTTTTTAACGTTTCGCTACAAGTTTGTAGCTTCATCAAAATACTGAAGAATCAATTTTCACTGATTTATATTATCACGGAGTCAAACATGAAGCAATAAAAGAATTGAATAGTCGTCTCAGTAGCTAGCGTAGTCAGAGAGTGACGGACCCTCACCAGGGAAATCTGTGTTCGAATCTCGGGTAAGACATGGACGTTTGTATATGTAAATGATTTCAGCGTTAAAATAAATGAATGATATGAATGGGTGATGTCCAAAGATGACGAATACAAAAAAA
This sequence comes from Henosepilachna vigintioctopunctata, assembly GCA_030704895.1. Taxonomy (NCBI): domain Eukaryota; kingdom Metazoa; phylum Arthropoda; class Insecta; order Coleoptera; family Coccinellidae; genus Henosepilachna; species Henosepilachna vigintioctopunctata. The sequence goes on along the minus strand of JARQZJ010000093.1, from coordinate 3,834,621 downwards.
AAATTGAAAATTAAACACTTGGATATATCAGTGGTAGATAGTCGTTCACCTTTCGCGGTGGAAGTATAATAATTAGCTTCGATATGATAAAACACCTGAAAAACTCATTGCACCATTTTATGATAAACATAAAATAACACTAGCCCTCTACTTAATATGCTCAATAAGAATATTCCAGTTAGCAGATCAGATTGATTACCTAAGTTTTAGTCATTCACATTCAATTTTATGTTTTATGTTGAAAAAAAAAATTAAATTTCCTTTATTTGTGCTTAGAAATCTTAGTTGTATATTTGTATATTTCCTACATTTCGTTGGAATACCTGACTTGAGAGGTTGATTTTTTGTGTTCATCTTCAGGTATACGATCTTTTTCTCAAATATAAGTGTATTCTATTGTCCCCATTTCAAGTTAGTCATATGCCGGTCTCCGTAGCTTAGTCGGTAGAACTCCCGACTATGGTGCGGGTAGCACTCGGGTTCGAGCCCCTCTGAAGGCATGAGTGTTTGTGTTTGTCTATGATTTAAGTAGCTTGAATAATGAAATATGCTGGGTAATGTACATCGATTACAAGCCCAATGGCCGTTCAGAACCGGCGTTAAACTGTAGGTCCACTGAATTAAAAAAAAAAAAGTTAGTCATGGAACATACCTGGTATGTTCTGCGAAAATAGCTAAAGTATTGACTTTGTAAGATTACACATAGTATTAATCCAGCATTTGATAAAGAAATAGTACTTCGAAACGTCGTCATGCGTATTTTATATTAAATTATGAAAAAATTTTAAATATTTTTGTATTATAAAATAACTCTAAAATTTGAATACTGTAAACACGATTTTTATGTACTTAATACCTAATTCAGAAAGTATCACCAATGACAGAAAATGTATGAAAACACTTATATTATTCTTGTCACAACTATTATGAAAGGAATATTATACTTATATAGTTCTACATATATAATTAATTTTATGATGATGCTTTGATTTTATGAAATAAGATATATCAAACATGAGATTATAGAAATAACAATTCTATAATGTATTATATCAAACAGTATTAAACAATGATCTCAACCAGTGAGGTACCTTGACTTTTTTCGGTTTCAGTTCAAAGTGATTTATTTTCTTGATTACTATTATGAATGAATATTAAGATATTGACATTATAGATTTAGATTATTATATTTGATTATGTTTTTCATTATTATAATTATTCTTAATATTGTATATATATATATATATATATATATATATATATATATATATATATATATATATATATATATATATATATATATATATTGTTATTGAAATTTTTGTTGTTATTTAAATAGTAACCGTATTTATTCATTATGTATTTTCCTGTGATTGGGTAGTTACTTGTTGGAAATATATTCTTATTATTATTTAAAAAAAATAAATCACAATTCACGATCAATGATATTCCTTACTCACCATCGAATTGAAAAATGAAAATATGAAAATTATATGAATTGCCTAGATTGGTTTATTCAAAAACTTATAAATAAATATATAAATCATAGTCATATATTCATAATCATCCAATACATATTAGTGATTTTTGAGAAATTCAATCATCAAATTTTTGGAGTTATTTTCAAGGAGAATATAGAAACCGAACTTCGAAGTGACTGCTGAACCAATATTGTCTGGAATATAAAAAAACTAAACAGACGAATTTTCAATTAAATATTTTTCAATTCCTGACAATTTGTCAACTAATCGTTGAGAATCATTTCTTTAGAAGATTCAACGAAGTTTTTATCGAAATGTTACCAATAAATGTGAATCCTCAACTTCTGCGGGTTGTATATTGTGGAATATCTTTACTTTTATCGAAAACAGTCATAAAAAATTCAAATGAAAAACAACATATTCATAATCAATTCAATAAAATTCACTTCTTCTTAGTATAATATTATGCATTAAAATGTTGATGAAAAAGACAAATCAATCTAATTCGTACCATTGAATTTATGAGTTGCTTTCATCAAAGAGTTTAATATCACATCAGTATTGACAAATTATTTGTTGAAAACGAAGAGAAAAGCTGAAATACTCAATTTTAAAGAGAAATTAAAATAACGACAATCGTTAATCCTGCAAAATGTCACTTTTCGTTCGCAAAAATGAACTCTCTTTCAAACTGAATCTAATTGGAATGATGACCCACAAAAGTGTATATTGTTAGCAGGAAAAATTCCGTTATTTCCTCTGTGAAATGTGAAAAACGATGAAAAGAAAAAATATTGAAGTTCGTAAAGAACTCAAACACAGTAGATGTGGAGAAAATGAACATAACTCTGCTCTGTCGTTACCATCGTAGACGGTCGAATATCAAAGGATGCAACTGAAAAAGCCGTTTAATTAGGTTAATTAAATTGGAATGTGGAAAAACCTCTGGGAAATAACTTAATTATCAGAACCAACACTAAAGGCAACATTCCTGTTGAAATTATATCAAAAGATGAAATATTTTTCGTGTTTCAATTAAAAAGTACTTTGTGTGCTAAGAGCAGTCCACATTAGAGATTAAAATTCGTTGTCGAGTTCGGTTGCTGACACAGACATTTTCAGCAGAAATCGATAATAAATTAATTTTAGACGCATTGACTAAGATATTGTTGCTAACTAAAGGAAACTGAGTGTTTTTTCTACTTCTCCTGAAATATAATTTTCAAAAAATACTTCTTAACTAAAAATAAAATATTACATTTTATATTTTCACCCTGACTTTTAGCTCTGAAAAAACTCGAAATATGATAAATTGTTTATTAATATACAATATTATATTCTCTATAAATGAACACGTAAGAATAGGAAAATCTCATTGATTTTTAATGAGGTTACCTTTCTTGCAATGATAGATAGAATGAGTTATCTCTCGAATTTCTCTTGAAGAAATCCATACCTGTGTTACTCAGTATCATATGTTATTTCGTAAATGACACGGAGGTTTCGCTTATCTGTTGGTGAAATATAATATTAAAAAAAATAAATTAAAATTAACACAGTTGGCTTAAGTTTCACTAAAAGTATTGAAAACTCAACATATACAGGTGGTTAACTCATTATCAAGAAACATTTTCTATTATTTTCTATTAATTATTTTCTATTGATTATTTTCTATTAATTTTAATTTATTGTTATTTCGTGTTGGGATATTTCTGTTATTTGGTGATTCATTTTGTATGAATAGATTCAAATGAATCTGAATAGACGGAAATGAATATTTATGAACATAAATTGTTCATGTATTATCTACAATAAATTTATAATTTTATGAGACATATGAAAGTGAGAACGAAAAGAAGGGTTTCTAATTTTTCTGATGAAGTTATTTTGCCAAAAACATTCTTCAATTCGTCGCTTCGCCTACCCTAGCGGGAGAGATGACGATTTCTTGGGGTTAAAATAATGAGCTATTAAAATTATAAAGAAGATCGATAATTTCAAGCAAAAACACAATACATTGGAATTTCACATTGAAATGTTTAAAAGAACCCCGTTTCATAAATATAATATGAATGTGCAGTAATAATCTCAGTTAGAATAACAAAGATGACATATTTAACTATCCTTACTAGTGACATTTTGAGTAGCAGTACCAATTTTTGGTTTCAGTGATTTCGTTGCAGAAAATGGATTTTTTTTCTCTCTCATTTCCTACTCTATCCTCACATTACAGCTGGATTGAATCCATATTTTTCAAACACTTTTATCTTCCTCGTTTCTGTCGTGTTTGCGCAATATAATTTTGATTTCTGTTCCACTTTGTTGTTTCAGTTTCTTGTTTTCGATTCTTTTTCTCTGAAAAATTATTTTCCTCAGAGTGATCGTGAGGAGCACTCATGTGGATGTTTTTCTTTGTCTTTCTCTCTTCGGAGATTCCTCGAGATCATAATTTTCTTCAAACTTTCGGACGATATCTTCTCAATAATTATTGGAAGCCTGTACTGCATTGGCAGTGAGCTGTTCTTGTTCAAATGTTGCACTAAACCTCTAGTACTTTAAGGAATAGTGTTCACATAAATCCTTGGGTGTTGGTCACATAATTTTTTATACGCCTCTTCAAAGTGATTTCAGAAATACAATGAAGTAGCTTCCTCATTTCCGTTATTCACATATGGCTCACCCATCTTGGGCAAGCTATAAGACAAAAATAAATAATAATTGATGAGGCCGATACTTAGAGAAAATCAATATCCATAATGAAACAATATTTAAAATTTTCTCATAATTTTAATTCAAATACGCATGACGAAGTCGAAGTACTACTTCTTTATCAAATGCTGGATTAACCTTGAATTAAATTTTAAATATTGTTTCATTATCAAAAAACACTGATGAAACATTAAGGCAGAATGTGAAGTGAAAAAACCTGTGCTTAGCAGGTTAAATGAATCGTTCTTAATTTTAACCTCAATTGCATAAGTTAACACTGTTAGTCAGATAAGAAGACTTGGGTCAATTTGTCGTTCTATTCCAATAAACAAGGTTGAAAGCCGATATAGTTCTCTAGAAAATTGAAGTATAAAGGGTGTTTGTGGACCTTGTGCAACAAATGGAAGGATTACAATGAAAATCGCTAATGTAATTAGGATAAGCCTTTGCAAAGGCTATTGGATGTGATGGGCAACGGAGTAGAAAATTTACTGGTAGCCATACATCGTTTTTCGACTTTCCAAGCTTAGTAACGTTCGACAAAAGTATTACGCTTTCTTTAATTTCTTCCACAATGTAACCTGTTTTGTGAGATTGAAATTTGAAACTGAATGCGCAGTCATCCATGTCATATGTGACGTTTCTTTTATATTTCTGATTAAGATTATCAAGAAATAATTGAGAAGGTCTTCTGAAAAATATTTCTTTTTATAGTTTTATAGAGTTACTTTTTTTAGTTTACTTCAGTTTTGACGCTTTGGTGGTTGTAATTCGACTTTTCCTTCTGGAAATATTTTACACAGAGTTCACAGTGGTGTCTGGTCCACATGCTGTAGTTTCACTCGTTTTTCATTTCAAGGATGGTAGTTCTTCTCGGTCGCATATGGGGGTCTTTTTGCCTTCATTATTTTGAAACACTCGAATTTTTAACAATGTTTTAATCGTATCTGAATCTAGAAAAGTTTTGGCAAAATTCGAATTCTCTTTGTTTAGCCTGAACGACTGTGGATATTCTTTGAATCTTCAAACGGAGTTTCTGCATATGTAACAGCTATTGCACTCATTACATCAAAGTGTATAAGATACTATTACTTCAGAAATATTGCTGCAAGATCTGTTCTCTTTAGTTTAAGAAACCGAAAGTTTTTTGTCATATGAATATAAAGTTCTACACCTCACTCAATACCACAAAATTGAAGACTGTATATGAGAAAAATCTTTTCAATACACGCACTCCTTATGAAAAGATTCTACTTCTTATTGAAAAATTATTTAATCTGCCTCGAAAATATATGAATTTGTTATACGCAATGACAAATATTTCAATAATTCCTCAACATTTATAAGACTATTTAAGGCTCTAATCCGTAACAACTTGGAGTATGTCCACAGATCTGGCATCCTATTTACACTTCCCATCAACGCCATCTTGAGGTCATTCAGAGAAGGTTCTTCAAATTCTTAGTTCGAGGGAGGATAAAGTTTATCCACAGAGAGGAGTCAATCATGAGAATTTATTGAGCCGATTCAGGTTGATCTCATTGCAGGAGAGAAAGTTTATCACTCAAATTTTTGTACAAATTACTGCACAATAGTATTTATTGCCCCCCTCGCTTGTCCACTTTGAAATTTGGTGTTCCTAGGCAAAATTTCGTACCATTGAATGATTCCACCTAGAGACACTAATGGGTGATTTTTCAAGAGTAGTTTTTTAATTCGAATAAAACACTCAATTCACATCATATTTTCGAAATTTTTATTGAAGTTGATAACTTGGCCTTTGCCATTTACATTTTGAAGATAACTGCATGTAATTGGTGTCCGCAGCTCTGTATCAATTGGTCCATTCGGAAGGTTCCCTTTTGCATAACGTTTTCCAACATTTCGTCATGTATCCCACGAATTACGCGTGTTATGTTATCCTGTAAGGCTTCAATCGTGCTCGGCTTGTCCACATACACTAACGACCATACATAACCTCACAAGAAATAATCCAAAGGCGTCAAATCGCGTGACCTAGGCGGCCAATTCACAGGGCCATTTCGAGAGATAAGCTGCTCACCAAATTCATCCTTCAACATGTCCATTTTTTCACGAGCTGTGTGGTACGTGGCACCGTCTTGATGGAACCACATGTCAACCAAGTTCAACTTGGCCAGCTGGGGCAAAAAAAGTTGCGTATCATCGTTCGATATCGTTCGCTGTTGACGGTAACGTTTCTTCCACGGTCGTCTTGGAAGAGAAAACGACCGATGATGCCACCTGCCCATAAACCACACCAAACTGTCGTTTTTTCGGGATGCATCGGTAATTCTTGTATGCCATGTGGCTGTTCATCACTCCAAATGCTCAGAATTTTTCGATAAAACAGCGGATTTTCATTAAGCTGTTCTAAGGCCTCTTCAGCAAAAATTAGACGTTGTGGTAGGTCATGCGGCTTCAATTCTTGCAGACGTTGAATTTTATAGGCTTTCAAACCCAAATCAACACGTAAAATTTTCCATGTGGTCGAGTAACACATGCCCAATTGTTGAGTACGGCGACGAATTGACATTTCACATTCCTCATAAACACTTTACGCTACGGCTGCAATATTCTCTTCAGTACGCGGTATACGCATGAGAGACAATGGTTTAATGTCCAACAAAGTAAACTTGGTGCGAAATTTGGTCATAACAGCACGAATTGTTGATTCACTAGGTCGATTATGACGACCATACTATGATCGTAGGATACACATTTTTCACAGAGCACGAATTTTGATAGTAAATTTCAACAATTTGCAATCGTTGCTCGTTTGTAAGTCTTTGAATGATGAAATGGCGGAGTATACTGAAAACTTTTCACTTTGACATACGACGTTTGGATGCTATTACCAACCAGTGCCGCCAACCTGAAAAACTTAACTCTTAAAAAATCACCCGTTAGTAGTAATAGTAGTAGTAGTAGTTTATTTCTGTAAATTTGATAACCAAATTACATAGTAATTAACAAATAGATATTAAATAAATTAGGTCACAGGACAACACAAATTAAATCTGTACTAATTGCACTTAAAACTAGTAGAAGTAATTTACATAGTTGTACTATTATATAAAATCAAAATTGAGATATTCACTGAATGTGTAAAATGGATGTAGTATCAAAATCTTCCTCAGTCTTTTCTGCACAATGAGCATTGACCGATCCCTCCACTCCAATGGTAATTTGTTATAAAATTTCAAGCACCAATATTTGATCCTAACTGGTCTTCTTTAGTCGATGACGTTCAAGAGCTTAATCGTTTTCATTTCTTGTTTCATAAGTGTGTATCATATCGTTCTTGTTGAATCTCGTTTTGTTCACTATATTGTGTTTAATGCAGGTGAGTATGAACACAGCCACAACTGTAAGTATACCTTCTGTTCTGAACAAGTCCCTGCAACTTGTTCTCTTTGAAGCAACGCATATCGCGCGTACTGCCGCCTTCTGTCTTATCAAAATTTTTGGTAAACCAGGACTGTGTCCCCACGAAAGAATACCATAAGTTGCAACACTATGAAAGTTGGAATAATATGTGAATCTACAGATCTCCAGGGTGCTCAGCTCCTTCATTTTTCTTATTGCGAAGAGGGTAGTGGACAGCTTTTCTGTAAGATATGTTATGTGATTTTTCCATGTAAGTTTGGCATGAAACACAATTCCTAGTAGTTCAATTTCAGTCCATTTGGCGAAAATCATCTCCCAGCATCCTCCAAAGTCTTCTCGGATAGTATATTTAATTCGTCTTTCCTTGATGCGACATTAGGGAAATTGGTGTACTTTATTTGTAAGTCGTTAATGTGAAATACATATAGGATTGGTCCCAATATTGAACCTTGGGGGACACCATAATCAATTATCCTTGCACGTGACACACCATACTTCCACTCAACTTGATGCTGCCTGTCAAATAAATATGAAGTAAATAATTTCAAGGCAGTTCCTCGGATACCATAAAACTCCATTTTCTGTATAATCAGTTTTCTTATAACATAGTCAAAAGCCTTGCTGAGGTCACAATATAAGATTTCAGCATATTGATAGTTGTCAAGAGCTGCCGCGATGCCATTTAACGGATCTGACAAATGTGTCGTTATCTTTAACTCCATAGCAGTTTATTAGGAATAATGTGAAGTGAAATTGACTGAAAATAATTGAATCAGATTGAGTTCTTCGTATATTTCATTCAATTTTATTATTTAGTTTATGTAGTTATTCAACATACAGTTAATATTCAACATTTTGCTATTATTTTCTGTAATTGGGTATTATACCTGTTGAGAATGAGAAACTGATTATAATTATGAAATAAAAAAGAAGATTTACGTTTTGTTTGAATTCTAGAGAGAGATCTAGAAAATTATATCAATAGTTTGTTATTAAGTTTCAATAATTTATCAAATTTAGTGGGTAGGTAATTATTTGAACTTGTAATAACTTGTCCATATTGGATGGTAAGATAAACTTACCATCCAATATGGACAAACTGAGCCTTCCTTGCAACACATATTGATGATAAAAGAATATTACCACTACAAAAAACTTCCTCATTCATATTTGGAACGTCATTTATTTAAGCTGTCAATTTTATTACGATACCGTCTGAGTTTTATAGGAGCGAATTATAAGCAGTGATATCAGCTAATTCATTTCGTACATACGAATTAAACAGGTAAACTAGATTTGTGGCTACATATCGTCAAAATGAGATGAACGAGTTATTGTCATCATACTGATATTGTACGGTAAACTATCGATTTTCTGTCACAAGGTATTAATTATGTTTTATGAAATGAGCTTATCGAGTCATGGGTTGTGACACGGGCACGTCTAGGTGCCCTGTACGTTGTACAGCCCAGCCTCCGAGGGTTTTTGTTTGCTAGGAAGATTATGATGCATCGAACACCGCATCACGAATATTTTTAATCGATAGGATGAATATTTTGTATACAAAATGATGGTTTGTTTTACCAATTCCTTTTTATATGATAGGAATTCTGAATCATCCTGGATATGATATCACTGTAATATTGATGGAGTTATACTTTTAGGCCAGGGTGGATTATTTTTCGAACCAAAAAAAATATAGTAGGAGGTTTTTTCGGGAAATTTGACGGAAAATCACATTTATATGTCCCAAACACAATGTAATGTTTTCAAAATATTCTTGTTTTTAAGAGTAGTTCGACTTAATATGGAGAGAGCACCCTGATTTTCAATCGGAAATTTTCAAGTCAAAACATCTGTTCTTTGAAAGAGTCGGTGGGTTTTATGTTGGTTGAATTATCTTCGTTCTGATAAGGTAAAAAAATTTTACCTCAATATGGTAAAGTACTACCTTTTATTTCGTAGTAGCTGAAAAAATCATTATTCGGGATATCATTTTCTGTGATAATTTGACACACTTATGTATATTCTTCTACACTATCAGAGAGTAGTTATTTCAACCAACAAACAGCGCACCGACTTTCTGAAGAAAGAAAATATTTAGACGAGAGAATTTTCGATTGAAAGTTACGATATTTTTTTAATATTGAGTCCAAATGAAATGGAAAAACTGACATATTGTTTCTCATAAATGACTGTGTGTTTGGGACAAAAGGCAGGTTTTCATTATATTTTTTGACGAAATGTCTTTGTGAAAGATATAGAAATCAAGACATTGCTTATTTGAATTTTTCACGTGCATTTCGAAGTCGAATTTTCACACTCAAAATCTCACTCCCTTCAACCTCTTGACCTCAGATCGCCCGTAATTTTCTTTTCATTTTTGTTATATTTTCATCCTCTTCCGATGACTTTCATATGCATGCCAAAAAAGGGTGAATATTAATTGCAGATCTTTTCATTATCCACAACTCTGCTCTCTGACTATTTCCTGTATTACCTGTAGTTTTTCCGGAAATCGAGATGAACCGTTTTTCTTCTTCACCTCAGATCGCTCATGATTTTCCCTTAATTTTTGTTATATTTTCTTCCTTTCGCGATGAGTGCCTTTCTATTATAATTGGTTTCCACTATTCACAAGTTTCAAGGTCTTCAGACCTGGTCTATAAGTAAAATTTTCGGAAATGAATTTTTTTTATTCAGGTGTCTTACAATTTGAGACCGTTTACAAACGGATCGTCTTGTAAGCACTCAGACATTCTGGAGTCTCAAGAGTCAACTCAGTAGAGATTCAAGAGTCAGTATTGTAGTAGCGTCTGAAGAAATCTTGTAATCTACCTACATTACCTAACAATTAATAATCAACTCAAATCATAAACAGAAACAATTATTCAAGCCTTCATCGGGATTTGAACCCGAATATTACAGCACCATATTCGCGTGTTTTACCAAGCTTGTCAATAAATGAATTGATGAATGTGAAATTGATGATAAAAATCTTCACTTTTTTTCATTTAATAGTGTTGGCGTTTACTTGATATAAATCCATTATAACTGAATATAAACTAAAATTCACTTATAAACACTTCTATGACTTTGAGTTTTACCCAAGATATCATTCTAAAATCTAATTTTTGTTACTTGAAAAGTTTTAACAAGGTTGAATTGTTCAATTCTATATGTTCATTGAGCAAATTTCCACAACTTTTATTATTTTATTTTATTTTTTAATTGACTTATTTTCTGTATGTTATGTAACATTTTGAAATTCGTATCGAAAGTATGGTTTTCTGCTTATATATGGTTTGCATAATTCGAATTGCTTTTGTTACATGTGAAAGTATTTTTATGTTCCTGGGTTCTAGTACCGAAACTTCTACTTGTTTCACCTATATATACATATACCGGGACATGTTCCACAATTCATTTGGTAAATACCAGATTTATCTTCTCTTTCAATTTTCCTTTTATTGTTTTTGATGTGTCTGACACATCAAAAATGTTTGAATTTTAGTTTATATACAATCTTCACTTGATTATTGACGTTTGAGGTAAGTATGCTGACTAATATGTCAATGGGAATAGGTTAATTCTTGACAATTAATTGTAAATGATTACGGGAATGAACAAAATGTCGCTTCAGCTGTATTTATTTTCAAGTTATCATCCGAAAAATTTCATTAGATTTCAATGAAGACCTAGGAATTCTCTGAAAGTCTTGACTCTTAGGACAATGAGAGGAATACAATTATATTGTGCATCATATAAGAAGAAAACGATTTTTAGGCAGGCATATTAGTATTTATTATATTTAATTTTCATGTCAAATTCTCAGAAGATAATCATGCGATCAAAGTTAAAATACTTTCCCTAATGTAGTAATAATAAACGATGAAAATATTGAATTTTTTCTATAAATTTTTTTATATGTTCCATTTATAATTTACCCAACAAACCGAGAAAAATGTGATGATGGATAGGCAGAACAAATGATTTTGCGAAATACTGTGTGTACTCGGTTATTATCTGAGTTGAAGACATTTGTCCTTTTCGTTGTAACCGGATAACAATATCGTGATCGATTCGAGAAATGAAGTTGATTGAAGACTCCAACCGTTTTGCGCCTCTGGGAATAATGGATGCAAACTTCAATGCGTCAAAGTAGAAATCGAAGAGTACGATAATAGTCTTTCTTTTGATCTAATGATATCCGTATGCATAATGTGAATGTTTTTTTTATTCTGTTGGCTTTCTTTCCATAACATCAAAACATGTATTTAGTGTTGAAAAAAATTCATTTTATATTCCAGACTTGCTTGGAGTGTAAGTTTTTCTATAAGAGTCTTCCATGCCATGAAATAATAATCCTTATGAACTCAAAAATGTATCTGATAAAGTTTGTGAATATTAACGAGTTTCTTACCGATAGAAATCAACATTAATATACTCTACCAGTAAATTTATATAATGCAAGTATTATTAGTGTAATAAAACAATATTTCGAATCTTCTCATATATTAACAAAAATACGCATGACACGTTCGTGAGTACTACTTCTTTATCAAATGCTGAATTAACAATTAATAAGTATTGTTAACTCAGCATTTGATAAAGAAGTATTACTTCGAAACGCCCATGCGTATTTTTGTTGATATAGGAGAAAATTCAAATCATCAATTAGTATTAAAAACAATAAATCAAAAATTAACACACTCGACTTAAGTTTCACTGAATGTATTAACATCTATTCATATGTTTCTGGTGGTTAACCCATTCTCAAGAGTATACAATATTACTGTTTATTTCAGTAATATTGAATATTCCTGATAATGGGTTAACCACCCGAAACATGTTTTTACTTTTACTCTAAAACAAAAAAAAACCTAATGAAGCATTAAGGCAGAATGTGAAGTGAAGAAACTTGTGCTTAGCAGATTGAAGGTATTAGAGAGTAAAATGAGGAGTTCGTAATTTTACCCTCAATTCCAATAAACAAGGTTGAAAACGTATATAATGCTCTAGAAAATTGAAGTGAAAAAGATGTTCTGCTTGTCTTCATGAGTTCAGCCTCGCCCATTCAACTTGAGAAGACTAGTTTGCTGAAATGGTTTGAAGTACTGCAATTTATTTCTATTGCCGTTGGCACTGCAGTATAAGTCGGACCCTTACCTCTTACATTTTCCACTTCCTGACATTACTGTCGCTCTGCAATTCTCTAATTCGCGGTCTTCATTTTGGTCTCCTCTTAGGTTATGTACTCTTTGAGATCCACCTAGGACTTTTCCGAAGTACGTCTCCGATATCTTAGAATCTTAATATTTGTCTTGAATTTTGATTCTGGTGGTTCCGTGTATTCTTTGTGAATTGGACGATTGTAGATTGAACCTTCTTCAACTGTTGTCGTCCTTGATTTTATTGAGGATACTCCTGAGCATCATCCTTTCAAAAATATCGATGTTAATTGCGCTGTTTTTGTAATGTTCAATGAATTCAGCTTTCAACCGATCTGAAATATTGGGTCTGCTCATGATGATGGAGAATTTTGTTTTTGTCTTTCGGTGAACGAATTCAAATATCAGAAATACTTCAATGTCCTGTTGGCTGGTTTTATCCTGCGACGTATTGGCTGATTTTTTTCTGTTTTCTCTCGAATTCATTTCAAGTTTGATCCTTCGTTTTTTCCATTCCTTCATCTTCTATTGTGAAATATTTTTCCTTGGAGTCTTTGCGTATTCTAGAGACGAAATCAGTAATGACTTCATCCGGGGTAGTTTTAAAGTTGCACAGATCTCGGACAAACTCACCGAGTCCAGGCTAAGATGGTAGGTCATATTGAGCATGGTCCCGAAGACCATATAATGAAAAAGTGCCTTGCCATGGCTACATAAAAGAGAGGAAGAGCTGGACCACCAACTTCTTGGTTGACGAATGTCCAGAGCGACATGAAGAGGTTGGGGCTATCAGATGACGATGCTAACCAGCGGAATCAATGGCGCCTCAAGATCAACAAAACCATTCCCGCGTAACGGGACGAGGCGATGCCAAAAAAAGAAGAAGGATTTTTTGCGTATTTGCTATGAAATTTTGGTCCTTTGTGGAGTTTTAACCAGACTCTTTACATGACCGTTTCAGGTCTATGAAGGTCTGTAACCTTCAATAAGGTTATTGCCACTATTTCCTTCCTCTCCTTCGTGAATAGTTGATTGTTTCAAGATTCTCCTCCTTTTCTTTGATTGTTCTATTTTCATGGCGTATTGATTGATTACATTCAAAATTAGTACGTATCTATATTTCAATTGTAGTATTGATATACTTGCATTCTACGAATATATATTGGTATAAAATATCTAAAAAATTAAATGAGAGAGAAATATGTTCTATAATGTAAACTATTAAATTAAAAATTAACACGCTCGACTTGAGTTCCACTGAATATATTAAAAACTCTACATATGTTTCGGGTGGCTGACCCATTATCAAGAGTATACAATATTACAGAATTTCAAAATGAACAACTTCCACTTATATATCCTAAACCACAGAATTCAAAACTGGTTTGACGGAAAAATCTACCTGGTCATTACAAATAGCTAAATTCTTTTTTTTTTGCTAAGAAATTTACAAGACTTCAAGGGTATCTAATCTTTTGCCCTTACTATCTGAGTATACTATTTCAGTCTTCCTGGGACCCAAGAAATGATTAAGTTTAATGCAGTATTCAGAAAAACCCGTATTAGTTTTATAATAAACCTATAAGTGTGTTAATTTTTAATTTGATAGTTTTCAACATTATGTTTCATCAAGAGATAAGCGAAACCTCTGTGTCACTTAAGAGAAATATGTCATTGTAAACAATGTATATCAATGTATTAATTCGTAAATATATCACATATATCTAAGAATTGAAGACAAATTGAGAAAAATTCTTTCTTATATCCAAAATATCAACTTTCTGGAGAAACCATCCAAGAATCAATATTCTGTGTAACATTCTCTCAACATGTTATGAAACGTCCAATACAGCCTTTGTAGAGTTCGTAATTACTTCCCTAAACATTTCGCGACATTCGTTTACAAGAATTTCGAGGAAGATATAAGAATGTTTTATTTGAGTACACGAGAGTTCGTTACTTTAGTTCAATTCACCTTGGTAAACTAACAGAAATTCCCTTATGCAAATCCATTGGTTCAATTTCCCTGAAAGTTACATCTGCGTATTCGGAAAGAGTAACCTCGTTAAGATTTACGTTTTTACTTTAAACTCACAAAATGTCGGATTATCTCGGATCGGAATGAATGCAAGGCTGTGCTTTGCATGCAAAGCGAAACTAATTCGCCTGAAAAATGAAGCACCGCACGATTTTCGCGAAACACTGAACACCCTTTCTCACGGCATACATCACGTTTGCGAAATGTTAAACGAATATTTCAGGTAAGCCACACTCTCGTACCGGATAGTATAATATTTTCCCCACGCGAAGTGTAATTTTATTCAACAAAAATATTCCACTTTTGTGACTTCTCTTATATAGATAATAGTATATTTGCAACCTGAAAAAGCTCGCCTCTTAGTTGATCAGTGTTGTCTGTTCGGTTCTTGAAATATTTTGAATACTTATCGACCTTTCTCGAGCAATTGAGAACTTTTTTTTCAAGTGTCCTTCTGCTTCGAACTGTTTCTTTCTCGAATTTTCAAACACAATTTTTACTGACTGATAAAAATGATATTTAATAGTGTTGGCGTTTACTGATAGCCTCCTTGAAGAATTCTAGCACGAATAAGAACAGAAGAAGAAGAAGAAGTTGATTGAAGAAGTCGTGGACGAAACGTATTTCTCCTTTTATTTCAATCATTTATTTTTTACGTGTAGTAAATATGCACGTACATATTTTAATGTGCCAAGAGGCCGATCCACTATTACGTGAGTAGATTAATTACAAGAATTTAACACCCCACACCCTTCACAGCCAAAGTAATCGCAGCTCGTATTCCTCCCCAATGCTTCAGTGAATATTGTTCGTATATGCTATATTCTTCATTCAATTTATACTGTTTTTTTGTTGATTCATGAGCAGCAGAGACAAGTTATTCTATAGTTGAGGAAAAAAGCTGAGGAAAAAGGACTTCAACGCACATAATAATTTTTTAACCAAACTTTATTGACCCAGCATTTCGAATGGAGTAACTTACAAATATTATAATAATATCTAATATTACGAAAACTTGCAACCTCCATGAATGCATAGACAATTTCTGGCACAAACAGCATTGAGACTCCAATGGCATCAGAAATGATCAGAGTAAGGACTCATTCGTGCTCTTGTGTGCTTACGTAAAATTGGAACGGCCTCAATCCGAAAAATTCCTATAAGTTCTATTAAACTATCTTTTAGTGAATGTAAAAGATGCTGGTCACGAGTACCCCACTAAATTATCTTGCTTAACACGAATTTCTAAGAGATTTTTCTTCGACGAAGAATATCTATTCTAAGAATTTTATCATTTGTACCTAATCTGTTTATGATAATCTCTGAAATGAATATTATTATCATTGTTATATATATATATATATATATATATATATATATATATATATATATATATATATATATATATATATATATATATATATATATATATATATATATATATATATATATATATATATATATATATATATATATATATATATATATATATATATATATATATATATATATATATATATATATATATATATATATATATATATATATATATATATATATATATATATATATATATATATATTAAAATTATTACTATTGTTCCCCATGAGGAGAGCGACTGAACTTGAATTCGCAATCATTAGGAATTTTGCTTCATCTTTCTTGCCTCCCAAAAACGCTTCATCCTCTCTGAATACTCTTCCTTATGTTCATCTGTCCACTTTACGCCAGGTTGACGATTTGGTTTTTGCTCAAACTTCACACGTGCGATTTTACAGCGACATTCAGTGCGATCTACTATTTATAGTTTTATCGAGTAGTTTTTTCGGTATTCTGGACTGTTTCATTCTGTAAACATGTGCATAGAACTTTGCTCGTCGTTTTCTGATTTCTTCCGTTATCGTATTTGTCTTTTGATACAGTTCATTCTGAGGTCTTTTCATCCATATGCCGTTTCTATTGATTGGCCCGCAAATCTTTCTGAGAATTTTTCGTTCTTGTTTTTCTATTTCTCTCATTCTTGAATGGCCGCCAATAACCATAGTTTAAGCTGCGTAGATTGCTTATGGAAGAATCGTTGTATTATAATGCCTGCATTTGGCGCATCTCGAAATGCACATCTTTTATAGTGAGTATGTTAGTTTGTTGGCCCTTTGGAGCTTGGAATTCTTTGTTCATTAGCGATTCGGTTAAAACCTGAGGACTGTATAACTTCCCCGAGGTATTCAAAATGGCCTACTTGCAGAATTTCACCATGTTTTGTCATAAGATTTATTTTTGGTTTTCTTTCCATGTATTTGGTTTTATCATAAGAAATTTGTAACCCGGTTTTCTGTGCAATTTCATGTAGTTTTTCTAGGGCGCGAATGGCTTCAGTTCTGTTGTTTGTGATGATAGCAATATCGTCTGCAAAGGTGAGACATTTGACATTTATTCTATCTTCTTTTCTGATATCCACTTGTATGCCCTTTACCTAAAGTTTCCATTCCCTTATGTTCTTTTCTAAAACAATATTGAAAAGAATTGGCGAAAGTCTGTCCCCCTGCCGCACACCGGTTTTGATTTCAAAGGGATCTGATATTTCGCCTATAAATTATACCTTGGAAGTTGTACCTGTAAGTGTCTGTTCTATAATTGTTCGGGTCTTTCGATCGATTCCAAATTCTTTCATGATTTCAAAAAGGGTTTCGCGGTCTACCGAATCATATGCTTTCTTGCAGTCAATGAATGTGATCACTGTATTTCTGAATTTCCTCATCTGTAATATTGTAACAATAGAAATAAACTGTGGAGCAGGAATACAAAAAGCATATTTCATAGAGTAATGGAGGAACGGCGTCTTGCTTCTATTAGTGAAGCATTCCATATCTAAATTCCTTCACTTATAATAGCGCTTCGATCTGCTTCACCGACGGCAGGAAATCACATCTCGGAGGTTTCCCCATCTGCTGGATAACTGATATTTAATTACTATTCTGATGGTGCATTCATGCCACTAATAGTTCGAAATCGATTCTGATATCGGTTCCGTAATGAATGTCCTGATATGATATGACGAACATTACCAAGGTTCAGGTGCAACCATTCCGAGCAAAACATACGTGAATCCTCAACGATTAATATGTTTCGGACGAGTTATGTCATGGAGAGGTCAGGGATCTAGCTTTATCTTTGGCTTGATTAGCAAATGAAAAAGAAGGCTACGAACCGAAAAATAGATTCTAAAAATCCAGAAGTGTGAGAAATTGTTGAGCATTAGTTATAAAATGGAAAACAGCAGGGCAGCATTGGCGTAACAAAGTGAAACACTTTTTGTTTATCTTTGGAAATGTGCAATACTCGTATTTTGTTATTCTTATTTCAATGTCTCTATGACAAGATGAATGAAATTCATGGAAAATCATAATTAATCACATTCCGAAGTGTGACAGATATCAATTGATTAATAAACTATCAATGCAAATAACACTTAACAATTAACACTTAGCAATGTTTAACACTCTGTGAAGTGGAATTTGTTTTTGAATCACTTCAAATACAGCTTAGATTGTGTGGGGCATACTATGTTCTTCAAAAGTCGTTAGCTGTTGTCTCATTCGATTTGAATTTGTGTCTTCAGTCTATCGCATCGTGTTTTTTTCCAAAAACTAATTCTTTGTCGGTATATTCTAGTATAGTTTTCAAGGCGCTTGCAATTGTAAGAGTGTTATCATGTAATAGTACTACTCGAACGAAAGACTAGATGTGTGAAAAGTTCAGACTTTGTATCGTCTGCTTCCCCACAACTGGTTCCTGCTTTGGACATGAGACATTTTCGTTTCTTCGTAGGTTTAGGCTGAAAAATACCATGGAATATTTTTTTTTTCTGTCGTATATGGTGTTGGGGTTAATTCGTGTATTCGCTTTTTTCTGTTACTTTTTCTGTCAGATTTTGAAGTAATATTTGTTTTGCGTTATTTCATAGACTAGACAGAGATGTTTACGAAATTTTTTTTCCTTTATGAGGTATTTAGCAGAATGATTTTGAATCATTAGGATTTGATGAAGATGGTCGACTGTTTGAAATAATTGATTTTGAAAAGAGTGTGACTACTCCTGGTGTGAATTTAATAGAAAATCTGAACATAGTGGAGTATTATGAACTTTGTTTTTATCTGTCTATAATTGGATTTATATCTGATAGCAATAAATGTATTATCTTTGATTTCAAGCCTTGCGGCTTTCACTCTCTCACAAGGGAATTTTCACTTTTCACAGATTTCATATATCTGAGGGATTAGGCTCTGTGGGAACCTTTCCAAGTTATCAGGCTCGTAGCGGCGGTTCCATTGGTGCTGATCTTCACGGCGGCGACCTTCATCGCGTTGATTTCCATTATGCCCTAGAAACTAAACTTACAGTCCCTCCTGTGGCAAACCTTTGTTCACATTTGGAATGGCCACCTTGATAAATGCAGTTTTTGTGATTTTTTGTCAACCAGGTTCAGGTCAGGCCTATTGTGGGGAACTGAATTAGTAGAGTGTAAAATGGTTATTCTCCAAAATTGGGCCCAAAATATGTTTGTGAGGCACCTTTTTTCTTTTGAAGAAGATGTTATTTCAATGCCTGTTCTTGATGCACAATCTTTGCTATAGCGTTATGTATCATTTTGTCCTCCGTTGATGGGATTATTTGACATTCTCCTGTTTTGTGTTGGACGGTCTCTGTTGCTTGGCATCCTTATCGAAACCTGTCGTCCCTCATTGTTTCAGGTGATAACATTCGAACAACGTTACCTTGAATAGCTAGGAGTGTGTCCTCAGGTTCGAGAAACATTTTGCCTTAGACCAACCAGTAGTTCGACGTTTTCTTGTCGACATTTTTCGTCGTGGTCTCATTGATGTGCCTTCCGTGCAGCGATTTCTCTTGTTTCTTCTCGTTGTTAGATTAATGATAGTTTGCAACCAGGCCTTCACTCACTTTCAGGAAAGAGGATTAGCAGTATGCCTGCTAATCCGTTATCGCTCTCAAGTCTTGGTAAATTAGTCCTTTCAACTGCGTTTTTTGGGTAGTGGTTATTAAACTTCGTAAGCAATGTTTTGATCTTTCGCTGCAGGTTGTCAATATCAGTTCTGATCAACTTTACGATGTCCAATGAGTCAACAAGAACTGAATAAGCGTAAGTGTTGATTGTCTTAAAGAGATATTTACTATTAAGTTTGGTTTTCAGCACGTATGTCACTCGCTTCGTGAATTGAGTGGTGATTTCTTCTTTTATTGAACGATGAATAATTCTTTGGGATTGCTTAATTCCCAAATATTTATAGGTATTATATTATTACCTCTGAAATTCGAAAATTCATCTTGCGAAATGAATACACAATAGGATGTACCTTTCATTCCAAATACGCTGACTTTCAAAATGAGATTGATCTGGAAATCTAATTGTTTCAGTTCGTTCATGAAAAAATCTTGCTGGTCCATAAGGTTGCTTTAAATCGTGTCTCTGTCACTGCAAAAATTATTTTCGTGTATATATTTGAAGAAATGTTTCGTTATGGCAGTTTCGGAATTTAAATACGCGGTCACTATGGTGGAGTATAAGTATTTTAATGATTGAGAAGTGAATCCGCAATGAATTGAAATTTCTTTTGATGATGATTTTTTGAGTACTCTTTTCGCTCTGGTTATATATATATATGATACTTTCAATCCATGGCATTAAGATATTACTTCTAATTTTAATAATTTTCATTGTGTGTCATAAACAGCGAAAATATATACAAAATTTTGCGCATTGAAGTCGTGTTTGACCAATTCGTCGAGCATATCCATTGTAAACTAAGATAATCCTAAATAAAAAGATGTATCTATTGTATCTCTTAGATAGATTGAGAGATTGTATCTCTTAGATAGAAATCTAAGGGATACAAGTCCGTCGTATTTGACGTCAAATAGTTAGAATTTGTAAACATTTTCGAATTAATTCGGTTGCTTTTAGCCGTCGTCAGAGCTCTCAATGCCACATCATGAGGACAACTGAAACTCAATTGAATTAAAGATAACTTCGTATCCCATACTACTTCCTTGCGCTTTCTCTTTTCCTTTTTGTTTCGTGATAAACATCACAATTTGTAGAAGTGTGTGGACGAAGTGAAGTAAATCCTGTCAGGTCCAATATAACCCCAAGAAATTTAGTTTAAAAGTTGTGTTATAAACAAGTTTACTTTCTGGAGAATATTTCGAATCATTTTATGTATCTGATATATCCGAATACATAGAATAATGTGAAAACTAAAATATCTGAGACTAACTCTGCAGAGAAGATATTTTGAGGCATGGGAATTTGATTTGATTTTCTATTTGTTGATACCGTGATATATTTCCAAATGAAAAGTGAACGCTATGTTTGCTCATACCAAGCGTACTGATTCAAGATGAATCAATTACGGTAAACCTGCCTATTACTTGTTCAATGAATTTCCATTACAATAATTGAATATCATCTTGAATTTGCGCATGTTGGAGTAACCCTAATTGGACCAATACATCTGCATGCCACTCATCTCTATTGTAATTTCATTGCACACATGTGGAATAACCGAATCACCACCGCTCTAGGTAAACCTGCAGAATAATAAATTGATAGCTCTACTTCAAACATTTTCTGTCTAGTTTGATTTTACACCAGTTGTAGACCTCGATAGGCAACTAGTAATGGGTTTGTTCGCGGAACATGTTCATTATCATTTCAGTACAGCCGCTCATGCGCTTTGAGTATTGAGGCGTCCGTGGAAGATAAATTCCTGAAAAGGTTCGTTTTTTAACCTAAATCGAAAAAGATATATATTATATAGTTTGGGTTATGGTTACTTGCGAGGTAACAGGTAGTAAAGGTGTATGAGAGGGTACCTGGAATTCGTTGAAGTGTGCTTAATGTTTCTATATTTTCGGCGGCCTAACTTTAAAAATCACGTCATCCATTGCCAGACATTTATTACAGTTGCTACGCCCTGCCAGACATACCTAAACTTTAATAAATTAATAATTTTACTTTCGTTATAATGAACAAAAGCTGAATTGTGTATATGTTACTTGAAAACCTATGAAAGATGTTACCTCAATAGCCAGACAGTTTTTTTAAAGAGGTTTTTTACATCTTGTTAGACACCTTGAGAGTCCGCTGTAGACACGAGCGCGAGGTAACAGCTGTTTAAGCGGGTGCAAATGAGATAAGGCGCTGATAATCCCCTATCAGTACAGTGTGAGCTTTCACCTCGCACAATCTGTCGTTTATGGATGCATTGCACTATTATGCGTAAAACCAACGTTTTATAATATAATTGATATTTACTGTCACCTCGCGTTCGCGCCTACAGCGGAATCTCAATGTGTCTGGCAAGATGTAAAAACCATCAAAACTGTCCAGCTACTGAGGTACATCTTTTTATAGGTCCCAAGTAACTTATATAAAATTTAGATTTTATACTATAACAGAAGTATAATTATAATTTATTAAAGTTTGGGGGTGTCTGGCAAGGAGTAGTAACTGTGATAAGTGTCCGGCAAAGGATGACGTGATTTCTAAAGTTATCCCGAAGAAAATATAAAAAATTGAAATTTATACTTTAACGAATTTAAGGTATCATTTGATACACCTTTACTACCTGTTAACAAACTCTTACTCGCTGGTCTATCTTACCTTTGTTGGGGAGAACAAATAGGAGAACATTGCACAGAGATATTTTCAGTTTTTATAAAATCACGAAGGTCTGGCCATCGTATGGAATATTTTTATAATATCGTCAATTTCAGATATGTGAGCACTTAAACACATCATATAATAATCTTCATCCCAATGAAGTTTGTCCATAAGGCAAGAAATAACAAAATTTAATGTCAATAATGCGTTCGAAATTTTGCTGAGCTAGTTCAACTTCTTCAATTTGTCTTGGAAGGGCAATAGTTTGAAGTAATTTTCCCACTCCGCCTAGTATTTTCTGAGAGTGTGTTGACCATATTTTATTTCTCGAGTCAAATAATCTTTGAGAAGAATTTTCTTCTCTTCCAATTATCTAGCTTTCCGCTCGAGTTTCTTCTGTTTTTTCGTTTCCAATCTAATTTTCTTTTCAATCAAAGCCAATTCTCGAGAATTCTGTAAATCTTAAGGTTTTAGTTCTAGATTCATTTCTTCAAATTTCAGTGGAAATTATTCTTGAAAATTTTTATCGATGTCACAAAGTTAAAGTAAGTGTCAAGATGTGATTTGTAGTATCTGTGATTGATTATATGAGGAGTGTTTCCTAATTTCAGGGAATTTATCTAAAATTGTTATTACTACGTAAATTTGCGCTAATATTTCAATGCGGTTTTGCAGCAAAATCTCAACTTAACTGAATACATTTTGAACTTCTTCAGAGTCTCCCCAATTGATATAATTATGACACATTTTGGTTAAACTATCAAATCAACGAACAACTCGTAAGAGATATTTCATATGATGATCTCTAGGCACAAGATCCAGAGAATGAGGTGAGTGTGGAGGCAATCCTTATCGTGAATCCTTCACAACATCCTTATTTTTCCTTGCGGTGTGTATTTTTGCATTATCCATTGCAATAACGACCGCTTATGTAACATTCCAAGCCATTTAATAACAAGTGCCTGTAGCAGTTGTACATATTCGAATGATGATCTGCTTTAATTGTTTTACTTTTTCCTAAATGCTTTCACCTTTTATAAAATAACGACGGCCTGGTCGTCGTGGGCTCTTGCTTTATTATATAACTACAGGTACAGAAATGTTAAAAAAACCAATCTCAGGAATGAAAGTAGTAATTAATCTAGACTATGGAATAATCTATATTAGTAGATATGGTGTTGGTTGTAATTAATTTCCAAAATATCTCAAATTGGAAATTCCTTCTTGTTTTCCATTCTTTCTATGTAGCAGAGGATTTTGTTGAATTTGAATATCAATATGAATGAATTGCTGGGTGCTAACGAGTCGTTCAATAATGAGGTGTTCTAATGTTAACATGGAAACCAAAACTGCTGGAAACTTGAGCTTGTGACTTTAAGTTAAATTAATGAGCAAATTAATGCGCTCTTTAAATTGTGAACCCTCCCAAGCTCTGTACCTTTATATTCACCAAGTTCTGTTGACACAAGAACCGAAATTCATTCTGATTTTGATGTCTCCATTAACCGTTATAATTAATGCATTGGACTTTCTGCAGAACCATTTCTCTATGAGGTGTCACTGTTCCTCGAAAAATTTTGAAAGAAGTGATCATTCCTGCACATTGGACCTCTATGAAAACTGAAATATTAAAATAATTAATCGATTGGGCCGATACTTGATGAAAATTTGAATGAATAATTCTAATAACACTAAGTAGTTTTTTGATTTTCACCATAATTAAGTTGAACATAACAATATTGTTTCGCCAACACAGTGGCTTCATCAGATGGAGATGATAAACTGCAACTTATCATCTACACTGTGTTGGCGAAACAATATTGTTATGTTTAACTTAGTTGTAGTGAAAAACAAAAAACGACTTAGTTTTATTGAAATAATGTAATTATATGGAGTATATTCAAAGAAAAAAACAGTACACTTAGAGTATATATAGAGAATGACAAATCACCTACTGTGGAGAAGTATTTGAATATTGTATATTTTCGTTCGTTACTTTACGATAATGCAGCATATCATAGAAAAAACTTCTCTCTGTTTTTCCTAAGTATATTTATTATTTCACAATTATTATTGATTTATATGCTTATATTTATTAGGAATATACATCGATGAACATCGGAACTGGGATAACCATATAATTGAATTTGGAAGAAAAGTGAACTCAGTACTGTACAGTATAAAGATAATAAGTAGATAGCCCAATGGGAACTCCTTGAGAGTGTTTTACTATGCAAACTTTAAAGGTTTTATGAAATTTGGGCTGATCTTCATTGGCAGCAGTTCACTTATGGAGGATAGTTTTTGCGTTCAGAAGCGAGTCATCAGAACACTTTTGGGACTTCGGAAATTTCTCCGGATTTTCCGGAAAAATAACTTTCTGACGGTATATGCTCATTACATCCTGAAAAATCTAAATTTTTAAAACAAAAACAGGGAGAAATTTGTTAAATGCAACGAAATGCACATCACACGTAACCTGAATTACCGCTTTCCTAAGCAAAGACTGATGTCTTCTGAGCAACATCCAGATTACATTTCTGTGAGATTCTTCAATAAGCTTCCGGATAGTGTAAAGATATTTGTAGAACAGAGTTGATTTTAAAAAGTGTTAAAAAACTTTTAATTGAATTGGAATCATACTCCTTGGATCATTACTGGAATATGTGTTAAAACGATAATTTTGTTTGTTTTTACTGACGTTGTTTCATTTGATGCATCATGTTTGTTAACTAGAGCATCCTTTGAAATAAATATCTTATTATTAATATTATTTCATTATATGAAATGTTGTAATATTTCAAAACTGCTGTCGCTATATAATAAATATAGTGATAAAAATAATATCTATTTTTCTCTATAATATAAAATAATTACTGCTTTAATTTAAGTATTTTTAATTACTGCTTACACAATCTGAAATTTGCGAACCCCACTTCAAGAAAGAAAGCTCCGCAATAATTTTACTCAACTTCAGCTATCATTTCTTACTTGATATCAGATATTTTCCTGAAATTTTACTATCGATAGCATCAATGGGAGTTCACTTCTATATGGCTTTAGAACAAGATATCAAGTTCAAGCAGGATATAGCATTGAAGTGGAGAGATCCTTTTTTTGCTTATGAACCCACATCCCTTCTAGTAAGATAAGAGAGAGAAGTAAGTGGAAATCCCAACGTATCGAATTGAGGGATAAGGCATTTATTTATAAATTCAATGGACGATGAATCTACTCTGTGATAGTTCATAATTAAATGAGGGGTAATAATAAAAACTTGTCTAAAAATCACTGACTGAACAATTCTTTATTCGACTAGTTTCGCCTTTTACAGCATTATCAAGAATGAATACATATTACAAAGACAACCTATAAATATTTTGCAAACCGGTTCGGACCACCTAGAATAGAAGTGGGGGTTTCCAAATTTTAACAGCGGGGAATGGTTAGGTCTAACTGGTCATTAAGAAGATCGTACTTATCGGATTTTTGAAGTTTATTTATTTCCATGGCTTCCAGGTAGTTCATTTTAATCCCTTTTTTCACAGAAATGAAGTATCTTAGGTTTAAAACAACTTGAGATCTTATGTCCTGTCGACTCTAGATGTTCCCGAAAAGCAGATTGTCCGTTTTTTACGTGTTCTTTTAGCCTAGTTTCAAAACATCTTCCGGTCTGGCCAACATATGACGACTCACATTCTTCACAGTCTAACCTATAAATTCCAGACTTCTTCATTGGCTCGGATTCGGACAATTTGTTATTAAAGATCATTCTATCCAATCTACTGTGACTTGAAAATGCTATATTTAAATTATTATTTTTGAAGAACTTAATGATTTTTGAAGAGGGAACGTGTGTATAAGGGATGCTCACATATCTTAATTCATTTCTGTCATTATTACTATTGATAGGCCGCACTACATCAATAGTAATAATGACAGAAATGAATTAAGATATGTGAGCATCCCTTATACACACGTTCCCTCTTCAAAAATCATTAAGTTCTTCAAAAATAATAATTTAAATATAGCATTTTCAAGTCACAGTAGATTGGATAGAATGATCTTTAATAACAAATTGTCCGAATCCGAGCCAATGAAGAAGTCTGGAATTTATAGGTTAGACTGTGAAGAATGTAAGTCGTCATATGTTGGCCAGACCGGAAGATGTTTTGAAACTAGGCTAAAAGAACACGTAAAAAACGGACAATCTGCTTTTCGGGAACATCTAGAGTCGACAGGACATAAGATCTCAAGTTGTTTTAAACCTAAGATACTTCATTTCTGTGAAAAAGGGATTAAAATGAACTAC
Organism: Henosepilachna vigintioctopunctata; assembly: GCA_030704895.1. NCBI lineage: Eukaryota > Metazoa > Arthropoda > Insecta > Coleoptera > Coccinellidae > Henosepilachna > Henosepilachna vigintioctopunctata. The sequence continues at coordinate 3,807,821 of JARQZJ010000093.1, read as the reverse complement.
CTGGAAGCCATGGAAATAAATAAACTTCAAAAATCCGATAAGTACGATCTTCTTAATGACCAGTTAGACCTAAACCATTCCCCGCTGTTAAATCTCTGATAATTTGGAAACCCCCACTTCTATTCTAGGTGGTCCGAACCGGTTTGCAAAATATTTATAGGTTGTCTTTGTAATATGTATTCATTCTTGATAATGCTGTAAAAGGCGAAACTAGTCGAATAAAGAATTGTTCAGTCAGTGATTTTTAGACAAGTTTTTATTATTACCCCTCATTTAGGCATTTATTTAGCGAGGTGGAAATCTAGTTGATGATTTGGTTGTTATAATCGTGAATTCGAAAGATATATAGTGGCACTGTGGTTTTTTGCAACTCTATTCGAAACGTTATTCCCAAATTGCCATAAGTTGTGAATAAAAAATGAACTTTATTCAAGTTTTTATATGCATTTTTAGTATTGATAAATGTAGTTTAACATGTAGTTAAACCATGACCTAAGACATTTTCAGTATCACTTAATATTCGAGTTGTAACTTTGAAGAAACAATGAGTTCTGAATATTTTTTTTTGGTACTCAAAAATAAAATATTATGACAAAGTCAAATATTGAGCCAGATAGACTGAAGAAGACAGCGGTATGGTGAAATGTACGTCACAATTATCCAATAAAATTGGGTAAATCTAGTCAACATGATTTTCTTTATTACTTTCATTTCAAAATTAATTTACATCAAGTAATGGGTGTAGATATTGAATGAATAAATCTGACCTCGAAGTTTAATTTTCAAATGAACACAATTATTATAAATTTGAGGATTTCTGCGTGATATTTTCTCTAGCCATTTTATTTCGAAGCCCTCTTTCGATAAGCATTTTGGTACCGTATTTTGCGTCGGTTTTTGCATTATTCTCATTTATATGCTAAACACACGACTATTAATTTGCAAGTTAGATTCATGTTGTCAAATAAAACTGAAATTGAATGTGCACAAGAAATAGTATTATCCGATATGAATGGAAGCTGCAGTGATTCCAAAGAAGTTATATCTTACCAGAAATATCACATAAGGAAATTAATTATATAATAAGCAATGAAACTTCAAATTATAATGAATTAAATTATAATACATTGATCAACAGCATTAATTTGGTGTTGATGAATGTAATCCTTCGGAAAATTTGAATTATCATTCTTTGAAATGTGCCAGTTTGAAAATTTTTCCCGCATATTCACGATTTCCTTTCTTAAAATTGACCTGGTTTCATTTATGGTGGTAATATAATATCGCTTATTTTCCAGTCTTTGAATAAACCAGAATAAACCAGAACTATGGAAATTAAATCTTTGATGTCACAATATCAATCAAAACCTCAGTTTCAGTGTATTACAAAAGCGTTATTAAACAATAATTTCTAGCCACAATTCACATTTCAGTTATTATCGATCCGTCCCTACTACGCACGGTTCACTACACTTTCAGTTTGACCGTGGCTTCGAATGTTTCATATATTCTAAAGCATTTATCATAATGATAGAAACTATATTTACATTTGACAGCTATGACTACTGAAACGAAGGATAGTTGTCATTGAATAAACGGATAGAAATGTATATTTTCTCGGGGAAACGTACGTCAAGAATACGTAAAATGGCGACTATAAGTCACTAATTGTCACCAAAATATTTTGTTGTATGCCTTGAGGTCTTGAACTCAATTCTTGAGCTAGGTTTCGGAATATTTTGTATTTTGAAATCTTCTTCTTGAAGTGTCATCATGTTTCTTTATAGAAGCGCTTCATTTGGCCATCGACAAGGTAGATGTATTGCAGCATCCCCTTAGGTAATAAAAATTAGATTTCAGAATGGAATATCTTAGGTAACACCCAAATTCATAGAATCTCAAATTGCCTCAATATTGATACCTGTTTTTCCAAATTTGTTGTTATTATTCTGTTAGCATCTAAAGTTGTTTGTAAGGACTAAACGCGCCATGCTATGTTGTCAATGAAGTGTAAATCATGAGTTCAAGTGTTTGACTTTGAGTTAATATTCAGTTGTTTTTATACTATGATAATAATATCAGATGAATTTTTACACGATGTTACCCCTTAGAATGATGGGAAATTACATCACATTCTAACAAATAACACAATTTACAATGAGATTTTTTTCCCGACTTCAAAAAGGTAGATTCCTGAAATTGCAGTAGGTAATTTGAATGCAGAATCCGCTCTTCAAACTTGCATTTGAAACTTTAAAAATGTCAAAAGAATATTCTCCAAATTCTGTCTTCCTTATCCAGAGCACTGATTATATTCAAATAACTGCCTCTAGATAAGAATTAACTCCAGTAAAATACGTTATTGATTTGCAGTACTGCCTCTCATACTACGGAAAATAATTCCCATTTGCGTTCAGTTCATTCGAATTGAATTGGCCCCAATGAATTCGATATCGAAAAGTTTTCCGAGTAAAGTTGAGGAGTTTCCGATTACGTCTATCAGTGTACAGCATAGAATGAAATTTTATGTTGACATATAACAATGAATAAAAAGTTCCTCAATTAAATTGCAATGTTGAATGTTATCAGACTTCCCATTTTAAGCATGAAAATTGTATTTTACTGGAGCAAATTCGAATTTATTCCTAAAACATCTGGATCGCAGTCATTTGCGATCTCAATAATTGGAAACAGTGTATTTATATCAATTTCCATTTTGCAAACTTTGCAGGTTAGTTATGTCTCAGTAGTTATTCATAATATTTACCCAGATTTCCAGAAAACATAGTTGAAAGTTGAACAATATTAAAATTTCACTACATATGTTTGAATGATTTCAATTAATACTTGTTATCAGTTTACGACGATAGCGAGTTTTTAAATAAACACTGACTTTTTCACAGATATAAATGAAAAAACATCTAATGAAATGAAATGCATTTTTTTAAAATGGATCATCCGTATTGTTCATTATTTAATAACGTAATAGCAAATAGCGCATATTTTCGATCAATCATAAGTTGTCTCTTCTTATGAATCTATCTATAAATCTATAATTTATAATAAATCTATCTATAAATCAATAAATCGAGTGTATCTTCCCGAAGAAGAATTATCCCGAAGAATTGAATGAAATATGGGATAAAAATAGTATCTAATAGAATTATGTGCTACTACTTTTTGAGAAGTACCTTTTGGGTTTCGTAAGATTTATCATCTATAGTGTCCGCTGGAAATTCTAATAATTTTATCAGAACTCAAGGATTTGAGATATCAAATCGAGATAGCTAAAGAGACGAGAAAAAGTTCTTATGTACAGAAATGACTGATTTCGAAAAAAATTATTCAACGTTATTGAGAAAATGATACCTTTGTATCGATTATATAATATTCGGTTTATAGAATAATTTTTTTCTTCATCAAAACTACAGCCATTTAGAACGGACTACGTATGAATTGAATTGAAATAATTTGCTTCTGTCAAAACAGGCGAAGACAAGCTGAAAATGAAATCCACGATGGCCATTTTTGGAAAAGGATCGATTGGCTGTACTTTCGAAAATTGCAGAAAACCACAAAATACAGTATGGTAATTGCCAAATAACACTCTAGCAGTTCGACTTCGATTCAAAAGTTATTTTTTCAAAAAGGAAACCCACATTGAGAATTTGGTCCATTTCACAGCCTTTTATCGGAAAAAGATTGTGGATATTCATAGAGGAAATGTGTGTCTATCTGAGTCGAAACTGAGACGCGACTGTAAGCTGGGTGAGATTTTCACGAAGGTTCATTTTTAACTGGCATAGAATTGTTTCATTGATTGTTGATCGTGAACGCAGAATTGATGGTGCTTACTATTGCGAGCTTCACAATAGTGAAAAAGCGAGTGAAAAGTCATACTGCTTTGCGACAATGCCTTACCGCAAAGTGATGTCCTCAAAATTTGTGGGTAAAAAAAACGAGTGGGTCTCAAAATTTCAGTACACGCCCTGGACTCAACTTGATTAACTTCCTTACAACTCAGATTTATCGCCTGTAATTTTCATTCGTTTTAACCGCTCAAAAAGCTTCAAAGCTTGAGTGATAAAACAATTCGTAAGTGATCACAAACTGAAAGAATTCAGTACAAAAATTCGTAATTGTTCAGCGTTTTTAATCGAAACCATTATCGAAAAATGTAAAATCTCGTCGTTTTCCGATTGAGTTGATAATATCATTAATTATATAGATTAACATCAATGAAATATAAATGTTTTCTTCGAATACAGGTATTAAGAGCAAATAATGTTTCCATATACATTCATACAACCGAAATTCAAACACTTGAACTTATGATTTACACTTTATTGACAACATAGCATGACGCGTTTCGTCGTTATAAACGACTTCTTCATATGCTAACAGAATACACATCATGATTTGTTGCCAATAAAGTGTAAATCAAAAGTTCAAGTGTTTGAATTTAAGTTTATATTCAATTATAAAATATTTACATCAAGTAAACGTCAACACTATTAAATACGTTCATACAATTTCATTTTATCACTCATCATTCAATTTTTTAATTTGTGTTTTGATATATCTCAAAATTAAGTTGAAGTCGTACATAACTACGATTTTTTGGATGTTTATATGAAGCAATTTCAAGTAACACCGAGTTATTCGACAACTACCGTGTTATATCTTCAGGACATAAAAAACTTCTCGATATAATTATAATTAGCTATTTCGAATTAATTAGTTAGTTTCCATTTCCAAAACTATTCAGATCGATCTCAAATTTTCCCCGAAATCTCACTGAATTATTTCAATTCAAGTTTTCATGTGCGAAAGTAGAAAAAGTAATCGAACACATCAAAACTAGCAATGGAAGTAATGAATGAACTTCATTTATCGATTTGGATAATTCTATCAATAAAGAAATCATTCACAAATTTATGCAATGATTAAAAATAAAATTATTGAAACTATAGAGAATTTCCGTAGTTGCTATCAATACAGACGTTTTGACTATACAGATTCGACTATACGATACATATATTGATTCGCCTTCATTCCATGTATATAAGTATGTAAAAAAAACCATGTTTGAAAATTCAAATTTATTGTGATCACTAGTTGTAACTGAACATAAATTACTTATAATATATAAGCTAATCATAGAAAAAAAGACCATGTTTCTTGTTCTTACATATGCAGAAAAGTTTTAATTTTTCTTATTTTTTTCCTTATAACTATTTAAAGTACAATTCTGTGGTTTATTTAGTATTGTTTATTTTATCTCGAACCACCAAGAGATGGTTGCAAGGCTTAACTTGTAAACGCTGTAATATTTTGATATTCAATCGATAATGATCGTTGAGAAAACCCTTTCTTCTTTCCATTAGCTCAAACTTTTATGTATTTTCCACATAAAACTCTCCGAAATATTATCATAGATCTGAGTTTCGTGGATCATTCAACTGGAATATCTGAAATAAAGTAACTTTTTCTTGCTTTCTTGAAGAGCCCCTCTGAAATTTCTTGGACGGCGAAAGAGGGTTGAGTTATTTCATTTATAACTTTCTGTGCGTTTCTGTGATAATAGGGAATACAATGACAATCGAGTTGGCAATAAATGGAACTATCCCAGAGTGTCGTATTTCTCTAAAAACTTCGTAAAACAAACTAACTTCGTGAAACTAACTTTATGTAGGAAAGTAATTTCGCGGAATGGTATCATTTTTGAGATCACGAGTTAACTCCAGAAAAATTTGATATGGGGTTGATTTCAACCGGACACTAATCACCCAGAGAAGAAGGTTGTCTGTTCCGAATGAGTAATTATGTAAGAAACTTGTAGATTTTCAAATTGACGATTATTATATTTCTTAACACATACAGGTTTCACCAGCTGAAATGAAAACTGTTAATCTGCTACATTGTACAAAGTCATTTCATTATATTGTATGAATTCGTTTTTTATTTATGGTTTGGTATAGTTTCTGTATTTTTAAAGAATGAAAAAATTAAATGAAATTTCAAAACTGCCAAAATATTGAATAAAGTATTATTGAATTACTGAAGAACATAAAACAGGACAGGAAACTAATTTAAAAGCAACCGTTCAGACATGTTTCGATCAAGTTGGATCTCATCTGGAAATGAAATCTGCAAAAGCAAACTAGTTCGAAGGATGTGACTAATTTTAGACTTCCACATGAACTTTTATTAATGATATGATATCTTTCTATAATATTTGCAGAGAAAACAGGCCTTCTGATTTATTAAAAACATTTTATTCGAGTCGAAGTTTCGTTGCAATTGCATTCAACTATTGAATAATTATATAATTCATCACAATTTGACGTTTAATATCCATTCAAATTGTAATTTTTCAAAGAATCAATAAAACTTTTTCGCCTCTTCAATATTCAGAGGAATGTTTTTGGCTCAGAATTTGCAAGGGTAAGTGTAATATTCTCCTTCACCATAGGGAAACCTCTGAAATAATCATTGTAAGCTAGATGGTTCGAGTGAGTGTGATGTTATTTCTGAAATTGAATTATACGCTGCGTTTCAATATAGTGATAATGAAAATTTTTATTTTGATACCCATTTAGTTTCGAAGTGTTTGAGATTGGTGACAGAATTAGCTCTGTTTGACCTCTTTTCCAATTGCAGCGCATTCTATCTCATATGAGGACCCATCATGCATTGGAACTCAATTGGAAGCAGCATTGGCATGTGTTTCAAGATTATTAGCTCTCCTAAGAACGGCCTAGCTAAGTTCAAGGTGTACGAACCTGGAGATAGAACCAACAACAAAAGAACGCACCTGTAAAGAAAGTCTCTACTAGTAGGCCTCCAGGCGAACTCCATGGGTTTGGAGATATGAAATAAGCTCAAAACACGTGTCAACGGCTGTTTCCAATTGAGTTGCTGGCTATACCAAGAATCTACTCGTTCTGATAAACTGAGAGATATTGGTGTAGTCTTCGACCAGAAGATTTCCTTTGTCCCACACATCACCCAACTTATTTCATCTGCCTCGAAAATATATGGATTATATTCATAGGACTATTTAATACCTAATCCGTAGCAAGTTGGAGTATGGCAGCATGATCTGGCATTCTATTTATACTTGCATTCAACGCCATCTTGAGACTATTCAGTGAAGGTGTTTGAAGTTCTTAGGGAGGATAAAGTGTATCCACAGAGAGGAGTCAATCACAACGAGTCAACAATTATCGAGTCGATTTAGTTTAATCTCATTGCAGAGCAAGAGAAGAACTTTATCAATCAAATTTTTGTACAAATTACTGCACAATAGTACTGATTGTCCTCCTCTCTTGTCCGCTTTGAAATTTCGTGTTCCTAGGCAAAATTCTCGTAATACAGAATTATTCCACCTAGAGACTCCGAGGACCAACTCCTAATACAATCACCCATTTGGTTTATGGAGTCATTCAATAGAGTTGCCAATAATTTTGACATTCACTTTGACTCCTTAAAAGATATTATTATGAGTAATGTGAACAAAGGAAATTGAGTAAAATGAATCGACTTAGATTGAGTTCTTTGAATATTTCATTGAATGCTATAATGTAGTTATCAGTTACTACTTTTTTAGAATAGATTGAGCTCTCTGTTATATCTTTTTCATTTCCATTATTTAGTTAGTATTCAACATTATGTTATTATTTTCTGTAATTGGAAATTATTCCTGTTAAGAAAAAAGCACTTATTTTTATTGTCATTGTATATATATATATATATATATATATATATATATATATATATATATATATATATATATATATATGTATATATATATATATATATATATATATTATATATATATTAACTCTTTTTATATGTTAACTCTATCATTTTGGAATCCATTCAGTTAAAAGTTCCTAACTTCAACCAATTAACGATGAGTTTCTGTTTCGCAGAGAATAATGTTAGTAGGAAAATGCCGATAATCCAATCAAGCAGTCCATGAACGTGAAAGCCTCTGCCTTTTAAAGTCGGATAATTTGTCGAGTGATTTGATGAGATATCACAGATTGCTATTATGATTCAAGTCTGCTTGAATCTCCAATGGAGACTTCATCAGATAGTTGAAAGTAGAATAAAGAAAAATCTATAATATATATATATATATATATATATATATAAATGTATATATATATATAATATATATATATATATATATATATATATATATATATATATATATATATATATATATATATATATATATATATATATATATATATATATATATATATATATATATAAATTTCTCAATTTTGATAAACGATGGCTGAGCCGAACAAAATCCCAGGTTTTCTTTGATTAATCAATCTTTCAGTTTCATCTTCTTCAATGAATTTTATTTTTATTCTTTGTTCGAAAAACTTTGGATGAAATGCTTACGCCTTCAATTAGTGATGCTGATATATAATTGGCAGGTTCATCTAAAATTTTCGATGTCCTTCGAATTTTCGTTGATAACCTTATGATTAAATTCAATTATTCTGATAATATTTTCACTGATGATATCAGAATGATTCATTCGTCAAAACATTATTCTTGAGGCCGAAACAAGAAGGATGAATGCGTGCATAATTATGATTATGGGAAATACAGAAATTCTCTTTGTGATACTTCCATATTTCATACAAATATAATAACTAAGTAACAATGCAGGTAGTCATGTAGTCATGTACCTGATGAATGAATGGTTCGTATCACCGAAACGTAAAAGTCTACTTTCAATTCACAATGCCATATTTTTCAGAGCTATTCTCTTTTATCATAGCGTTATTCTGCTTTGAATATCTTCAACTCTCCAAACCCCTCTTCACAATGAACGAAAACAATGGTCACTTGAGACACTCTTGTTAGAATATTCGAATGCTGGGAAATATTGTTATTTTTTGAGCTGTTTCCTGAAATTATTACTTTGAGAATGGAAAATGCCAGTAGTTGAATTTACATTCACATAAACAAGCAATCACATAAATAGTTCAATATATATATATATATATATATATATATATATATATATATATATATATATATATATATATATATATATATATATATATATATATATATATATATATATATATAGTTATATATATTTATATTTACCTGAGATTTACGTTGTTTGTTTATTATACACTCAGGTAAATACCGTCAAACTCTTAACTTAGATTTTCAATACACAAACCTTGTTTTTCAGACGAAATATATATATATATATATATATATATATATCTATATATATATATTAATATATATATATATATATATAAAAATATATAGTTTCGTATAAAGAGTTTACACTGTATATAAGTATGTAGAATTCAGGCAACGGAAATAATCGGTCTGGTGAAATGTTTAATAACTCAATTAATTCATTACAATTCTCGATATTCCGACACTTTTTGTGTCTTCTTCAGGAGAAAAGTGCCATAACCTTGCAGCTTGTTTTTTTCTTGAAGAAGACATTCCCGGATCAAGAGATTTTGAAGATGTTTCACTTTGAATTATTTCACGTAAGCAGTGCATATTATCGTTTCATCTTCAATTATGTCATGCCAAAGACCGAAAAATTGGTTGATGGAATTACAAGAAACCAAAAACGAATGTTTCTTGTTTGTGTTATGTTTTTTTATGTTTTGTTATGACTTGTTGTGTTCATCTCAATGATCGTGAGGAATATAGGGAGCAGGTAGAAGTGAACGTTAAAATATTGCAACTATCACCTAAATAATTTCAAAAATATTCAAACTGAAATTGTGAAAAAGTTGATAGTATGATAGTCGTTAGACAAATGAGCATTTTCAATTGATTTTGTTCAGTTTCATTCAAAGCAAAATAATGAACGAATTGTTCCGGCGCATTCACCATTTTCCATTTAAATATTTTTAAATTGTGGTTTTAATGAATTTAACATAAATCATAATACTTTTCAATGACAGATATCATTTCGAAATGACTATTTTCATATTTCTTCTCTAATATTTGCGTTAAACTTATATTCTTCAGCGACATCTGTTTATTGAGAAAATTTTGCTTCAGTTGTGAAGTTCAGGTTTCAAGAATTGTATCGTTCTACCCTCGCAAGTTATTGATTGGGTGCCGTTTACTTTTATAACATACGAGATGTTTGAAAGAGCTTTGTTCATGATCTCTTCTGAATATAGATTGGAAAGTATTGGCTGGAGTAGACATCACTGTCTATCCGCCTTCTTATTCAGATTTGAGTCTGTCTTTTCTCTCCATATTTGCAGCAGTACATGTTACTGAAAACGTGGATTATTTCAAATCCCGTGTTTTCTGGAAATGTTTCGTTTTTCAATTCCTATGAGTTAGATCTTTCTATGAATAATCGACTTTTATATGCTTGAACGCATGTAGAAGCTCTGAAGCTTGTTATTGGGTAATTGGAAATTCATCGATATTTTTGTTTCTACTGAAACATCTCTCAGCCATGATATTCAAGAAAAATATTTTTAGAAACATATTTCAGAGTACACATTGATTTTCAGTTTCAATTCATTCGAGTAACAAAAGTGAAATTATCGTTAGAGCCCGCAATTAAAAGCAGACTTTGACACGTATTTTGATTTTGTTATCTCTTTTCAGAATGAGGTGCAGATGAACCTCAAATGTGAGGTCATCACTTTTACGCTTCCACAATAACTCTCCGAGTTAGGAGATTTCAACAGCTGTTTCCAATTGCGGGCTATACCAATAATTCTGCTTTCGTTCAAATAATAAATATATATATATATATATATATATATATATATATATATATATATATATATATATATATATATATATATATATATATATATATATATATATATATATATATAATCTTATATACTCAGTCATATATATATAGATATCTTAATCTAAATATCAAAATATTTCAAATGAAATTCACAATCTTTCATACTCAGCCAGCTGTCTACAAATATCAAATGTTTCAAAAAAACGTCAGCTGTCTACAAAAATGTTATCAGCGAGAACGAACCAACCGCTTTCGAGAATGAATATTTAGAGTGCTTCGAAAAATCATTGACCTTGATGAATAATAAAAGATACAATTGTTTCATCATTGTTATGAATTATCAGTCCTTATTTAGTCAATCAATCGATGAATTTCAAAACTCTCCTGGTCCTTTATCCGAATGAGGAGAACAAAAAATTATGAGAAGCCTCAACAAACCGCATTGGTACCGACCAATGCTGGTGATTTACCTATCAAAAATCGGTAGATGCCCCTTCCTTACATTCCAGGCTTGACTGAGCAACTCATTAATTTATGGAGACCTAAGGACAAGGAAGACCTGATATTTGCCAAATACGACGCTATCACAGTAGGCAAACTGTTTTCAAATCTTAATGAAGATCTACTTAAAGATCCTACCAAAGCTTTACAGAGGACTCATGTAGTGTACCAAATCAAGTGACAGGATTCAATGCAATATTCAATGCATCGTACAAGCCATATAAATTTTAAATGGCCGTCTAACATCACCTAACAGTGGGTTGAAAGAAAATAAGAATCATGTGCCATGGTTAAGCATTGTATTTCGAACAACCACACAATAAACTCAAATAGTGTCAAAATCTTAGATGTGGAAAGGAATGAAACAAAAAAAGAATTCTTGGAGATGAACAGAATTCAACATAATGAAAACACAATGAACAGTAGAACAAATATTGACAAACTTACTTGCATATATAGCCTGCTCATTGATTTTGACAAAGAGAAAAAAAATAAACCACAAAGAACGTGACAATGAAGGATAGTTTTGATTTATTTGGGAAAACCGATAAACCTCGTAGCGGGTGTGATCACTGAGTGGAAAAGAAGAACTGACATGCAAAGAAACCAAAGCACTTGGAATGATTGTTACTCTATGTATATAACCTGTAATTTATGACCCCATACACACCGAAAATACAAAAAGCGATTATGATAAAAACGAAATAATTTAAAAGTTGATTTTTAGTGAATTCTTTTATTTGATAACATTTGAAGGAAGTTTAGTTTAAGATTGTGCATATATAATTAGTGAAAATTTTGTCCAAGAATTGTTTCGCTAGGACTTTTAAATGTATAACCTCACTGTACCTCGGTAAATGTTTTTTCCAATGATGATAAGGTAACCGTTGTTGATTTCCCTGTAATTTGTACTGACTGGAAAGAAAATAACTCATATTTTACGAATCAATTTATTTGCTGTAAAATAATTCAATTTCCAACCAACAGTGAATTGTTTACTGAAATAACCTAAGTACTTCATATTATAATTTTTCTGCAGTTGAAAAAGAATTCTAAATGAAGGCATATAGTTCGTTCAATAATCAAAATACATAACTCAATGTTCAATGTTATACTATTTGAGCAATCGTGATATTATATAAATTTCATTGGAATGTTTGAAAAATGAAGTCAGTTGATTGCAGGTTCGCTGATCTCTTGCTGAAACATTTTTGTATTTATTGAAGCAGATGGACTGAAATATAGCTTTTGAAACTGAGGTAACACTCCTAAGAAATTGTCAAGTAATAATTCAGTATAGTGTTTTTGAAACTGAGCCAGGTGTTTCTCAGTCAATATATAATTGAAGGATTATTGCAATTCGTATTCCAATAGATTCATAATAGATTTTAATACAATAAGAGCAAAAAACTTTTGAGAAATCCTGAAAAAATTCAGTATAATGATACATAGTTGTTGAATGTCATCTTGCTCTCAGAGAGTTTGTAAATTGGTGTCGAATGAACAATCTGATAGTCAACGTTGACAAAACTGTATATGTTCATTTTTGTTTGAAGGGCAATGGAATTAATACCTTGAATGTTAAATATGATGACAACACTATATCATCATCACAATCGAATAAGTTTCTCGAAATATATGTAGACAGAAATTTGAGATGGACAACACACATTGATTTTTCATGTAGAAATTGAGTAACTCATTTTTTGCAATCTCTAGAATTAAGAACATTGTACACAGAAACTGTGTTATGAATGTGTATTACAGTCTTGTATATAGTCATCTAAATTATAATATTCTGTTGTGGGGCTGCTCTACAGAAAAGAAAAAGGTATTTAATACACAGAAGCGAATACTTCGATTAATATTTAATATTTATCAACGAACATCTTGTAAACCTATCTTCATTAATAATTACATACTCACCTTACCGTGTTTATATATTTATAGATGCTTGTTATATGTTAAAGAAAATGAAGATAGGGTTATTAAATAGAATAGTAATCATGACTATTCAACAAGGTACAGTGATGAGCTACTTATTCCTATACATAAAATAGCTAAATTTGAGCACTTCTCTCTATTACCAGTGTATTAAAATCTTCAACCATTTGCCGTCAAATTTGAAAGTACTGAAAGCTCATTTGCTTAAGAAGGGAGTTAAGTTATTGGTCTTAATAAAGGCATACTATAGTGTGACAGAGTACTTCGATGATTCGAATGTAGGCAATAATGTATGAATAAATTTTTTGTATGATACGTTTGTTTATTTGTTTACCACGAATGTGCCTCACCAAGTGAAATTGTCTCAAATGTTCAATATTTCTCTTCTTTGGGACCGTTCAAGTATTACGTAAGCACTATTCGGGGACGTGGGGGTCTTTGCTTTGCTTATTTTGGATGACATGGGGGGCAGGGGGTCTAGATGATGATTACGTCATCAGGTGTTATTTACTTTTTTAAACATATGGCAACCCTCACCTTATCTTTACTTGAAAACTAAACGCATTTTCTGGGATTTCCTCAAATGTTTCATATGTTTCAATTACCACAAGTAAAAACTGAACACGCACACTGACAGGAAAGTTAGACCTGTAAGAGTCGCTGGTCGTCGTGCTGATGAACTGATGTGCATTATTCAAAATTTAGAGCACGATGATGTTGAATGACTCCATAAAAATGACGTAGACATTCCAAAATTGTATGAAAGTGAGCAGAGTCACAACGCTGAGCAGTAAACATCCAATGTCATCGAAAAAAGAATCATGGATTCGGGTATCATAGTCTGAGGACTGTTAATTTCAATAAATATGTGTAAACAATTTTAAGTAAGTTTTTATGTTCTATTTTGTACCTTACTCTATGTTCAATGCCGCATCAGTAAAATCTAATCTCAATAAAAAACTATTTTATTATATTTAGAATTATAACTTCTGCTCATGAATCATTAAAAAAATCAATATATAAATTTGAAAATGTTTACGTAAGCATGGGTGCGAGGGGGTAGACAGTTTGCTTACTTTTGCTGACAAGGGGGATGGGGGTTAAATAATTCAAATAAATCTGCTTACGTAATACTTGAATGGCCCCTTTTCAATATAGTTGTATTTTTATTATTGTTAATGTGAACAAAATCAATATTTTGTTCGAGGGCTGAATGGAAAATCAGACTCAAAACTGAATTCAGTCCTTTAGTGACCATTCTTCTCAGTTATAATTATTGTATCAATTGAATGAATGTGATTACAATATACAGAATGTTTCACAATAAATTTTATTTATCATTATTATATATAAGTCCAATGAATTAGGCAGTTATAATTTCATATTTCATCATAATATAGAGAAGGCAAAACTCGCATAATGAAGGAGTGTGAATGCATTCCAAATATAGTTGAATGTTTTCAGCAATGGATTTGGCGAAAAGTCGAGAAAAACCCGTTTGGTAAATCATCCCATTTACGAAAGCTTTGAAATTCATCATTTTAGGTGCATCAATATTCAATTGATCCACGAACGCCGAATTTGCAACCAGTAACTAGACGCTTTTCCTAACTGAAATCACTCAAGAGGATACGGACGAGATAGTAGGTATTGAAAGCAACCACCGAAAGGAATGAATCGTGAACGCGTCATTATAGAAACACGAAATCGGAAACACTTTCGAAGATGAGTTATTCCACCTCCCTTAAAAAGTTGAGAAACGGTTATGTTCACATAGGACTCTCTTTGTTTCATTTTCGAAGCTTTATATACGAATTTTTTTCCGACTTTCAGCAAACTGGTTGCCGTAAGGGGTGTTTCATTAAGAAAGATGAAATTGCCTCACCGGTGGTGAAAATAGCGTTGCTATGTCAATAAAGCAAGCACGAGCGGCAATTTTTAGAGTTTTAGTGTCTCCAATTCGTTGACGTTTTTTGTTGATGGAGTTAACACGTAAGATGCTTCCTGCATAGACAGACAATTTTGTTGATATGATTTGATTATAATTTTGTGAATTACAAATTAAAGAAGGACTCAAGTCGATATCGCATGAAACATTACTAGGGAAGGAATTTTGTTATGGTTTTATTTGATATGAAAAATTATTTTTGTTGACGTTTCGTTGTTATATTACAACTTTGTCGAAACTAATATATATATATATATATATATATATATATATATATATATATATATATATATATATATATATATATATATATATATATATATATATATATATATATATATATATATATAATATATATATTGATGGTTTGAATACATGCCACTGAAGATTCCCATAATCGGATAGAACAGCGCAGTATGGTAATCCCAGCAGGTTCGATGTTTTTCAGAACGCACTTATTATTATTCACTCTGGAGAGTGATAGATTAGGTTTTCGTAGACAACATTTTTTGTTATTCATGTAGATAACTTTCGGAGAGCATCACTTGAATTATTTCGTCATTTCGATAAAAAATCTCAGTATTTACTAACTGGGGATCGTACATTCCCATGTACGATCTGGGTAATTTCGTGAAAAATCTATACGGAAGTATGGTTGACAAATCAATACAATACTTTTTCGTTGAACTCCGAAATTACCCCATCAAAAAATAACATCGTTCATAATATACTCATAATTATTTTCTTTGGTTTCAAAAGTTTCAAGATGGCGTTTTTGCATTTCATTCTTGGAATTGATTCTATTCATGAAGAGTTTCACTTTCGAAGGCATAGGGTACAATTTGTTGACAATCTAACGGGTGGTTTTTAGGAGTTATGTTTTTCCGTTTGCCGGCACTGGTTGGTAAAAGCATCGCAACATCATCTGGCAAAATGAAAAGTTTTCAGTAAACTCTGCCATTTTATCGTGGAAAGACATACAAAGGCGCAACGATCGCAAATTATTGAAATTCATCATCAAAATCCGTGCTATGTGAAAAATGTGTATCGTTTGTTACGACTATATTATGGTCGTCATAATCGACCTGATGAATCAACAATTTGTGCTGTTAACACCAAATTTCGTACCAAGTTTACTTTGTTGGACATTAAACCATTTTCTCGCATGCAGTGCTTAATGAAGAGAATAGTGCAGCCGTAGCGTAAAGTGTTAATGAGGATCGTGAAATGTCAATTCGTCGCTGTTCTCAACAATTGGGGATGTGTTACACAACCACATGATTGGTTGATTTGGGTTGAAAGCCTTTAAAATTCAACTTCTGCAAGAATTGAAGCCTAATGACCTACCACAATGTGTAATTTTCGGTGAATGGGCCTTAAAACAGCTTAATGAAAACCCTTTGTTTCACCGAAAAGTTGAGTTCAGCGATGAAGCTCATTTCTGGTTTAACGGATATATAAATAAACAAAACTGTCGCATCTGGAGTGATGAACAGTCGCATGACATACCAGAATTACCGATGCATCCAGAAAAAACGACAGTTTGGTGTGGTTTATGGGCTGGGGGCATCATCGGTTCATTTTTCTTCAAAGACGACCGTGGAAGAAATGTTACCGTCAACGTTTTTTTTTGCCCAAGTTGGCTGAGTTGAACTTGGTTGACATTTGGTTCCATCAACATGGTGCCACATGCCACACAGCTCGTGAAACGATGAACATGTTGAAGAATAAATTTGGTGAGCGCCTTATCTCTCGAAATGACCCTGTGAATTGGTCACCAAGATGATGTGATTTGACGAATCTGGATTATTTCTTGTGGGATTATGTGAAGTCCTTAGTATATGTGGACAAACTGAACACGAATGAAGCCTTACAGGATAACATAACACGTGTAATTCGTGACATACAGGCCAAAATGCTCAAAAAAGTTACGAAAAATTCGACCTTCCGAATGGACCATTTGATACGGAGCCGCGGACAACATTTACATGAAGTTATCTTCACCATGTAAATGGCAAACGCCAAGTTATCAATTACGTAAAGTGCAAAAGTAAATGCAAATTTCGAATATATGATGCAAATTGAGTATTTTATTTGATTTAAAAAGAACTACGCTCAAAAAATCACCCATTACAAACTTCAAATTACCAACTGCTCAAGTAATATGGACAAAAGTCTTTTCACTGGGGATTTTCAACATCGTTTACGTATTTAACATTGGATATTTCGATTTCTGCGTTCCAACAGTTTCAGTGAATTGAATCTGGTGAATTCATGAAGCCAAGTTTAGAATTAATAGAAGAAAAAATTTGAAATTCATATTGAATCACAGCTAGTCAGAACATTAAATTGTGAATGATTATTTATTGACTAATCTATATTTTCTTCATTTTCAGGTGAGTATTGGAATCATTGTACAATTCGTTCAGTGAGTATGCATCTTATATTGAAATTACAAAATTGAATTCAATCTTTCATGTTTACAATTTCATTTATATAATGCGTGTTTTATGCTGCTTGAACTTTCGCATTTCGAGAGATTATTCAATAACGGGTAAATTAAATTTGATGAAAAATATTCTTAACAAATTTTATAGTCATCTGATGGAAAATTGTCGCTTATAACATATCATTAGCAATATTCTTCAATTTATTTTTTTTGTTACTCTTAATATTATATATAATGAGATTTTCTTAAGTTCTCAAACACCTTCAAAAATTTGCTTCAGAACCTTTCAGTGAAGGCAAATGGTTAGATATATATCACTAAACTGTTATTCTAAACGAAAGTAACATAGTTCTTTCTTCCATACAACTTTAAGTGAAGAATTGTCCAATTGAGAAACTTGCTGTGTTGTTCTCCATATTTAAACGATATCAAACCACAACATGAACCTATGGTTTACGTGAGATTATTCCAATTTGCTTCCTTAGAATTTGAGAATTTTAAGGTGCAACTATTTCTCTCCCAGATGTTGATATTCTCATCCTTGTTCCGGGATGTATTTCAAGATGAATTGGCATGCTAAACGTTCTCTATGAATTATACCGAACCCCAAAGGACCGTTAACTCATAGAGCAAACTGTCTTCGTTTATTGAGGTTAACAGACGTTACACTCCAAGAAATGTCGTTGATGAAATATTGACAAGGGGCACATCTTCATCAAATGAATTAATTTGACATATAATTAAGGTACTCTTCTTCAAACAAATTAGATCCGCAGCTATATTAGGAATGTTGTTTGAGAGATGGTCCAGCAAATAGACATGGGGTATCGAGATTTTGAAGCAAAAATACTATTAATCTATCCAAGTTCCTTCTAACCATCTCAAAACAAGTGAAGATTCATACGAAAGTACTAGGTTCTATGTAGCATATGGCGGCAATTACAAGATATGAAAGATATGAAATATATCAAACATATTCAAACAGAAGAAAGTTATAAATTGAAATTTACGCACTTGTGTTACCGAGAGTCAGTAATTCAACTTCTGCAAGAATTTGAAGCCGAATGACCTACAACAACGTCTAATTTCTGGTGAATGGGCCTTAGAACAGCTTAATGAAAATCCGCTGTTTTATGGAAAAATTGTGTTCAACGATGAGGCTCATTTCTAGCTTGACGGATATGTATATAAACAAAACTGTCGCATCTGGAGTGATGAACAGCCGCATGCATTACAAGAATTACCGATGCAACGCGAAAAAACGACAGTTTGGTGTGGTTTATGGGCTGGTGGCATCATTGGTCCATTTTTCTTAAAAGACGACCGTGGAAGAATACGTTACGTCGAAGGATATCGAGCCATGATACTCAATTTTTTTCGCCCCAGTTGGCTGAGTTGAACTTGGTTGACATGTGGTTTCATCAAATCGGTGTCACATGCCACACAGCTCATGAAAAAAGCCTTACAGGACAACATAACACGCGTAATTCGTGGGATACAGGCCGAAATGCTCGAAAAAGTGACGCAAAATTGGACCTTCCGAATGGACCTTTTGATACGGAGTCGCGGACAACATTTACATGAAGTTATCTTTGAAATGTAAATAGCAAAGTCCAATTTATCGACTTCAATGAAAATTTTGATTATGTGATGCAATTCGATTTAATTATTCGATTCAAAAAAAAACTACGCTGAAAAGATCACCCATTATAAATCACTTAGGTAGGTAATTTCACGAATATTGTTTCATACGCTTCACATTCATTTCGAGCCGATTAACTAAACAATTATCAAATAGTCAATACATTTTGTATCCTGCAAAATATGGCAGTTAATTCAATGAGTTCGTGGTTTGCAGTCAGGTACGTGTTTTCAATTATACTGTAGCTAAAACAATGTTGCGACAGAATTTAATTGACTCACGTCATTTATATACTTTCGAAATTACTAAAATAGATGCGTACACTTAAACCAATGGCAATGTCACTATGGTTCCTACTATAGAAATGCTTCTTTCTGAATATAGATTTACCATTAATTCGATATGCTTCACATTCTAATCATTTCGCCACACAAAATCGACAGCTTATCGATATAATCTCAGAGAAAGTCATTTGGGATGTCAATCTGGAAGTGATGGGATCAATTGTCAATTTTCAATGGTCCTTTCCAGTAATTGTTGAGAAAAATTTATAAAAAGCTTGAATCTATTCAACCATTAGAGGATAAATTAGGTAGCAACAATGTAACAGCGAAAAACGATTGCACACAACTTTAGATATTGATCAACATAACTTGAAGTGAATCCTGAGTACTCAGGAAACCTATTAGAATATACATTTCGGTTTTATCAGAAAACCGAAATGTATCAAAGCAATTTTCCTATGGATACCTTTGGGTATATTTCTCCGGTAGGAGTGTTCATCGAGGTGTTCACCTAACACACGTGTACTACTTACCAAAACAATTTCGAAAACCTGTCAAAACTTATGTTATCACATATAGTACTGTGTTTTAAATAATTTATCGAAAAAGCGCTTGAAAATTAGCTTAGGTAAGAAAAAATGGACTTTTTGAACTGACATACTGAACACAGCAAATAGTATTTGAATCTTCATAAACTAAATGAGCTAATGATAATGGAAAAATATCTCAATAATAATGAGCCGAACTCAAATAAAATGGAACAGCAAGTAGTCATAAGAATGAAGCTGATGTTCCAGGAAGAAACTATTCTTTAACTCACGATATTCATTGATTTCTCTCATTCGACAGATAATCCGAAGAGTACGCTAAATACAAATGAAGTACATCGAATTTTGAAGGAATAGAAAAGCTACAGACAGTTCTACGAAAATATATGAAGCGGATACTGCGAAAGTAAATTCGAATTTTATTACGTGAGAAATGAAAGAAAATATACGACTTTGTTGGCTATAGAACGGGAATGACGATACCCCGTTAAACTTTGCAAATATTTATTACATTTGAATAAAAAGTAGCTGCTTTGTTTGTGTTTTACTCTTAATATCAGATACTCAATAATTTAAAGTTATGACAAAAATTATATTGATTGTAGTTGGAGAAGTATTGCTAACGTCCAGACAGTTGGTACAGTAATTTTCGACAGTGTTCGAATTTGAATAATTTTACATGGAAATATTGAATGACATATGATGTCTTGAATGAAGTTTGCGTTCTTTTCAATTATCTGCTTGAATCAAAAGTTGCAGTAATTAAAGCTCACTTCATGGCATGGCCGTTGAATATAGTACTACAATCGAAAACTGTTGAAAAGAACTGCGTATTTCATTATTCCCAACCTGGATGAATACAAATGAATCTGCGCTCTTTTCAATGCGTTTTTCGATGAAGCCTCTGAAATTAAATGATCAGAAAACGTCCTGAAAATTTATAATTCAATTTAAACAACCTGACATACTACACCGTTAGGTGTAGTCCTCATAAAACGCATTTTACGATATGATTGAAAACACTCCACTGAAAAGGAATTGTTCGTTTTTTCTATAGAGAATGTCTGAAATGTGAGGTATTGTTTGGATGTATTTGTAAATGAGTACGATAACAGTTGCTTTGTTGGAGTTCTAGCTGAGTGTTTTGGCTATTTTTCAAACAAGTATTTTCTTTGACTACATTGTTATTCGTTTCGGGTTGGAGTGTGTTGCGATAGTTTTTCTGTTTGCACATTGTTATTCATTATAATATAATAAATTGAAGGTAGGGTGCACTGAACTACAAATGTGCACCCTAATAAGCTATTAAATACTACCTAATATTGATGAATGATGAGTGAAAACTCATCATTCAACAACTATTAGGTATTATTTAATAGCCGATTCCTCAGAAAAAGATCACCAATAGAAATTTTAAATAGAGTTATTCAGTTAATGAATTGAATAACAACTCTTGAAGTGTAAAACTACCGAAGGAAAAGGGTTGTAAGTGTTTTCAGAGAAGTACAACTGTCGCTACCAGGTTATAATAAATTATAATCGCATTTATATTATATTTAGAATTCAAAACGCCAATCGTAAATTAACGTTTCCAATCCTCGAGTAAACGCAAAAACAACAACAAGAATGAGAATTACCCAAATGACCTTATTTATCAAATATGGCAGAAAACCCGAATGTTTTTAATGTCCTGCTATTGATATGTGTTAATATGAATTATGTATTCGTTAAAACCGAAATTCAACGAGATATTGTCAATAAAATGATTGAAAATCATTCAACTGTGATGTAACCATCCATCATAAAATTCTCATAATAAATATGCGACGTATGTGATACGTATATCACTACAAGTGACATGATCAGGAAAATTCCAATATCGTAACTGGGCTATGTTCATGTAGATATTACAAGACATAAATATAAAATAATATGTTTCCAACAGGGGCGAAGTTAGTGAGATTGTTCAACGCATTAAAAGCTGCATTTCAATTTTAATTTCGCGAGTAGACCATGTATTTTTATGGGCAGTAAAATGTTCACATTCGTTCAGCAAATAAGATAAATACGTTTAAATCAATGGTAGGCAGGGTGTGACTCATTTTCATTGTTTCATTCAATTATCGGTTGGATATATTATATAATTCTCAACTTCTGCTCAATGGTTCAACTGAGATATGGATGATTGTTTGACATTCTTCCTGTAATATACGGTAAGGCCTCTAGCTTCAGATGTATTCATCTGTCTTCAGTTTACATCTTGTTTGGTGAAAATCTATCACTATTTTAGTGTATTATCGATTCTGAGACGAAAACTATATTTTAGATGATAAATCTGTTAACGAAAACTTTATTTGAGTGGATATCCTCATAAGGATACTCTGTCTATCATATTCTTCTTGAAAAGATGAGTAGCTATTGACACAGTAGTTTGTGTATTAAATGTCTTAAGTTTTTCTTATGTGTTGTTTATATAAATTTATGATTTGGGTGCTGATTTCAAGCATTAGAGTTGTCACACTCTCTCAAAAGGAAATTTTAACTTATCGCATATATTATATATCAGAAGGACTAACCTTCGCAGCAGCATTTTCCAAGTTATCAGACACGTGGTGATAGGTCAAAATGGCGACGATCTTCACCTCAGTGGTCTTTCTGGCATTGATTTCCAGTAGTTCCCAGAAACTTCCTGACAGTGTTTACTGTGACAAGTTGCACTAATTTATGTAGTTCCTCATAGAGATATTGGTCGAGTCTTACCTCTCTGTTTACCTCGATATTTCTCACTTCGCCTGTCTTACCTCGATATTTCAACACTTTTTTGTGTCTTCTTCATGAGAGAAAACAATAATTAGAGTATATATTCATTTTGTTTCCAATTTTACTCTACATTGGTTAAACTCAAGATTCAGTTTTGCAAACTGTTGAGTATATATGGAAACGTATAGGGGAAAATGAAAAAATTAATGTAAAATAGTAGAAAAATAGAAGACGTTCAATAAATAATGTTAGATCTGTTAGTATCACTGCTTAAACTCGCTGTTTAACAATAGACTTTTTGGGGCCATATCAGTGGACCCTATTATGATTCGAACAATTTTGACTACGTTAATGTGCTACTCTCTCTGCACTCGAATTTCCTAGACATTTTATCGGCATTCTCTTCAACTGAATTGTTCGCAGTAGTGATGTCTACCTCGAAAAATAAGCTTCCTTGGGTGTTTTGTCAACCAGGTCAAATTCAGGCCTATTCAAATGAACTCATTGATCAATCAAGATATTGCGGTCCCAGAATAATCTAAACTGGTCAGTCTTCCGAATTGGTTCGGGAATCTATTCGTAGTGAGGAACCTTTTTCTCCTGTAGAAGATGTGATTTTGATCATCATCATAATCGTATAGCGCTACAACCTTGGGTGGGTCTTGGGTGACTGTACAAACTTTTTCCAGAAGACCCTGTCTTTCATCAATCTGTAATCAAAAGGGATGTTCATTTTCGGAGGTCTGATCTTATGTTGTCCCTCCAACGTATTCTGGGGCGTCCGAGTAGTCTTTTGCTTTTTTTTTGTGATTTTGATGCTAGTTATTAATGCACATGTCGAAAAAATCAAGGTTGGCTTCGATGACATGTTCCTCTTCATATTCTGCAGCTGAGAATATCTGACATCCTCTTGTTAAATGCAGGATGGCCTGATTTCTGTTGGGTCTTTACTGTTGGTCCACTGGACACTGTTGGACACTGTTATGTCTTTAACGAGCTAAATAATTAAGATTATCCTTATTGTTGTCCAAAGAGCGGAGTTCTGAGACTCTATATAGCTTCCAAGCCTATGTTATTCCGGGTCTATCAAACATTACGTTTTTTCACATCTCGTGCGTTCTCAGTGAATTCTTTCACATGCTTGTATTTTACATACTAACTTCATTCACCATATTTGCATACTTCACACTTCAGTCAATTTAATTACTTCACTAAAGGAATACTCATCCGCCCCTGGACACGAAAGGGCGTTAGAATTTATGTGACAGCCAAATCCAGCGCGAATGCTTCTCAACGAAGTTTGTATTATCGATTGGTTCCATATTAATATTTAAAACTCAATTGCGGGAATACCGTCAAATGGCAGCGCAGTTGTCTTTGTAAATTCTTTTTGTTTTCAGAACTGTTTTCAATATTATATTTTATTGACAGGCGTACTTGCTATTCGAAACTGGTGACCTCTACTAAGTGCTCTTTATCATTTATTGAATATTCAATAAATGACATATTGTTTATTTATTGAATATTGAATACTTCGTTTTCTGGTTTCACACATATATATATATATATATATATATATATATATATATATATATATATATATATATATATATATATATATTTTATATATATTATAATTTCTTTTTCCAGTTTTATCATTCAATTCATCTACAGTTGAGATTCATGAACAACTTCATATTTATAAATGGAATCATTTCTAAGAAATCTGATCATTTCGAACAAATATCGATATGAAAATACTTCCTTTGGTTTCAAATCGATTTGAAATATGTTTATTTTATATATTTGAATTCACTTTTCTAATTAATTCAAATTAACTAATGTCTATTATTGATTTGAAACTTAGATAGATTCCATGATCAAATTTTGGAAGTGGGTTTCAAGATACATCATATGGATTTTATTATGTGCCAAAAAATTATTTATACCAGAAATAAGAATCGAATTGAATGAATATACATAAATAAATATTTTACATATTCAACTACATACAAGTGATCTTATTAATTGTGCTAGTGTTGAATAGTGAATAAAAACAATATATCAGCATATTATCGAATGAAAATAATTATATTTAGAAAACTGAATTCATGTTCAAAATTTTACAAGATAAAGTATAATGCATGAAATATGACTTTGCCGAAAATTGAGTTCATCAGCTTGAAAGCATCGGTATATTGAAGCATCACCTTGAGCAAAATTTAACACTTTATATAACATATATATATATATATATATATATATATATATATATATATATATATATATATATATATATATATATCATGTATCATCATCTTCAGTCTCTGTCCGTCCACTGCAGAACGAAGGCCTCCTCTGTCTTTGCAAAGATTCCCTATCGGCAGACTCCGGCTTCCAGGCAACGCCTAGCCAATTCACAAGTTCCATATCCCATCAATCGTGAGGGCGCTTTCTTGGTCCTACTCTGTCTCTGGGCTCCCGATCACCAACCACAGCTGACCAACGCTCATCTCTTGTTCGGGCTAGATGGCCTGCCCAATTCCACTTTGACCTTTTTACGCACTCTACGACATCCCTCACCTTTGTTTGACCTCTTATTCAGCTGCAGAGCATTCTCTCTCGTATGGTTAGGCCCACCATGTATCTTTCTATACTCCGTCGAGTTGTTCGAAGCTTCTGGATCTGAGCAGATTTCAGGGTCCATGTTTTGCTGGCGTAGGTCATCGCTGGTAATACGCATTGGTCAAACACTTTGCTCTTTAGGGATAGTGGCATATCTGTTTGATCTCCTCCCGTGACAACCTGTCCCAAATATGTGTAAGACATTTCTAATGGGCATCCGTCCACCTCCATTTGTTTTATGGCGCAGAAAGAGCCATCTTCTTTGTTTTTGCGGTGTTCATTTACAGACCTATTTCCTTCCTCGTGATGTTCAGTTCTTTGATGCGCTCTTGAAGATCGGTAGCATCGTGGGAGAACAGGACTATATCGTCATCGAATCTCAAGTGGCTAAGGTAGCGGCCATTTATCTTGATTCCTTTCTCGCTCCAGTCCAGCTTCTGAAACATACACTCCAAAGCAGCTGAGAACAGCTTTGGGAAAAACAGGTCTCCCCTGAAACGCCTCTCATTATTGGCAATTTTTTCGAGTATTCGTCTATTTTGATGATTGGTGTGGCATGTTCGTATATATTCTGGATCAGCTCGGTATAGCAAGATGGCATTCTTATCCTCAGTCATGAGGCTTCAGAGCTAACTTTCAGGATTGGTAGATTTGACCATTCTTTTTACAAACGAGCTATCCTTTATCTTCTACGGTAGTTTCTATAATATCTAACGCTTTTCTCTTTATTATTACCGAAGTCATCGTTTAAAGGTTTTCAGATCGTGTCTCTCAATCTGGAGAGTTTTTTCTGAAGCCACCAAGGGTCACTTTATTTTCAGAAGTCCTTGTTTGTTTTTTCATCTTCAAGTTCGGATGTCTGAAACTTGATAACGACGTTGCTTCAAGTGCGGACTGTACCACTATTTTCTGTTTCCATTTCTATATTTATTCACGCTTTGAGATGGCTTTATCTTGAGGTTTCATTACCGATGGTGGTTACGACTCAAACACTTGTTGCAGTATCTTTAATGAAAATATTGTAGATTCTCTCCAACTCTCCTTCCCTGAAAGGATGATCAAGGCTCAAGGAAAACATGGAGGTATAAAGTGGTTTTCCAAGGAACTTTATCAGTTACGTGAAATACTTAATCTCGTTAATGATACGTATAACGTTTATAAATAAAAGATTGAATGAATCTAAAATTAAGCAGGCCAAAATATCGGCTAACGATAACATTATTAAAAATTCAAATAACGTTTCGAAATCCATGTGGAATTTGATAAATATTAAGACTTCTGCAAAGAGGCAGGATATTGTTGCTTCCATTTCGGCGCAAGACTTCAATAATTAATGTGTCTGTGTTCCTGATGAGACTCTGAAGATGTTGCAGGGTGGGACTTTTGAACCAGTGGCTGAGATCGTTGTGAGCGACGGTGACACTTTTGCATTTAGAGAGGTTTCATTTAATTATGTTCGAGATGCTGTGACAGGTTTGAAATCGAGTAGAAGTAGAGATTTTTATGAATTCTCATCTGTGCTGTTGAAGAAAAATGTTAATAACTTAGTTGCACTTCTGACGAAGCTGTTTAACATGTGTATAAGGAATAATACATATCCAGAGTGTTTAAAAATCTCTAAAGTAATTCCTTTATTTAAAAAACGTAACCCAGATGACATTGGCAACTACAGACCGATATCTTTGGTACCTGTTATATTAAAGGTGTTTGAGAAGTTGTTATGCTCATAATTGATTCTCTACTTTGAGGGGAGGAACTTGTTCACTTCTGCTCGGTTTGGTTTCAGAAGGAGGAGAAGCACACTGGGAGCAGTGCTTAGTTTTGTTGAACACACTTAAAAGTGTTCCGAGGAGGAAAGGATGTCATATACAATATTCTTGGATTTGACAAAGCCTTCTACTGTGTGTCACATGAGATCTTACTCGGAAAACTAAAGGCTTATGGATGTTGCGCGGATAGCTGTTCAATATAATCATCTTATTTATCGAACAGATTTCAGACTGTTCTTTACAACAATAGTTGGTCAAATCAACGAAGCCAGTTAATATAGGTGTTCCACAAGGATCCGTGTTGGGACCTTTTCTATTCTTGGTTTTAATTAATGATTTACCAAGTTTTCTGTGAAAAGTCCGGGCCATTTTATTTGCTGATGACACCACAGTTTCCGCAGTGTCGGGTGAGCAGAGTGTTGCACTGGTCCAAGTTAACGAGGCAAGATTGATGGCCTCAAATTGGTTTGCCTCGAACAGATTAGTTGTCAATGATGGGAAGACGGTTGAGATGATTTTCACCTTGAAGAGAACTCCTGATTATTTTCTGAGTAATTCTTCAGTGTTTTTGGGAGTTGTGTTGGATACGAGTCTCCGATGGGGTGCTCATACGGATTCGTTGGCTTCTAAGATGTGTAGGGGTGTGTTTCTGCTCAGGTCTTTGGCTTACTCATCCTCAACTTATATATTGAGGGCGGCATATTTTGCATTGGTGGAGTTCTCGATTGGCTTTGCAATTTTAGCCTGGGGTAACTGTGCTTCTCATGTTAGAATTTTTAGAATTCAAAGAAGAGCCATACGTATATTGGCAGGTTTGAGTTACCAAGAAGATTGTAGGGCAGCATTTATTAAACTGAAAATTTTAACATTCCCAAGTATATATATTCTTGAAGCCTTAAAATTTGCACAAAAATATACTTTCGTAAATCGACTCTCATACGTCGAGACTGGCAGTACACATGGATACTCCACAAGACATGGTGGTCATCTGATGATGGACCTGTGCAGGTTAAGTATCACACAAAAGGGGCCATTTTACATGTCAAAAAAATTATTTAATAAGCTTCCGCTATCTGTTAGGAATTTGGAGATGCCTGCTTTTGTTAAAAATGTTAAGTCCTTTCTGATCCAATCTGCATTTTATGATGTGAAAGAACTTTTAGAGTGTAAGTTTTGAGACTGATGTCATTTTACTACTTTTATAATTGATAATTTTAAGTATGATGATGTTTTTTATTTATTTTTGAATGTTTCACACTATTGTGTGTCGACGAGTGCAAACAATGTGAAAATTTTTTGTAAAGCATGAAAAAAATATTATTATTATTATTATTTGAGAGATCAAACACATGCCATCGTGACGCCCCTGTTTGAGTGTCAATACAGTAAACAATTCATTCATATATCAGCAAGTAGTTCTTTATTGCCCGGTCGAAAGCCGGAACAGGCTACCACCTATTAATTATGACCTGGACAATTTCGAAAATGTTTAACATAACAGACAAAACCATAATTCAATTAAGGAATCAACAAAAGTCGAGTTATTTACAACAACAATACATGAGGAATCCAGCTATGACAAAATTCTATAAAAAATGAGCTGAAAATAACACAACTGAATGTGTAATTCCGTGAACTTTCTTGTGAAGTTGCAGAATGTTTTCTATGTAAATTTTCTTCTCAGAAGAGGAAAATAATATTATCCGCTGACATGGAACTACTTAAGTTTGGATAACTGTAAGATCAGTTGGTTGTATTTACCTGTTTACTCATTCTCTTTGATCTGATTGTAGGCAATTTCGACGTTCTGGCGGAAACTAAGATCTATCCTCGTGTTTTGATATCAAGTTTCAGGTTCAGCTGTTTAAATTCACTTCAAATTGAACGAACGTGTATTCTATTTGAAAGGACTACTTGAAAGTAGCTGAAGTTTTTCACAAAGTCATTCTTCTATATTGAAAACATTCATAGCCAGCTAGATAACTCAAACATATATTATATTCGAGTTTGGATCAAGTTTTCATTTCGTTTGATCTGAGAAAAATACATTGACTTTACATTTCAACGTTCTATTTGCTGTCTCTTTTGAAGAACAGAAGTTTATATATATATATATATATATATATATATATATATATATATATATATATATATATATATATATATATATATATATATGAATTTTACTAGGAAGAGAAATGTGATATCTTTCGATTACAACATTGAAGGTGTTAATCTGACTCGACTTCAGGAGGTTAAGGATCTCGGCGTAGTATTTGATCAAAAACTCTCATTCATACCTCATATCAATCAATTAATTTTATCATGTAGCAAAGTTTATGGTTTTATCGTCCGCAATGCTAGATTGTTTTCGAGTTCGTCAACACTGGTCCATTTATTTAATGCCCTAGTGAGAAGCAAACTTGAGTATGGCTGTCTTGTTTGGCGACCAATATATAATTGTCACATAAACCGCCTGGAGGCACTGCAGAGGAAGTTCCTGAAATGGCTCGCATTTTGAGAGGATGGTTTATATCCACCTAGGGGTTGTGATCACGCTTGTTTGCTATCGAGGTTTGACACTAGAAGCCTCCACACCAGGAGAAGTTTGAATGCATTGAAATTTTTATTCAATTTGCTCAATGATAATCTCGACTGTCCTGAGCTTCTGGGCAAAAAGATAATGATCACCCTTTCGATTTCGAAAATGTCCAAATAATGGGAAGGAAACGTATTACAAAAAAACGAACTTTTTATGAGATGGTACACATCAAAAAATCACCAAAATACAATAGATTCAAGATCAGACGTAGATCAATTGAGTAAAATTCATTGATAATTGATGAGGCCGATACTTGGAGAAAATTAATATCCATAATAAAACAATATTTTAATTTTCTCATAATTTGATATAAAAATACGCATGACGACGTTTCGAAGTACCTACTATTTTTATCAAATGCTGGATTTATATTAATCAAGCAGGATAAATATTAAGTATTATTTATTAATTAATGATTAATTATTTATTATTAATAATTAATTAAGAGCAGGGTTAGTATTAATCCAGCATTTGATAAAGAAATAGTACTTCGAAACGTCATCATGCGTATTATATTAAATTATGAGAAAATTCCAAATATTGTTTTATTATGAAATTTATTGTGGAATTTTGAAATATTCGAATATTCGATTTTCGCATCTGGTAACAGTTCCACCTGGAAAATGGTGAAAAAAAAGGAAAGAGAGATTAATCATAACCATCTGATCGCGTACTTAATTACTGTACTTGAATAAGACCGCTTCATTCTGCACGATCGATCGATTGAAGAGTAGCATTTGTTTGTTTTTTTGTGACTGATCTCGTAATTTTATTTACTTTGTTATTTTCAGTGAATATTTTAAAGAATCCAAATTTTAAAAGGACTCTTATTGTAAGTTTGTATGTTCGTTTTTGTTTAAGTGTTCAATGATGTGATGATTTTTGTATTTTAGCTGCATTCTGCTGATGAAGTTGTCAAGGGACAACGAAATATACAGGTTTTCAGGTTTGAATTCAGAATACATGAGTTGAATCTTTTTTTCTCCATACAGACTGAATACCTGGAAAAAATAATAGTCCATTCATATATATATATATATATATATATATATATATATATATATATATATATATATATATATATATATATATATATAATGTAATCCCCGTTTAAGAAAAACGGAGAAATTATTTCGTGGAACTTAAAGAGGAAATTAGAAGTACCAAAATTTGCTCATCGCTTATTTGGTTCAAGCTAGAATATTTTCGCACAAATTGTGGAAAATTCTTTCAAGAAGCTTGAAGTAATTTCCCAAAATGACGCTCATAAGCTTTCATTTTTTTGCTGATTGGGTTATTTCTTTATTATCTGAGTTTATCATTGCCAGCTATTTGCGAGAAAGTAATTGGCCATTTTGTTGGATACAATTTTCAACGAAGTGAGGGAATAGCTTCCTAAAAATGTTCTGGCGGAGACTATAATCTGTTCACTTCGTTCTGAAGAGCTGAAATAATGTGCCCATTTGACCACGAAGTGGCGTGGTTATAATAGCATATAAAAAAAGGGATGTACAAGAATTTCAATTATATACATTTTTCTCCTGAAGTTGATAACATTTTCACAATAATTAAAATATGCACTCTAAAATAATGTTTCGATGGAAATTCTAAAGAACGGAAATTTCATAAGTTTTCATTACTTGTCCCTTTTAACTGCTCATTTTCAGAATGAAAGGAAAAAGTGTGAGATCTCCCAATTTCTGAAAAAAGAATAAAGGTCAGAGCATTTGACATGAGGCATCCTCCTTCAAACAGTCAATAATCGCTTCGGACTATTTTTGTAAATTCGTTACCATTTTCTCCTTTCTTACCGATCATCAATACAACTTTTTGTCCAGTACAATGGTGCGGAGTTAGGAGTACCTCATAGTTCTGTTTCAGGTCCGCTCTCATTCAATATTTTTGTGAATGATAATAGCTACTATATGAAATGTAATATTTTTTAGCTCTTGTCTGACTGTTTTTCAGATATGCATTTTCCGTTTAGTTTTGTGGATAATTTCTGATTTCAGTTGAATATCTCATTGTATTTACCATCCTGTAATTGGCATAAGCTGTTTAGTGGTGTACTTCTGAACGAAAAATGAATCTTCATTTTTATTGACTTTTTAATCAATGTTCTCAATAATACCCGAGTTGATTCTTTGCATGAATTTGGATAACAATACGAAACTATTGAGTAATTCATATGAAAATAGTTTCCAAAATGCTTTCACATATTGTCAACAAAACAAAATTAAAATGAACGAAATCATTCACTTTATTTTACTGAGGGGAAGTAGCATTGACTTCATTCAATTCAGAGCAGCATTTCTTCTTCATAAAGGTTATTGGGAGGGGTCTGATAATCCAATCGGATTCAATTTCAAGAAATAGAACTTCACATGAATCAAGTTGATGATAACTGAAAAATGTTGATATTATTGATGTTGTTGATATTATCTTGGTTTTCGACAAAATTTTGAAAAATGGTTGAATTTTTAACAAATATATTCGAAACTGTAAATCATCCAAAGAATTGATAACGTATGGTGATATTCCGTTAGCATAATAACATCAAGAAAATACTTTTTCAAAGAAAATAGAGTATGCATTTGAATACAGAGGCTAGTACTGCCCAAAAAGTAAGCTTATCAAATACAATTTGTATTGCTTTCTTAGTCATTATAGTAACTGAATGATACCGAATACCACGTATTGAATTAACGTTTCTGTGAAATAAAAATTGATGTAAAGTAATTTCTGCACTTTTAACAACCTGCTAGCAACCAAATCGCCCGGCAAACCAAACCTAACATAATCACCGCCGTATATATCGCGCACCAACTTATCCACTCTTGTACTGTCTCCACTAGCTGCCAATTCTATTGCTTCTTCGAAAGTGTTGCATCCAGTTAATAAGCAGCAAAGTCCCAGAAAAGTACCTCCACCTAAACTTGTTCCTGATACTCTCTTAAAACTGGAAGGTGAATTCACAGCCAACATGCTAACTCCAGATCCAATATTTACTAGCAGAAAAGGGTAAGGATTCGAGAAATCATACTCCTCTTTCTTGCATAAACTTTCATCGGTTGGGTTACTCCAATAATAACATTCTTTTCTATTATAACTGTCCACAAACTGTAAACCCTTCAGTAATGAATCAAACTCGTCATATTTGGCCAGCTTCATATTGACTTCCCTTTGAAAATCGTTCTCGAATTTGTATGCTCCACCCCCTGTCGCGCATACAGTCGTTACGAAGTTCGCCATACCTTTCGATTTGGTCAAAGCCAAGAAATTTTTCATTTCGCTGGTGGGAAATCGTATGAAATGAAGTGTGCCTCTTCTTCCCCTGATAAAAATATCGTTCAGAATTTACATAATAATTCAGTTGTTGAATCAACAACAATATAATTAGTTATTGTTTAAAATAAACGTTGAAAAATCTTCGATGAACATACCCATTCAAATATCGAATTCGAGTATACAGAATTAGATATTCAACAGTTTTTGCATTCTGACAATAGCATAAGTGCAGCAGACTGATAATGAAGGCGGCCGCCATGTACATCAGTATTGTTGATCCAGAGATATAGCTTACATTAACCCTGACGTGCCTCGCAGAAAGAGCACTCCAAAGAAATTGAATACCATAAAGGGAATTATTCGTTTCATTTCATGATATAAAAGGTTGATTAAATAGAATGATTCAATAAATAGAACATGCTCGTTTATTTTTCCTTTGTGGATGGAGAATCTTTGTTGCGTCTTACAATATCTGATGAAATATGATTGAACTGTTTTTTATGTGGAAGAGGACCTAAAGAATTGGAATGATATGTGAAAATATTTATCTTTCATGTAGATCCTGAATTGAGCATGAGCAATATAAAATTAGATTTTTTTCAAGCCACATACAAAAATGTTTTAAGTGACACTTTGATTTTTCTGGGGAGTTTTTGTACATTCTATCAATTAAAATCTATAAAATATTTCTGTAGCTTTTGTGATTCGCGTTAATAAACGACACAAATTCTCGTTCATCAGCTCAAAATTCACAGATTCCTCCACTAGTGGGTTGTTTGTTGGTTGTTGTCATTTTCGATTCCTTTCTTGTCTTCTTAGTGGCAGAATATGAGAATTCACGAATCAGTTTTTCACAAATTACAAGCCTGACATTTCACAGCTGAAAATCAGAAATAAGATTACTGTAATAATTGGCCTATTTTTACTAACTATATGTTTAGCGTTGGTGTATCCCTTTCTCTATTTATGCCTAGATTTGATGTTGGACGCCGTTGCTTAATGGGAATCGATTTCAACAATGATATTCTAGAGAAAAAAATTTTCTTTTAGGCAATTATACTTTTATTCAAAAATTAAGTAATTGTGAGGTACGTTTCACTATTCTGTTATACCTGTATAAAACATATTTTGGTTTGAAGCTGAGTGAAGATTCGAATTTTAGGACTGAAAGTCATTATATAAGATCCAATCTCAGTTACAACATCTGAAAATTGAAAATATTAAATGAATGAATTGTATATATTCAAACATATAAATGAACAAAGAGTTGAACAAAGGCTTTGCCTAGTTTCTTCTCCACTTTTCCATGAATTAGATCACATGACATCAAATGAAAATTCATCAGAAAAGATATGCAAAAAATCAGGAAAAATCTGGGATAACCTAATACTCAGTAAACCTTGCTTGGTATTTGTCTGGAAGAGACTGTCTTTTATTCGGAAATAGGCCACCATACCCTTCACCAGAGATCCGAACCATAAGATTTACCCTCATATTCACGATGTGACAACAAGTTTTGAGAAAAGCTGTTTTCAGATGTTAAAACTGAGAGTTCCGAGAATTCTATTGAAGTATTAGGTCATTGAGTTCCAAATCTTATCTATTTGTCAATATAAATATGTTTGTCATAGAGATATTATGTCTTTTGAATAAGCTATTGTAACATTAGAACCTTCTATACAGTTGTTTGATTTCAGAATGAAAATGAGTGGAAATACTGTTTTAGTATTCATTTTAGGTTAGAGCACCAGAACCTCATTGCGGTTCACGAGACTTGAGAAATCATACATCTATGAACTGAAAGACGTTTCTTGAAATATTTCTGGTTTACTATGAGGGTGTTAATCCAGAACGAGATATAACTCATAAAATACTTACTACCAGATGCAATGTTCAAATGTTAGATTCAATATTAGAAATATTTGGAAACTTTTCGTGAGTAAGTGGATTAGGTTTTTTTCTTGATAATTCTCGTCTTCTTGCCCTAATAAATTTTTGTGTTTAGAGATAAAATTGTCGAAACACTGAAGTTCTTCATTCAACTCTGGCTCGAATTAGTGTTGTGGCTTCTTCAAAATTTCATGATATTCAATATGACTTTGAGCCTTTTCATGATATGGCATATTTGCATTTGTCTGTTGATATTAAGGGAGCTATCGGCTGTTTTTCAGATATAAGTTTTTAAGTGGAAATTCTTGTACAGCTTTGTCGGTATGCTTCAATTTTCGTTCAAAACACAAAGTTATATATAATGTTGGTAACGTTTTGGTTCTGTTTCTGGTTTAATTGTAGAAAAGGTGTGGGTTTTATTGTTTTCTTTCCGCTCTGTAAATAGCCTTGATTGTTGAATATTGAGTGCTGTATTTCCAAATGAAATGGAAATGAAATGAAACAATGAATAAAATCAAATTGTCTATAGATGATGAGAGATAATAATTACCAGTAAGATAAAGTGAAATTTTTCACTCCATATGAAGCCATATTCCTAGGAAAAAAAGAAACATATTCGAACAGAGAAAGCAAAAACTTTCCTGTGTTTCTCGCCTGACTCAAAGTTATAAAGTTTCTAAGAAACGTATTCACTAGCAATCTAATTTCATTCTAGTTGTCATTCCAATGTACCTAATCCTTGAAAATTGACCACTGGCGACCAACTCATTTTAGTGCGTGACTGGAGCGTCCCCATTTTCTACTCCGATAAATAACGAAGACTGTGACACGCCTAACTGAATAATGTGGTTCACTTTTTTATCTCGGTATAAAATAAAAACAAATTAGTCCACACAGCAGGTTAAGAATGCGGGATAGCTGCAATAACTAGGCTGAAACAATGGGAGGGTTGCTGCCAGTATAATTACATTGGAATAAATCTCTGACCGAATTATTTTGTTTTTGTATCAAGTTGAAAAATTCATGGATATGCAACATAACTCGAATGAGGTGGCAGCTATTGCATTCCATCATAATTCGTATATATATATATATATATATATATATATATATATATATATATATATATATATATATATATATATATATATATACAACGATGGAAATGAAAATTGTTTGTGCTTATGGCACTGAATGAAATATTTAAGAAAATGAACACTAGAACATTCATTTGAAAAATTGAAATTAATCAAGAGAATGTTATAGTAGAGCTAGATAAGTGAACGTGTACGATGTGATGTCTCCATTATCCTTCAAGGGATAAATGTTAGAGAAATATTGAAATCGATGCCACACCTGATGGAAGTGCGAGACATATATGTTTCGTTCTGCAAGAAACTCGTCAGTCGCACCACGTCCATCGAAGTGAGGCAACGATTTCAACCTCCAAGCATCTTCTTGTGACTTCAAGCGGAAGATCGTAGAGTAATGAATACTCTACAATTCCATCTGTAGAAATCAATAAAAAACATCTCTCTCGGATTACAGACACACCAAGCATCGAAATTTTACATATCTTCTATACCCGTAGGTATCTACTAAATTGCAATGTCTATTTGACAAATATCATCATACGATGTTTTCAAATGTCGATAGGTTGCGTTAGTAGTAAGCTCGCGTTTATTCCCGTATTTCAGGGCCAATTCGGCGATATTTTTAAGGAAATGAAATTTTTTGTGCTTATGGCACTGAATGGAATATTTAAGAAAATGAACACTAGAACATTCATTCGAAAAATTGAAATTAATCAAAAGAATGTTATAGTAGAGCTAGATATGTGAATGTGTACGATGTGATGTCTCCATTATCCTTCAAGGGATAAATGTTAGAGAAATATTGAAATTTGTGTGGCATCGATTCATAGTCTATCAATATAGTCAATTATATATGGAAACGCACTGAATATATATTCATTCTCGAAAGTGATGGATGTCGATATTGAGATGAAAAACAACTGGTTCGTATTGGAATTCCCGTTCGACGAGTTTGCCATAAGTCAGACAATATTTTCATGGATGAGAATAACAAATTTGAGTAGCCATTTTGCCAATGACGTTTACCGCATAAGGTGAAGAATTAAAAATGGATGTCGCTCAGAAGAACTTTCGAAGGGCATTTCTTTCGACATAGACAGCGTATCGAATTAGTGCTTTTCATAATTGGAGTCGATGAGATTATACGTGATTAGGGTTAAAGCAGCATTGTGTTCAAAGGCGATCTGGCTTCTCATTAGTTATTTCACTATTTACGTACTCCAGACACCATACTGTTACGATAACTTTTGGTTTGAAACTCTAACGCGGATTACAAAGTTGGGATTATTACTAGACTCAATAGTGGAGAGAACGTTGTGGCAAATAAAACAATTTCACAAGTATTGATTAAAGGGAAGTGAAGGGACCCGAGCAGTTAAGGCAATTAGGGATATTCCAGAGGAGCATCCATAGGCAATGATGTCTGGGAAATACAATACTGGTCGAACGATATGATTGTATATTGTCCTGATTATATCAAATTGTTCATAATCATTCACTGAATTCGAAAAGAGATTTCCACACTATTTCGTCGTACCGTAATGCCCATAAATTTAAGTTTGAATCATGAAGCAAGGGTTATAAAGGAAAATAAAGAAATAATGGTAAATTGATCGGATTGAACTGAAACACGAACAAAGATTAATGACTGATCGCCTGTGAGCAGAAACAAAAATTCACAGTTGAAGCTGAAAAAATTTGAATTAGTGACAAAGAAAGTTATCACCATGAATTGAATTTAAAATGAAATGAATTTTAATGAATGATTCAAACATTTAGTTTCATTATTTAATCATAATAATTGTTGCTGAATTTGACTTAAATTAATGGGTAATAGAGGGCGGAAAAACGTGAAGAATCTACATTACCTAACACATTTAAACTAACTAAAGGAGATTGCATCAAAATGACATGCATCCTTAATTGAAATACTTGAAATGGATGAACAGAAATAGAAATATAAAATGCATTTCATCGAATGAGCAGCTTCATGTTTCTAATTCATAGGTGAAAAAAATAGAATATTAGATAATTTTGAACACTTGAACTTCCGATTCACACTTTTATAGAATAATGAAGCGCTGACGCGTTTGAAGTTACCGCCTTCATCGGATTCTTAAGGAATATGAGATGAAAATGTTGAATCATAGTTATAAACTCATATTCTGTAACCGACTGAAGAACTCGGTAATCTGATGAAACGGTTCATGCTATTATTCGATAAAAATGTGAATAAATAGTCTAGTCAGAATAGACATTCCAGTTTGCATTAATTCCCAACAAGTTGGATTTTTGTGCAGGCCTTGAATACGTCATCCCCATCGATTCTGCTTGTGCGTTGTTTTTTATTCGAGGTCGAAGGTCATACATTTGCGTTCTTTGCGTATATCTCTGAAACAACGAGAATTATCGAAAAATAGTTCGAACAAAGTTTGTAGATCGTAAAATTTTCTACAAAAAATATCTCAACACTTTTTCCTGTACGGTGCACTGTTCTCGAATTATGGCTATTTTAAACATAGAAAACACGAATATGCACTCATACGTGGCCAATATGCATCATCGGGTTAACCATTTACACAAAAAATATTAGAACATAGTTTTATTTGCCCATGCACACAAGTACGTGAGAAATTCATGATGAGAAGGTCCCAATAAATCCCGTATTATTATTTCAACGCATGAGTATTACGAAGACATTTGAAGATGAACTTGAAAAATTCTTCGAGTACGAATTAGTCCCTTACCCTTTATCGTTCTTTGATGCAATTGGAATGCGTAAGACACAGAAGTCAGCCATTTATGATTGCTTTGAATGTGTGAACATTGATATCGAAAGTGCAAATGCTACCTACATCGTCGATGGAGGATACCTGTTACATCGTGTTGTGTGGGATGGAGAGAACACATTTGAGGATATTTTGGACAAATATCTCAAATATGATCGTAGACACGTTGGTCACAACGTTACTATAATTTTTGACGGTTACACTGATTATACAAAAAATATTAAAGCTGCAGAACAACGTCGTCGAGCTGAATAAACATCTTCTTCGTTTGATATCGTTTTTGATCGACGAATGACTGTTCCGACAAACCGAAAGCAGTTTCTTGCTAATACTAACAATAAATCTCGTTTGAATTCGATGTTATGTGAAGAATTTGCAGCTGCTAATATTGTTGTGAAACAAGCTCAAAATGACGTTGACGTCCTCATTATTGAAACCGCAATTGAACAATTCAGTAGCACCAATCCAACTATCGTTGTTAGAGAAGATGTAGATTTGTTAAAATATTAACTGCACGAACACCTAGTGATAAGATCATTTACTTTTCAAAACCTGGGAGAGCTCTATTTCAAACGAAAATATATTCTTCACAAAGTTTAACTGCATATCCAAAATATCAGCCACATATACTCGTATTATTCCTTCATAAAAGTTCAAAAAACAAAACTGTTCAAGTGTTTGAATTCATCTTACATTATATTTTAATGGATTGGAATGATTATGAAGTTAACGTGATAATCGGAGATTCGTCGGACATATTCAGAAAGTCGTAAAAGTAATGTGAAGCTGGATAACAAGTTAAGCATTTCAAGACTTTGTTCATATATTCGAAACATATATTTTTAGTGTGTTCATTTTGAATGAAATTCAGTAATTTAATTACAATTTTGGAATAACCAATCATTCTAATATAGTAGTGTTAGCTAATTACTCCGGTCAAAGCCATTTTTCTTGATAAAAAAAATTATGGATTTCTAGTAGTATTGTGCCGGATCATTGAAAATATATATCTGCGAATACGGATATTTGGTGTCAATATCCGCGGATACAGATCTTAATTTTCTTATGCAGTAGGTGTCGATAATTGCTACCTTGACACATGTTTCGATTTGCATTACGCGAAATTTCAATTATGACTTATTTTTCTCAAGTTCCTGTAATTGTTATTGTGATTTAAATTTATTATAAACACTGTATAAGACAAGAAGTACTAGTTTACTCAATTAAAAATTTCATTCATTTCAAATTTGAAATATTACCAAGATCTAAATTTTTTTTTTCATTTTATTTATTTTTATTTTCACATACAAGGTCTCACTCAACAGACAGTTCAAAACTGTCCCATAATAGAGGAGCACATAATACAAATGTTAATTACCTATAAACTAAGTTTCTATAAACTATTTATCTTAGATGTATATCTTTAACTAGAAATTTTTCATACATCCTATCGAAATAAAGTTTTCGATGCATTTAAATGGATCTTTTCATCTAAAAGAAAAACACCTAATTTTAGTAAAAAAGATTAGATAAATACATCATGAAGAGAAGCTCCATAAAAACTGATAATTATTCTATTATCGACCTTTAATTAATCTCTTGTTCGAATGTCCCTTAAAAATTATGAAACTCGGAGAGAAAATATCCAAGCTGGTCTCCATACTTATCAAATTTAGCATTTGGAAGATCTACGGATGGGTGAATTCAACATATAATTTGTTTTGCTCTGCGAAGAACCAGTATTGTACGATTTCTTACTACATGTGCAGAACAATTAAAGTTTATAAGGATCATACATGCAGCAGAATCTATTGAGCCATTAAGTAATTTGTATTAGAAACATATATCAAAGTACTCACGTCTCAAACTCAAACATTCCAACCTATAAAATTTCACGTTACTCTCATATGAGAATACATGACGCTACCTGTTAAAACGGAAATTGAGAGCACTAATGAACTTCCGTTGAACAATTTCTAATCTATTTGTGTATTTATCATAATTTGGATTCAACTTTGTCATAACTTGGACCTCACAATAGAATTATACAAGGCAATAACAGACTCAATACGACCAAAAGGCCTCTAGCATTAGTAATATGAAACCCAGATTTCTGCGAGCCTGTTGGACGATTCCTTCAATATGCAATTCAAAGATTAGCTTATTATCAAGCTCAACACCCAAATCATTCACTGAACTGACTTCAGTCAAACATTGACCTGACAATGTCAAATTGGAAGAGATAGGATTTTTACTTCTGGACAAAAGTATATGATGGCATTTGTTATTGGTATTTAAGATGATTCTAAGTTTCTCAATAAAAGATAATCTATTAACTCTCTATAATATTGATCACATCAAGAAGATAGTTGATTGAGTGTCTTTGAGTTATATACTCAAATTAGATATTCATAGGATAACATACTTCTGTTAAGTTTGTAACATAAAGCCAAACATTTGATTTAAAGAAATGAAAAATATCTGAATTGAATTCAATAATTTTTGTTGCTACCTAATCACTTATTTCAATTTCATCTATAAAATTAAAATTAATAAGATAAATATATCTATAAAAGATCCACCAAACATTAACGGATACAGATCTTTCTTCTGTCTCTGATATCCACGGATACGAATACAGATATTCAGCACATAACTAATTTCCATCAAGTAAATGGAAGTATATTTCAATATTCTTACCTACCTTCTCTATTCTTACCTATCTATCTCTAATTGTCTGAAATCGTTTTGTCCCATATAATGATATTCGAAAAACCATTGTTTTGTTCAATTTCACTGGGTTGATTCTCCAAGAAACATGATATATGACTCTTAAATTGATGAAGTTCTCATCTGTGACAAACCTGTGGAATCCACTTGTTTCCGTATTGTCTCCTCAGACAGGTAATCAGCATAAACAGATGTTTCGTGACATCCAATCACAGTGAACTATGACCAAGATATTCATCGTAATTTGAACAACAGCCAAGACTGAAGGCATTTTATGCATATAGGTCTGGTGTGTGACAGCCAACTTGGCAAATTTTCACACTCACTATTTTATCATTCATGATGTTTAAATATATTATATTTGAATTATATTGTTAAATGC
Source organism: Henosepilachna vigintioctopunctata (assembly GCA_030704895.1). Classification (NCBI taxonomy): domain Eukaryota; kingdom Metazoa; phylum Arthropoda; class Insecta; order Coleoptera; family Coccinellidae; genus Henosepilachna; species Henosepilachna vigintioctopunctata. The sequence continues at coordinate 3,765,778 of JARQZJ010000093.1, read as the reverse complement.
ATCTATTCGAGTCACGAATCACTTCATTATGAAACAAACTTATTTATGATATTAAGATTTATCTAGTTTATAGTGCTGTGATATGAAGTGATATGATTAGAAAAACGAAATTATAGTGAGTGAATTATACGTATTGAAGAGTACACAAATTGATAGGTGAGGTTAGCTTCTGTGATGATCTCAAACAGTCAATTTAAGACGACAAAAAATTCATGACGTACTTTGAATAAAATTTTCGATAGCTGCATATATTGATCTTCGAAAAAATTATCTTACTCTGCATATATAAACAGCAGTAGAAATGCAAATGAGAAATAGGCATTCGGTGTTGAATGTTACCTACGTATTATTTTGAATTGAAATATTATTTCAGTATGAAAAAAACTTGATTTATTTATTCGGAAATTGAAACATTCGATTTCAATAAATTTCTTCCTCTTTGGAAATCAAACTATATAAATACCTCGACTTAGGCTACCTCATTTTACGCGAATTCGGAGAAACGCAGTTTTCTTTCGGATAAACGCGCGCATTTGCGTGTTTGGTTTACTCAAATTTGAACATGTTTCACGTGGAATAATTTTACGTATCCAGTGCAAATGATCCACTTATCTATGAAGATGTTATCAAAAGACCAAACAATTAGGCAATAGAACCTAACAAGAAACAAAAAACACTGTTTTGTGGTGTAAACTAAATATTATCAAAGCATGCGGGATAACTGCGGATTCTTGATGATTGAATAAGACTCATGATTCCTAACAATTGCATTTTATTATCATTCAACAAGTTCGATGGTTTCTCGAAGCGCACTTCATATTCACTCTCTAAAGTAAAAGGTCGTTCTCGTTGACATTTGTGAGACAGCTCTCCGAAAAGTTCATTTGAAATATTTCCATATTTCGATTATTGACTCAGTATTGACTAATTTTGACCGTGAATCTCGAAACTATATATATATATATATATATATATATATATATATATATATATATATATATATATATATATATATATATATATATATTGAGATTTCTATTCAAGATATTTTATTTTGAAAATTTGTAGCAATAACAGGCTTCATTTGATATGAAAAAATTTATTTTTGTTAACGTTTCGTTGTTATATTACAACTTTGTCAAAACTAATGAAAAATTGAATTTATGAGTTACTGAAGATATCAAAATGTGAAACTTATTTTTTAGAAAAATCAAATTAGGTTTTTGTATCTTCACTCATTGATTTTCAAAATATCAGAGGAATATTTTGATTTTTCAGCATTCGCTTCGGAAGTTTTTGTCTTCTTCACCATGAGGAAACCTCTGAAAAACTCATGGTAAGCCAGATGATTCTAATAAGTGAGATTCATATTTATTTATAACAAAAATAATCTTTTTCATATCAAAAGAAGCCTGTTATTGCTAAAAACTTTCAAAATTATATATATAAATATATATATATATATATATATATATATATATATATATATATATATGATATATATATATATATATATATATATATATATATATATATAAATTGATTTATTGCCAGTTTGATAATATATATATATATATATATATATGTATATATATATATATATATATATATATATATATATATATATATATATATATATATATATATATATATATATATATATATAATATTTTTCATGAGTTTTCGGCAAGAAATAGGCCCAATATAATTGAAACGTAACCAATTTGTTAACCTATATAATTTGTCTATATTTCGATTATGGTTACAATCTTCATCAGGACTCTATAAAATAATAGATGTTAATAAAACTTTATGACAAAAATTCTTACTTCTTACGGCTAACTAGGTTAACAGTTTGACCATCACCATAAGTAGAAGTGTGTATACTTAAAATATGTGATATTACACAGAAACTGGATATAAATAATAATAAAATATAAAAATATAAAATTTTCGACTACTCAACCAAACGATAGAACCGATAAATTGAATTGAAAATTGATAAATTGATAAACCGGAGAATTGCCGGAGCACAGATGAATGTCACTGAACAAGCACAGAAGGTAAAAGGGTGAAACACTCTAGAAACAAATGTCATCACCAGTAAGTAACACAGAATGTTTATTGAAACTTAGTGGTTTCTTTTAATCTTATTCAAAATGTTTTCAAAGTAAATAACTACAGCTGAGTCTAGCAATGTCCGTCCTCTTATTGATGCAATTAACATTTTTATTTATGTGGAAATTTCTAAGAAAATCCTATTTTGGAAACCACCAGCCACATACAGTACTCTAAAATCATCAAAATCAAAGCGATGTCCCGTTTTTAGGAATGTTGTGGTAAAGCACATATATTACGGTGAAGTCTTACATCACAGACCAATCAAGTCATCGATTCTTGATTGATAGATTAAATATGGACTGATGATTCATAATAATGATGAAACAATTGTATCCTATTATCATTCAACAAGATCGATTAATTTTTCGAAACGCACTAATATTCGCTTTCGAAAAGTGATGGGTTCGTTCTCGTTGACAACACTTATGTAGACAGCTCGTTGAGAGTTTCTTCTGAAATATTTTGATATCTCGATTTGAAGTCTCAGTATTTACTAGTATAAATCATTCGTGATTCTTGAAACTAGCTCTATTTTTGGCCGCCGGGGCATGATCTGGAGTGATTGTATATATTCTTACACATTGGGGACAGTTTTCTGTAGTGTTCGAATGAAATGTCTACAAAGCCTTTTGCACTCTCACTACTGTTGTCATGAGTAGGAATCTAGAAAACTAGGGAGAGTTTATACGTCTTTTCTCCGATAGACGCAGCTCACGTGAATTTTCACCGAGAACTCGTCCCATCATTCTGGTATAAGACCTATGGGCGTTTTGAAAGTCATCGATTCTTGATTGATAGATTAAATATGGACTGATGATTCATAATAATGATGAAACAGTTGTATCCTATTATCATACAACAACATCGATGAATTTTTTTCGAAACGCACTTAACATTCACTCTCGAAAGTGATTTGTGTATACAGCTCCCTGAGAGTTTTATTTGAAATATTTCAATTAAGAGTATCAGTATTTACTATATATATATATATATATATATATATATATATATATATATATATATATATATATATATATATATATATATATATATATATATATATATATATATATATATATATATATATATATATATATATATATATATATATATATATAAATACACAATACACGGAAGGACATCTACTCAGAAAAATGCCCCTTCTCTCGGAACTCTGAGATGATTCTTCATTTGCATATTTCAATGAGGTTGGAAATTCTTGATTACATTGGATGTTTGTTGTTCAGCTTTGAAGATGCATGTCTCATATCTTCTCAATAAAACTATACAAAGACTATAATCTCACTGAATTATGAGAACTAAGTGCATTCTCATTAAGTTGAGATTGGGTGGCACCTCTCTGTCGCGTCTTCTCAATGACAAGACATAAGGCGCCGCCGCCATCTTCGCGATATTTCATGTCTATTTGGTGAATATGAAGTTTAATGAGAGTAATTTTAACAGACGTATTAATTTTTCCTCACAAATTGAATATTAAAAATTTTTCTCATATATATTTATTTGATTTGAAATTATACAATTATTGTAGTGGTATTTCACGTAAATTTTTCAGCTATACTCATCACTTCATACACTCCATATTTCCATGAAACATCATATTTTGGGATAACAAGTTTGAAATCTGAAAAATGCTATGAATGATTTTGGTTAAACATCATAAACAATTTCCATTAGAAATGTGATACCAGAATGAAAGCAATGAAGTATTGCGAAAGCTCGACAAGGAAAATATAGTACACTTAATTTACTCCTAAACGAGTCAACGAGTATATAGTCCTTATCCAATAATATATATATATATATATATATATATATATATATATATATATATATATATATATATATATATATATATATATATATATCAACCATACACACGGAGAAGTTCAGAAAATATTTCTTTGATATTCTGCATTATTGTCGAATTTAGAAATTTTTATGCAAATATCATTCGAATGTTGAACACGCGTTCATTCAGGATTACGTTTTTGGAAGACAAAACTCTTGTAAGAAATCGAAGGAATACCAATGAGGCTCAAATAGTGCCTCGACTGTGTTAGAATAATCATGGAGACAAAATTTTGAAAACTGTGTGGAATGTTTGAATTCGTCGAATATAAATTTAAAACTGAATTTGTTTGCTCTCACAAAGCGGATATGGGGTTGAAATCCGTTCGAAAAGGTACCGAATGAAACCAACATTTGTGGATTATATATATATATATATATATATATATATATATATATATATATATATATATATATATATATATATATATATATATATATAGAATATAAACTTAAATTCAAACACTTGAACTTATGATTTACACTTTATTGACTACATAGCATGACGCGTTTCGTCGTTACAAACGACTTCTTCAGATGTTTACAGAATAATCTGTAAGTATTATTCTGTAAGCATGTGAAGAAGTTGTTTGTAACGACGAAACGCGTCATGCTATGTAGTCAATCAAGTGTAAATCATAAGTTCAAGTGTTTGAATTTGAGTTTGTATTCAATTATAATGGATTTACATCAAGTAAACGCCAACACTATTGAATATATATATATATATATATATATATATATATATATATATATATATATATATATATATATATATATATATATATTCTGTAAGCATCTGAAGAAGTCGTTTGTAACGACGAAACGCGTCATGCTATGTAGTCAATAAAGTGTAAATCATAAGTTCAAGTGTTTGAATTTAAGTTATATTCAATTATAATGGATTTACATCAAGTAAACGCCAACACTATTAAATATATATATATATATATATATATATATATATATATATATATATATATATATATATATATATATATATATATATATATATATATATATATATATATATAGTTATGGTTAGAATTTTATGCAAACTTTGTAATAAAATAAAAATAAAAAAATTAATTTGTAGAATAATTCTTATAATTCAGTACCAAAATGCCTTGAATCTGCATGCAGTATCAATAAAAATAAGCAAAGTCTAATTTTGCTCAAGGTGATGCTTTTAAACTGCTTAATTGATTGTTTCGACAAAGTCATATTCATGCATTTTACTTTATTGTATAAAATTTTGAACATGCATACAGGTTTGTAGACATAATTCTGTAGTAAAATTTCATCCATAAGTTGGAAATCTATTTAATTGTTTTTCACTAACACAATAAATAACATAACTTGTATTTTGATGAACATGTAATGTTCATTTATTTAGATTCTTATTTCAGGTATTACTCATTTCTTGCCACATAAAAATATTTATATGATGTATTTGTAAACCCACTTTCAAAATTTGATCTTGAAATCGTTCTTAACTTTCAAATCAATAATAAAAAGTAGCTAACTTGAAACAGTAACTTGAAAATTCAAATGTATAAAATGAACATAATTCAAATTTATTCCACCTTACCAAATGATATATATTCATATCATTATTTATTTAAAGTGTTCAAATATTGTATAAGTAAGTACGGAATTGTTTATAACTATGAAAGCACAACCTCAATTGTGAAGTTTAGAGACAGAAGTAGAGCATAGACTCGAAGTTGAATGAAGTTATCACTAATTCACCTAATTAACCTAACATTTAATGTCCAATAACCTTCCGCTATGTTAATATTTTCCAAACTCAAGAAAATCAATTATAAATGCCAGGACCTATCACTTCATCAACAGTTCATTGAAAACCTATTAAAAAATTCACGGAGATGCGATTCAGGAATATACTCGTATCGCAAGAAATCGATCAGGATATTGTCCTTGTGTTTTTATCTTGAGGAAATTGCTTCGTCAGCGTTGATTCTTCAGGAATCTGTACATACGCTTGTGAGGATTGGAAACGAAGTCGGAAACCTAGAATAAAAGTAAAAGAAGTGGGAATAAAGAGTTCCCCACATACAGCGATATAAATCGAACAAATGAGAGAAACGTTCATTAATAAACCAAAAAAGAATAAAAAATTAGAATGCGGCAAAACATGAACATTTTGTGCTACATTATTCGAAGCAATTTGAAATATAGATTTTAAATAAGGTTTATTTATGAATAGGTGTTGATATAAATGTGAGATATGGCGAACGACGAGGACGTGGAAAGTGATCACTCCGGTGTTTCGGAAAAGTTTCGTAATAAATGTGAAAAAATTGGCGGTCATTGTAATAAAGAAGTGACTAAAAGTGTAAAGTGCTTTAAGTGCAAAGTGGACTTTCATCCATCATGCCTAGTACAGGCTTCAAATAAAAAATCCACTGCGTGTGTACATGTAGCGAAACAAGAAATGCAACCGATGGCGACAACTCGCCAAGTTTACGAGTTAGCTGATGATACTTTATTCCAAAACGAGCAAGTAGAAAATCAATTTTTAATAATGAAAATCAAATATCTAGAAGAATTACTTTTGGAATCTCAAAGTAAAAATAAAATCCTCATTCAAAACAATGAACTACTGTTAGAAAAAATTCAAGGTTATGATAAAAAAACACAGATTGATAATAATCGCGGTGTATCAGAACGAGATAATATACTTCGAGTTAGAAGAGATAAGGTAAACTCAACCTCTCTCTCTTGATTCGTCATCAAAACCAGAAGTTGACGTAGCGAATAAACAGAATTCTGTTTCTAGCAGAAGTGCGTCAATGTCAGGTCCAAAAAATGTCAAAGATATGTCACAAAAGCCGAGTCAGACTTCATTAACAACTTCAGAAGTTGAAGTTCAAAAGCATAATTACGAAGATATTGAAATAAATACAAAGCGTAGTAAAAGTTTACATCACATGTCTATTTCTATGAATGAGATGACATCTTATGTCAGTGATGAGCAATGGAAAATTGTCGAACGACCTAAGAAACAAATAAAAAAATTAATTTGTACTGGTTTGAAAAAAACAGATGGAACAATCAACTTTCAAGGTGCTCAAAGAAAAAAATGGGTATACGTGGGAAGAATAATAGAAAAAGAAGTTTCAGAGACAACGATTGAATCTTATATTAAAGGCGAAGTGCAAGGTGATATAGAAGTCAAAAAGCTGGAAACTAAGGGTCAAAACTCTGCATTCAGTGTCGGCTTCTCGTCCACGAAGGACTACAAAAGGGTTTGCTGTCCAGATTTCTGGCCTGAAGGCGTTGTGGTGAGGGAATTCTCATTCCGTAATTTTTTCTCCAAGACCAAAATTCAGCCTCGGATAGAATAGCAAGAGCTGGGTGTCCTGTAAAGCAAATAGTAAATTCTATCCCACACAAAGCATACAATTTCAGTGTCATGCACCAAAACATTCAATCGATATCGACATCTTACCTAAAATTACAAGATGTGATACATGTATACTCTCCAGATATTATTGGAGTTACGGAGCACTGGCAGAGTCTTAACCAGTTGCAATGTTATGGTATCAAGGATTACAAACTAGTCACCAGCTACTGTAGAGATGCAGGATGTCATGGAGGAAGTGCAATCTTTGCAAATAACAAATATGAACCTATAGTAAGAAGTGATCTAGAAAGACTATCAGTATACAGGGTAATTGAATGCTGTGCGGTACAACTGTATCATAATAAGCAAAAACTAATTATTATTTGTATTTATAGACCTAGTACACCGCCTTATGCTGATATGAATACGTTCTTAGAAAAACTCAGCCAAATATGTGATATTTGTATATCTGAAAATGCAAGAATAATTATGATGGGCGATTTTAACATAGACATTATGAATACAAAAATTGAGTCTCATGAATTTCTATCTTTACTTGGAGGTTTTAACATTGTTAATACAGTGGATGAACCTACACGTATTACTCCATCTTCCTCAACCTGCCTCGATAACGTTTTTACAAACATCGATAGTGTATACTATGAGCCTACAGTAATAGTAACCCACATATCAGATCATTTAGCCCAGCTTGTAAAATTTAATATATCTATTGATGTTACTAAACCTAAGTGTATATATATTAGGAAATATAATGAACCTGCTTTCAATAACTTTGCAGCTAGCTTATCACAGAAAGTGTGGGATGAGCTTTATAAAATTCCACCAGAGAATGTTGATGAAATGTGGAATACTTTTCATCAATATTTCATATTTGAGTTTGAGCGAAATTTTCCTAAAAATAAAGAAACTCTCAATAAACGTGTCAATCATTATAAACAATCACAGAATGTGAAAAACATTAAACAATTGCTTGATTCCGTGTATGTTATGCACATATCTAGTCCAAATTATAAAGAATTGTATAAAGTAATTAAGAATAAATATGACAAAACCCTTGCTGAAGAAAAACAAAATTACTATGAGAAAAAAATTTCAGAATCATCTAATAAACCAAAAACAACTTGGCAAATAATACGAGACATCACTAATAAATCAAAAAAACCCCGTAATGCAATGATAGAAGGTAATTCTACCGAAATAGCAAATAAATTTAATGAATATTATATAAATATAGCACCAAATCTGACATCTTCTATGCCCAAAACTATTAAGTGGAATTTTAAAATGATGCGAAATATGAAATCATTTTTTATTTTTGATATAACTGACGATGAAATACGAAGGGTCATAAATAAATTGAAATGTAAACCATCTACAGGTTTTGATGATGTTCCACTTGAGGTAATAAAAAGGGCATTGGATCATATAATTAAACCATTAACTTTTATTATAAATTGTTCATTTAAAAAAGGTATTTTTCCTGAAGGGCTAAAAATCTCAATTGTTAGACCATTATACAAAAAAGGGGATGTCATGGATATGGCTAGTTACAGACCAATAAGCCTGATAACTTCCTTTGCAAAGATCTTCGAAAGGATATTGGCAGATAGGCTGATAAAGTTTCTTGAGAAATTTAAAATATTGACAACTTGTCAACATGGCTTTCGGAGGGACCGAAGTACACAATCCGCTATATTTGAACTGACCAGGGCCATAGTTGATTCGTTGGAGAAAGGTGAGATTCCAGTTGCTCTGTTTGCCGATTTTTCAAAGGCTTTCGACTGTGTTGTCCACGAAAGGCTTCTATGCAAATTAGAATGGTGTGGAATAAGGAACGAACAACTAAAACTTTTTGAGAGTTACTTACAGAACAGAAAACAAAGAGTCTCCTTAACACTAAACAATAATTCAGTTATATCATCTGAGAAAGTCATAAAAATGGGAGTTCCGCAGGGCAGTATTCTTGGGCCCATTCTTTTCGTCATATACATTAATGACTTGCCTACTCCTTTCGAGGATTTATCTATGCAGCCTATCATATACGCAGATGATACAACCATTCTCGTTCGAGCGCAGCATCCTCCAGCGGTCACTGGCGTTGTGATGCAGGCTCTAACGCTGTTGGAGCGTTGGTGTCTAGAAAATCGGCTTGTGCTGAATGCTTCGAAGACTGAATGTGTGGTGTTCTCTACTGATAAATCCAAACAAATATATCCTGAAGTCATTCACTACAAAAACGACAACCTTCAGGTAAAGACTTTTACCAAGACACTTGGAATTTATGTGGACCAATGCTTGAAATGGGAAAAGCATGTTGCTGAATTGGGGCATAAATTGAACTCGGCTGTGTACTTTCTAAATGTCTTAAAACATCAAGTAAGGCAGGAAGTGCTTAAAACGGTTTATTTCGCCAGTTTTCAGTCACTGCTGGATTATGGCCTCATTTTTTGGGGAAGTAGCTCTCACATGTTGAGAGTATTCTCAATACAAAAGAAAGCATTGAGAGCTGTGCTGAGGATGAGGTGTGGGCAGTCCTGCAGAGGTGTTTTCAGGAGATGTGGTTTACTTACCTTGCCAGGACTATATATTTACAGAACTTTGTTATTTTTTTTTAAATATCAAACTTCATCTAATATTGGAAGGAATTTTAATAACACAAGGCGAACATTTTCTACTTTTTATCCTCGCCACAGACTTGCTCTGACCGAAAGACTTCCATACTACGTTGGCTTGAAACTGTTAAACTCCCTTCCTTTCAATATCAAGAAAGAGAATAACCTCTTAGTTTTCAGGAAAAATATATTTTCTCTAATCATAGAAACTGAACCTTATACAGTTGAAGAATATTTTAGGGCATGTAAAAGTATGAATTAATGTACAAAATCTGTACGATATGAATTTTTTGTATACCAATTATTTGTTGTTTTCTTTTCTTTTTTGACTTGTTTTCTATCTTCTACTACTGTAATGTGGTGATGAGAAAATAAAAATTATATTATTATTATTATTATTATGTGGTGAAATGTTTCAGAGGATGGGACTTTCAAAATAAGAACTACCGTCACTATTCTTGCTTTTTCAAATAGATATCATCAACAGAAGAAGGATCTTATTTTTGAAATTATGAAATTTTAAACGATTGTGAGAAATATGACGCATACATTTATATATCGGCGGCAGTATAGCTCTACACAAGTTATTCTGAATACACTGTGTAAAGCATTAATAGAAATTTTATGAAAAGTATGAGGATTTCAAAACAATAACTATTGAAAAATTTACTCAGATTATTTGAGAAGCGTTCAGTTACAGAATTCCTAACGACCACTTTTCATTTGATCATAGTAATTCAAAATATTTTCGGAGAAAGATAATAGAAAATTTCAATGACGTACTTCGGTGCATTGAGTGGTTTACTTGATCGACAATACCTTGATAAAGAAACTTGCTCATGTTATGTATCATGTTCGTTTATGTTACTCCACATTTCTTATTTTCTCTTACATAACACAGTCATACTGAACAAACAATTCTGAAAAAGTGAAGATTCGAAAATGCACCAACTAAATCACAGTTTTTAATTTTTTTATTTAATAGTGTTAGCGTTTACTTAATGTAAATCCATTATAATTGAATATAAACACTTGAACTTATGATTTACACTGTACTGACTACATAGCATGACGCGTTTTGTCGTTACAAACGACTTCTTCAGATGCTAACAGAATACTAGAGAAGTAGAAAAGTATTCTGTTAGCATCTGAAAAAATTTAAGTTTATATTCAATTAAATCACAGTTGTTATTCAGCAAGTGGCAAATGGGCAATTTTTGATTCATCTGCGGAAACAGATGTAGAAAACGTATGAGAGACAAATGTATATCCACATAAATTAGATGTTACAGCTATATAACAATATGTACAGTTTAAACTGACTCCGAATGAACACATCAAATATGATGTTCTCTTCCTTTTATTTAACCGTTGACTGATATCCTAAGCCTCGTTTCAAATAACACACAATAGATTTTCTGTGAACCAAACAATCTCTTTTTCTTGGTCTGTCCGTATTATTTATCTAACACAACAAATATTTTCTCTCCTGAAAGCCAGCATGAAACCAAACAGTGACACTGAGTCAAGAATCAAAAAATCATTAGATATATGCATATGGGATATTGGTTCAAGAATTGAATCCTGAAGTTTATAAGCTGTCATTAATCGATTGAGCCGATACTGGATGAAAATCTTGATACATAATTCAAATAGAACTGAGTAGTTTTTCGATTTCCACTATAATAAATTCAAAAACATGACAGTATCGTTTCGCCAACACAGTGGCTTCATCATATGTTGATGATAAACTGAGCTATTACATTTTGTATCGCTTGTATTTGTCCTGGAGTGCATGGAAATGGCCACAGAACACTGTTCTTTTTTTGTAGGGGAATGACTATAGAACATATTTCTTCTGAATTGTGGGGGATGACCATGGAATACTTTTCTTCGATTGCCTTTTACTGGAATGAATTTAATGAAGGAGAATTATTGAATAAAACTTGTTGATTCAACAAACTGTTTGATTTCTTCCTCTTATTAATTTCCATGGCTTCTAACAGGGTTAGCTTATGACCGTATGCAATATTTTGAAGTTGCTATAGAAGATATGGTTATCTTCTAAAAGATATGTTGCTACGTAGAATCGGTTTTATTTTTTGCAAAGCATCTTTGGTTTTCAGATATTCTAAGTCTGAAATTCCTGCTAGATTGACCAACATATATTCTGGGACAAGTATCGCAACTTGTTACCCGATACCAGAGTTATCATCAGGCGAAATTTTATCTTTCGCATTTCTGATGTGTATACCGACGGTAATCGGGGTTTTGAAAGCTATCGTTAAAGTCAGATAAAAACTTCGAGTTTTTTGATACAGGTAAATATCATTATACAGATCGCACAAAACAATGGGTATCATCATTGTTTCGTCGATAACATTTTACGAAAAAGATTATATAATAAGGCCATTACTCAAGTATATCCTAAAGCAACAAATAGTCATAAAATTCCATAACATTGGTCCTGTATCAAAACTCTCGAAGTTTTCATCTGATAATAATTTAACGGAAATTTAATTAGAAATGCTAAAGATGAAATTTCACCGATTATAAATCGGGTACCTATGAGTTGAGTTGCGGTACTTGTCCCAGAGTATATGTTTGTTAAACTGGCAGGAATTTCAGACTTAGAATATCTGAACACCAAAGATGCTTTGCAAAAACAAAAACCGATTCTACTTATGCCACACATCTTTCAGAAGAGAAGCATATCTTCGATAACAACTTTGAAATATTTCAAACGGAACGTACAGGTTATAAACTAACCATTTTAGAAGTCATGAAAACATAAGAGGAAGAAATCAAACAATTTATCAAATGATCAAATTTAATCAATAATTCTCCTTCATGAAATTCATTCCAGTTAAAGGCAATCGAAGAGAAGTGTTCTATGGTTATGCCCCACAAGTCAGAAGAAATATGTTCTATAGTCATTCCCCTACAAAAGAAGAACATTTTTCTATGGTCATTTCCCCGCATTTCAGGATAAATATAGGTAGTCCACAATGTAAGAGCTCAGTTTATCATCAACACTTGATGAAGCCACTGTGTTGGCGAAACGATATTGTCATGTTTTTGATTTTATTATAGGGAAAATCGAAAAAATACTTAGCTTCGTTTAAATTATTTATTAGCTGTCAATCGTTTTAAATTTGACTGCAGCACAAACTGCCTGTTTGACAGATAGGACGAGAATGGAAAAAGCCTTGATTCCATGCAAGACTACTAAATGAGTTTATCTGAAAAAATATGATGGAATACACACAAAAAGCGCTCGATAGATCAACAAAATTTACAACAAGTTCATGTCTCATCCAAAGCATTCATTCTAACCATTGAAATACTCTACACTAACTTTTAATTCTCCTTCTTCCTTTGGAACCTAACTTATATTTTGATATCAGGTTATGTGATCAATATCAAAGAACCCAATCTCTTTGTGACACATGATTTATATCTGATAACTAGGAAAGGAGTCGCAGTGTAGTTTGTATCAAATCAAACTCCACTCGTCAACATCCCCTAGTTCACCTTATTCATATGTTAGTGTGGTTTCATAACTATTTAGGCAGACCGAAAATACAATTGACAAGATGCATCGATTGAGTATTCGTGTTAAAAACATATAATTCCATTGATAATTTTATTCAATTAACGAAAATAAAACCCATAAAGTTTTCAAATTCACTTTTTCGTGAATAGTAAATTAGATTTCTGACCCAATCTGACCCATCGGGAGGAACTCCAATCTCAGAGATGAAGGCACATCCTTGGAAAAGTCATTAACATTAGAACACTGAGGCAGCGATGTGACAGAGGCATGAGAAATCGAGACAAAGCGATCATTGAATTCATCAGGGTCGATTTCATATGCAGCTGTAGACTTCTCAGGCATTCTGTTCTTGTCAATGAAAGTCAAGCAATTTCACTCAAAGTACTATTGCATTTGATATTTCATGTTCACTTCTTTGTCGCTGTTAATTCATTTCCTATTTTCAGTTTATTTCTTATGCATTTTGAATAATCATGATAAAGAATAAGAATAAGAATAAGAATAAAACACAATTTAAATGAGACATTCTGCTCTTTGCTCATAACATTTGATTGCTTCATAACCATTCACTCATTGTTGAATGATAAATTAAGTTATTATCAAGTTATGATAAATCATTGTTCACATCTTCATTTTGATGAATTAGGAAACCCTAATTAAGTTTTATTACATTTCATACACAGAATTTGTACCATAACCTTGTTTTGTTTACATAAACTTCACATTAGTTTTCTTCCTTTCATGATCCGAGGAATCATTCCTGAATATCCCAACCTCATTCTCACGAGCATTTGAATTTAGGGATAGATTATCGAGGCAATTATCCCCTGGGGTAGCACAAAATATGCAGATGAAGGACCGAAACATGTAGCGACTAATGTTTGTTTTATTTCCAATTTTCTGTTATGATTAATTGAAGTCCCTGTACACAATGAAATTCACACTAGAATTGGAGTTAGGTAGAGCATGGTATTTTCTTTACTGAATTTTTTCAACAACGAATGATGTATGCCAATATTTTCATCATTCGATGATATCTCGGTTTTCTATCGTTTTCCTCTTCTATTTGTTTTGTGTGTTGCCAATTTATTACATATATTTCATTTCCTTTTTTCCGTTACCCAGGTATACTTTGTTGATTGTATATTGATACTTAAACTGACTTGTAATTATTTGTTTCTGCATTTGTATTCGAATGCAACATCTATATTTGTTTAATATTTCGTTTATTCGTTTTTTATCCAATATTTTCATCATACAATAATTCTACAATCAATTTATTGTTCAATCCTTCAATTCTTTTACTTTAAATTGACTCGATTCAATTAACAATATGTTATTTTGTTGTTCTGTTTCTTGTTGTCTTTCTCAAGTTTTTCTAGGTCCGAGGTGTGTCTACTCTAACTTAGAGATGAGTATTTGTATCTGTATTTGTATTTATACTTTATATCTGTAGTTGTAGAATATTCGTTATACATGTTGGTATTTTTGTTAGTCGGTGATTCTACGATTTTTAAAATGAAAAATATTGAATAACTCTTTAATTTTTTTGTTCGGTGGCAATGTGGCAATTTATTATTCTGTTATCATATTCCTTTTTTATTTGTTTTGTGTTCATAGTGTCTAGCTTCTTTACCTCGGATATAAGTATTTGTGTATGTATTGGTTCAATTTTACTTCTTATCACTACTGCTTCAGAATTTTACGATGGAATAGTACCTACTTTGAAACAGGCGTTGTGCAAAATTCATTCAATTATTAGGAAATATTTATTAATAAATCAGAAGAGATTTATTTAACAATATGTATAGTCAACATCTTTCGAGGGCTATATCAATAAAAATTAGTTACAGTAGACAGTTATGAAAGTGTCTAGTAGTTATAATAGTAGTTAATTTATTTTAATATAGGAAATATTTATTAATATATCAGAAGAATTACTTCCTAGGGCTATATTAATAGAAGTTACAGTAGGTTATGAAAGTGTCTAGTAGTTATAATAGTAGTCTAGTAGTTATGAAATATACTCTGAATTATGTGATTTATCTGTCTCATCATCAGAACATAAATCTTAATCTGAGATTATCCCCTTTGACTAACTTAATTAACAGGTGTTGCATTGCTGCTATTCTCCCAGAAAGGTTAAGTATCCGTGACGGAAACTGTGTTCAAGAAAGTTGATAAGGAAAACTTGGGAAACTACAAAGCCAAGGATTTACTCGGAAAATTCGTTTAATGTATCTCTAAATCTGTCAGAAATGGCAAAGTTCTCGTACAAGACAAGTTTTCATAAGATCGTCTTCCGCAAACTATATAGCAGATTGAAATTTCCATTTTATTTTTAATTTAAGCTGAAAATATATCGTTTGTTTTGAACGAACTCATATAACTGAAAAATAAATATTTCTAATTCTTTTCCTATGTACTGAATCGATAATGGACTCCGTCGTTACTTCATCGTAAGGAAAACAGAATTTTAAATTTTACTTTGATTCTTATCACAAGATTTAGTTATGTGTTACTGTGTGCCAAAACAGAAATTAATTCATCCGTTTTTCAGTAGGTAGATACTACATTTTCAATTTAACCAAATTATTGTCATTTTTGTAAGGTTGATCTTTCATTAAAAATCTAACAGAAAAGAATCAGATAGGAAACGATGTAGAGGAATTCTTCATTGATGCTTTTAACCACAAAAAATAATAAAAATACATTTTTTATTTTTTCGTGTTAACCAACCACGTGCGGGCATGAACAATGTATTATTATTTTCATAGTGAAAATTGAAAATTGAAATTATATTTCAAAAGGTTTTGAGCTCGACTGGGATTCGAAAATAAGTTAGGTTGATGAAAGAGTTGTCAGATATGAACTGAAATTTCATCTCAAAGTGTAGACCTCGATAGCTTAGTGGTCAAAAGCAGTGAGGCGTAAACCTGAAGACCTGGGTCCGAATCCCAGTCGAGTTCGAAAACCTTTGAAATGTAATTTCAATTCTTTGTTGTCAAAGTATATTCTATTATAAAATCTTCAGAGATATAAAGCTGGAGAAATATCAATATGAGAACAGTATATAAAACGATAAAATATATCATGACATGAAAATTAAATTATGAAATTATTACCTGATTCAATAACTATAAGAATAATGATCAAGCGGATGTCCTATGGAGTGGTTTCGAAAAGCTTAATCAAATTCATTAGATAAGTAAAATCTGGAGAATATCTCTATACAGGGAATCACAGAAATCAGGGATCCTCTTTACAACTCGCAGCATGTGAAAATTTAGTGAACAAATTCTTGGCGGCGACCATCGAGATCCCCGCCACGAGCTAATAACTTTAGTGCTTCGATCTCTAACACAAAGATCCCTTTGATATTCTATATCTAGGATCTCTGGAGGGTATTTATCCTTGAAGAATAAATAATTGTAATGATACAGGTTGACGGAACATTCATTTGGATATTTACTTTTTCAATTTAAATATTTTCAAGACAAAATAGTTAACCACTGCGATCGTTGCGCTGAATTCGTTGTCAAATTTCATATTTGCAGTGACGTTTTGGACGATATGCTTCAACTGTCAAAGACCTCGAATTAAACCCAATCTCCTGCATTCGAAAAAATGTTATATTTTTCGCATTCATCTTTATAATCTGCTCCTTAAACCTATCTTATATAATCAAACGCAAAGTTTCAGCTGTTTAAATCCAAAAAACCAAATTCATTTTTAATTATTTTTACTAATTTCATGTTTCTCTTCCCATAATGAATTGTCCGAATCAACTGGAGGGTGTTGCTGAATGTCTAAATTGAAACTTGAGTTTTGATCTGACACAACGCAACTGAAATGATTGTAGGATCTATACCCATTTCATTTCGACTCCGAAAAGTATTGTAATAAATAAAGTAAAACGTGCCAGTAAGACATGAAAGAAATTCAATATGAAACTCCAGGAATATCAGCAAATTTCTTTTCCAATTTTTTTAGGTAATGAACCGATATGAAATCAAAAAATTTCCATATCAAGAAATATTTTCAAGCAGATTGCATCATCTAGTTGATATTCTTCGGGCAATCTGCACTTTGTCTCACGAATTCAGAATATTGTTTCAATTTTCCAGGCATTGAAAAAGAATGAAAGGATCTGATTTGAATATAAATTTCCGGAATATCAAATATAGTTTGAAAGAATTATGGCTATAAATTGTACCAGCCATATTCGTAAAACGTGAGAAGTAACGTAGGTTCCAACACATTTCAAGTAAACTAATTAGATTCAATTTGAAGAAGTAATATATTACAATTGATAATTATCGCAGTAAGATACCTAAAGTTTCCCAAATACCAATTCATATTGTTATTAAATATTCAGACTAGGTTACAAATTTTTTGTGTATTTCAAAACGCAGTAACAATAAATTCCCAAATAATTTTTCTGTAAGATCTTCATGCAACAGATCTTATATTTGTTTCGTTGATGGACCATCTTGACAATGCTTCATATGAAATAGGTCATTTAATGATTTCAAAAAATTGATTGTTAGTAGCCGTAATGATGGTAAAGCACTATAAACGCAGATCCCTTAATTTTGAAAATTCATTAACCAATTTTTCCTAAGATTTGCACTGAGCTAAATGCCGCAATATTCTTGAATTACCTCGACATATGCTTCGGACTGTTAACTCAATATCGATATAACTCATTTCGAATTGAATGTACAGCATAACTTTACCTTCAATATTGAGTTAGTACCCTGAAATATACGCCCATCGGATGTGCAATGTAGTCAATTTTTCTATATATACGATATATTTCAAAGAGTTTCATTTAGTGTTATGGTGGAAGTCGATGAACATTATTGCAGTTCAGCCCTAAAAACCATTATTTACATTATCTTCAGAATAAAATCCAGAAAAAAGGAATACAGACGTTAAAATTTCTCTTTGTATTGTGCAAACTGGAATAAAAATGCATATATTGGCAACAATTCGTTTCAGAACTGACCTTAACATAATTAAGAATTGTTTAGCATCGTGAAAAACAGCGGTAATATCATTTTCCAATGAAAACTCAGCTGCCAGTACTCTAGTACATTTGTTGTATCCTTCTCCAAAACTATTCAGTGCGAGAGATACCTCCAAATGAAGCCTTGATAAGCAATATTTACAAGCAGTATTTCACTACGAAAACATTTAAAGTAGGTTTGCCACGAATAGGCGGTTACTATTCGGTATTCGGCCTATTCGGTTACTTTTATTATATTCGGCCGAATAGCGAATACTTAAGTAATATATATTGTTATAGGAGACAATTGGTAAAAAAACCAATTCGATTCATGTATTCATATTATCATTTCTCTTATAATAATTTAAGTAGTCACTGGTACATAACACAGGTATATAACCATCTTCTGTATTAGAAAACTTAGGAATGTTTCTATGCATTTGAATTGTTTTCGTAATCAAAATTTGGAAGGGGAAGGTTATAGTGCAGAAAGACTAATTTTTCTGTATTTTTAGGATGTAGTTTACTTTTTTTTCTCGTACACCATCTCAGCTTCAGAGAAAAGGCGCTCTGAATAAACACTACTTCTTGGTGCCGACAAATATTTTGCGGCAACCTGATCCACCTAAATCACGTATACAGATTGCCATGACGTGGTATTTCTATGAGCTATGCTTTTTCTGCTTTCATCTCTTCGAAGATATCCATAGAAGTTGAGTGAATAGTCTGATTTAGACTTTGCGCTCCAGTTCTCATCTTCTTGGTCAAATTAAGGAAGGAACTCGCGTTATCGTCGCTTGTTTCTTCACAGCTCATTTTTATGCTATCGATTAATACATGCTGCTTCGCTTTTTCTTTTTGCAGTTGATTGGTGAAAATGTTTATTTCAAATCGTTGATCGAGAAAGCTTGCCACCAAATGATTTTTACACGTTGTAATGTCTTCAAATATGTCTTAATTTGAGTGTTAGCTGTTTTAATACACTCATTTTATTGTAATATCGCAATAAGGTAGCAAAAGATTATTTGACCTACCTTTCTATTTCAGAATTTATACACATAACTTCATGTGTTTGTTTGATCTCAAAATGAATTTTTTGTGCAACGTTACAACCCATAACATGGAGAAATTCTATGTTAACATATAAAATTCCATACTTATGTTCGTACCAGGACTATTCTAAATAAAATACATGAAACTTTAGAGCTTCTGGAATTTTATTTCAGCAATTTCATTTCTGAGAAATGATATTTTCTCAGTAGAAATAGCAGCTACTGTGGATTTTCATTTTATGAATTCAGAAAGAATTTTCCGCATCGTCAATATTCAGTGTTCATATCGAAGCAGGAAATTCACGATATTTTCCAACTTTTGTGGTATAATTTTCAATAGAATGTGGGTTCTTCAATTAACGACTACTTTTTCCAGTTATAAGAACAAACAAATGCATTTCTTGAATTTAATGAGGAACAGTTTGCTCAATATCACAGGATTGTTGTAACTGCTTGACATTTTTTCCGGGTCTCTCTCAAAAATTGACACACCCAAACAATTGATGAAATTCTCTGAAATAAGGCGACTATAATTCAATCAATTCATATGAAGCTACGTTTCACCTAGACATCAGCGAATGATCAATCTGTTTCAAATATTTCTTAACGAATTCCTTGAATTCTTGGAGTTTCATGGAAATCTTCCACTCGCGCAATAGTTAATTAGCAAACCTTTCTCTCTATATTGCTATTGATAATTTAGGGTGATGGCAGGAGAGCTAGTGAACCCTCCGGGTAATTGTGTGTCGGTGAGGCTAACAATATTTTATATAGTCATAGCATACTAAGTACGGTAATCATCGCCTGGTACGCATCAGCCCTGAACCTCATGAACGTACTTTTGAAAGTGTAGAGAAAATCTGACAAAAACTTGTTGTTGGGAGCATGAAATGTTTCAAAACCAAAGACGTTGTTATTTGAATTTCTCACGATGAATTTGGGGTTATGTGAAAAGATTGTGAATACAAAAGTTTTAGATCTTTTCATTGCCTACAACTTTTCCATTCACCTTTTTTCCATAGGAATTGTAATTTTGCCGGAAATCGAGATAAACCGTTTCTCAACCTTAAAACCCTACCCCTTCCGGTTCTTGGCCTCAGATCATCCGCGAATTATTTTTCTTTAAGGTTCGTTACATTCTTTTCTTTTTCCAATGGCTTTCATGCCAATAACTTTTGTTTTTGTTTCGAAAATTATCGATCCTGTTCTAAGAGAAAAAAGATGAGGTCTTCTCTCATAATAGTGACATACCTGATGATGTGAAGATTAATTTTGAAACTTTATATAATTTTTGATATGATTTCATATTATATTTAATACTTAACTTATTAAACCTATCACACCCATAATTACTAATCTCACATAATGGAATTTGCATCAATGAAAATAGTTTTCGAGCTAGGTCTCTTGCTTTCACTCCCATTTTATCTTTCATCTCACCTGTCAAAAATTTGGCCTGCCATTGTTCCCACCTTCTTTTAGTCACCAGACAAAGATATATCTACATAAACTGCAACTTTACAGAATGAAGTTAATTTTAATAGATATACTACACACCTTTCGGTTCGCCTGGCAGGTACTTGTGGTCATCAAAATCGCCTGTTAATTTTTTCAACTTCACAATGAACAAACTAAATCGTGTTGAAAATTTAAGTTAACAGCCACAAGTTTTTTTTCAGCTTTTCCATTTATTTTCTTAAGGATCTACTTATTGACAAATTGGTTGAGGCTTTGTTCAATACTATTGTATTATAACTATACATAAAACTATAGTATTGAACAATACTAAAGTATTGTTCAATACTATTTCAATTAATTTTAATTTTAGTTTTTCACTGTATATTTTCGCTTATACTTTCTTTTTTGTCTTTTTTTCCGCTCATTTTTTCTCAGTTATTGTTATTT
This sequence comes from Henosepilachna vigintioctopunctata, assembly GCA_030704895.1. Lineage (NCBI taxonomy): Eukaryota > Metazoa > Arthropoda > Insecta > Coleoptera > Coccinellidae > Henosepilachna > Henosepilachna vigintioctopunctata. Next base: position 3,744,261 of record JARQZJ010000093.1, on the reverse strand, counting down.
GTGCACGATTTGTTATTTTTTCGCTGTAATTGGATGTATATCTGTTGGGAATAGATGTTTTATTATTATTGTTATTATTATTATTAAGCATAGGGGTTGATGGCAAGCAGGGCTGATGCGTGCTAGGCGATGATTACTGTACTTAGTATGCTATGATTCATCACTATAAGAATTTTTAGCCTTACAGACATGCCGTTACTAGAAGGGTTCACTGCTATTGATCTATAAGGAGAAGCAAATAAAAAGGGTTGGAACTGAATGAAACTGAGAGTGAAATTCACTACACATAATAAATTTCCGTTTTCCATAGTTAAAGCATGCTTTTAGAAACATAAGCTCTTTTTTCAGAAGATCCCATTCATATACGAGTAAGTACTATATTGGCAATATTCGGGTCATAATTCCTAAATCAGGGTGAATATTCGTATACGAAAACAAAAACTGTGATAATTTTTTGCTTCAATTAAGAAGCGATTTCCCTCTTTGAAACGACTTTTAAAGTGTTGTTAGTATCTTTGAAAGAAATGAATTAGTTTTCCTTCTACTATATCCATAATACTCGATTCGATGTTTCCTGGAATACTTCGTTTGTCATGAATATTTTCCCATATTGAGATTCATATTGACAATCATGTTTTCAAAATATTTTTTCGTTTCCATTGGCTGTGTTCTCATATTCGTTATTATTTCATTTCATTTTCATAATTGAATATAAACTTAAATTCAAACACTTGAACTTATGATTTACACTTTATTCCACTACATAGCATGACGCGTTTCGTCGTTACAAACGACTTCTTCAGATGCTTACAGAATAGTAACAACATTGTGAAAAACACAGGTATAAATATCAGGGAATTTGGGATTCTATGACTTTGGGTTTTACCTAAGATATTCCATTCTGACATATAATTTTTATTACCTGAAAAGGTTTAACAATGGCGAATTGTTTAATTCTATATATTCATTGAGTAAATATCCAGAATTTTCATGCCGATTTATTTCCCAATAATCTAATTGACTACTTCTTCCTATATTGTGTGAAACTTTGAAATTCGTATCAAAAGTATGGTTTTCTGTTAATAAATGATTAGCATAATTCGAATTACTTTTACTATGCGCCAAACTATATTTATGTTCCTGTATTCTAGTACCGAAATTAGTACTAATTTTACCTATATATATATATATATATATATATATATATATATATATATATATATATATATATATATATATATATATATATATATATATATATATATATATATATATATATATATATATATATATATATATATATATATATATAAAATTATATGTTACAAATTTCGGTACTAGAAACAGGAACATAAATATAGTTTGGCGAATAATAAAAGTAATTCGAATTATGCTTATCATTTATTAACAGAAAACCATATTTTTGATACGAATTTCAAAGTTTCACACAATATAGGAAAAAGTAGTCAATTAGATTATTGGGGAATAAATCGGCATGAAAATTCCGGAATATATATATATATATATATATATATATATATATATATATATATATATATATATATATATATATATATATACCGGGACATGTTCCACAATTCAAGTCAAGAAGTCGTTTGTAACGACGAAACGCGGCATGCTATGTATTGAATAAAGAGTAAATCATTAGTTCAAGTGTATGAATTCAAGTTTATATTCAATTAAAATGGATTTACGTCAAGTAAACGCCAACACTATTGAATTATTTCCATAAAATATACTCAAGTGTTTCCAGGCCTCTTCAGGAGAAATTAATCAGTTCTATCTTTGCTATATAGGTATTCTGTACCTGATTTACTGTTTCGAATTTTCGAGATGTCTTGTTTTTTATGAATGTCTTCTCAAATTGAGATTCATAATTATTCATAAACTCATTTTCACTAGAGTTTTTGTTTTACTTGACTGTGCGCAAGAACGAGCGGACCCAAAGAAATAATCACCTTGAAATTCATTATTTCATGTATTCACCAAAATCTCTCTAAGTGTTTCAAGGCTTTTTCAGAAGAATTGATTCAGTTTTGTCTTTGCCATATCTGTAGCAATTTAAAAAGCAAAAAGAACGAAGCAAAATGTTCCGTTCTTCATCATTTTTTTCACTGGCTATGCACACAAACGAACCTTGAAGAAATAGAGTCTTTGGTTCTTGAATTCATGATTTTCAATATCTCGAGGATATTTATGGTAAAAGAAAATTATATTTTTCCATTATATAAATATCAATTTTCATTCTGTTTTGACCTCCTAGGTAAATAGGTAATATATTGCTTTTTCTTTGTTCAGTGAGGATATTACAGTTGCGATTTATCCAGCTTCTCTCATAATATCGTTCCATTAGAATCGAGATAAAATTATATGAAACTATTAATACGCCATTATGTGAGCATTTATGTTCACCACTGAGTAATGCATCCATCCATCTACTGAAAATAATGCGGGATAACCATTATTCAATGTTTATCGAACATTAGGATTTATTGGATTTCATAATGTGAAGCAAGGTGTAGAATAAATTTGATAAAAGCAACTTTTGGACGCGATATCAATGGTTTGATAACGACTCTGAATGGATGTCCACATTTGTATTCCCGAGACTTTTATGCAAATTCCTGATTCTTTCCTGCGATAAAACAGACTCTCACCGAAAGAAACTCGCAAAGGATATCTCATAATCTGGGAATGAGTCACTTGATCCAAGTTAGCCAAGTCCATCGTTATTGAAACATCACAGTATTATCGTGATGCACTGGATATACATTTAAGGAATAATTGAATTTAATTTAAGGAAAACACTGGAATGAATTCTTGAAATCTGGACATATTTTTGTAGTTTTAATACCATCATCAAGAGTTTAATTCTACTGATTCTGATTTAAAGGGTATCACTTTCATGATTTCATTGTTTATATATATATATATATATATATATATATATATATATATATATATATATATATATATATATATATATATATATATATATATATATATATATATATATATATATATATATATATATATATATATATATATATATATATTATATATATATATATATATATATATATATATATATATATATATATATATATATATATATATATATATTATTATTATTTCGATTGTTCCCCATGAGGAGAGCGACTGAACTTGAATTCGCAATCATTAGGAATTTTGCTTCATCTTTTTTGCCTCCCAAAAACGTTTCATCCTCTCTGAATGCTCTTTCTTCCGTTCATCTGTCCACTTCACTCCAGGTTGACGATTTACTTTTTGCTTAAACTTTATATGTGGGATTGTATAGCGGCATTCAGTGCGATCTTCGAGATTTTTTATATTGATCTGTTGTAGATCCTCTTGGACCTCTTTTAGCCACTCTGTTCCGCATTTACTATTCATAATTATATTGAGTAGTTTCTTCGGTATTCTGGACTGTTTCATTCTGTAGACATGTTCATAGAACTTTGCTCGTCGTTTTCTGATTTCTTCCGTTATCGTATTTGTCTTTTGATACAGTTCATTTTGAGGTCTTTTCATCCAAATACCGTTTCTATTGATTGGCCCGTAAATCTTTCTGAGAATTTTTCGTTCTTGTTTTTCTATTTCTCTAATTCTTGAATGGCGCCAATAACTATTGATTCAGCTGCGTAGATTGCTTTTGGAAGAACCGTTGTGTTATAATGCCTCAATTTGGCGCCTCTCGAAATGCACTTTTTGTTATAGTGAGCCCATGTTAGTTTGTAGGCCCATTGAAGCTTGGTTATTCTCTGTTCATTAGCGATTCGGTTTAAACCTGAGGACTGTATAACTTCCCCGAGGTATTTAAAGTGGCCTACTTGCAGAATTTCACCATGTTTTGTCATAAGAGAAGATTTATTTTTTGGTTTTCTTTCCATGTATTTGGTTTTATCATAAGAAATTTGTAACCCAGTTTTCTGCGCAATTTCATGTAGTTTTTCCACGGCGCGAATGGCTTCAGTTCTGTTGTCTGTGATGATAGCAATATTGTCTGCAAAGGCGAGACATTTGACATTTATTCTATTTTCTTTTTTGATGCCCACTTGTATGCCCTTCACGTTAAGTTCCCATTCCCTTATAATCTTTTCTAAAACAATATTGAAAAGAATTGGCGAAAGTCCGTCCCCCTGCCGCACACAGGTTTTGATTTCAAAGGGATCTGATATTTCACCCATAAATTTTACCTTGGAAGTTGTACCTGCAAGTGTCTGTTCTATAATTGTTCGGGTCTTTCGATCGATTCCAAATTCTTTCATGATTTCGAAAAGGGTTTCGCGGTCTACCGAATCATATGCTTTTTTGAAGTCAATCACTGTATTTCTACATTTCCTCATCTGTAATATCGTCTTCAAAGTCCAGATCTGTTCAGCACATGATCGTCTTTTTCTGAATCCAGCTTGGTATTCCCCAATTAGTGGATCCGCTTGGTATTCTATTCTGTTTAGGAGTGCTTTAGAAAGTATTTTGTACGCAACCGGGAGTAAGGAAATTCCCCTGTAATTATTGATATCCATTTTGTCCCCCTTTTTGTGCAATGGATGTATCAACGCGCATTTCCAATCCTATGGTATCTGTTTCGTTCTCCAGATTTCTGATATTAAATGATGAAGTTTTTGGGTCAAAGTAGTATCGTTCAGTTTCCCGAGTTCCGCAATAATCCCATCTTCTCCTGCTGCTTTGTTGTTTTTGAGTTGCTTGATAATTGCCGTAATCTCTTCCATATCAGGGGCTTGCGAGTCTGGATGCGTAAACCCCGAAAAGTCGAACATAAGTTTTTCTTGGGGGGGACTGCAGTTGAGAAGGGTACTGAAATATTCGGCTAGCATTTTGCAGTTATTTTTTGTGTTAGTTTTCAACGCGCCATCGGATTTTCTGAAGCAAAGAGTGGGCGCTTGGTATCCTCGCAAGTTTTCTCTGAAAGTTTTGTAAAAATCTCTAGTATTATTATTGGTGAAATCCTTCTGTATTTCGTCACACCTATTATTATCGTATCTCCGTTTTTCTCTTCTAATTACTTTGGAGGCCTGTTTTTGAGTTGTAAGGAAATTCTCCCAGTTTTCCTCATTTTTATGGCCGTTAAATTTTTTCCATGCAGTTATTCTCTTGTCGACTGCTTGGTCGCAGATTAAGTTCCACCAGCGGTGTTTCCTGGTGCGAGGAGGTTGTCCTAGTGTGATGGCTTTCTGAATATTCTTTGTAGGGATTTCCCAATTCGTCGATTCTTCCTGATTGATTTGTGCAATGATTGTATCCTTGTGAAGTTTCAGATATTCTGGATCAGACCTAACTTTTCTGGGTGTAAATATTTTATTTCTGTTGGGTTGAAATTTTGTTTTTATTTGGAGGAGATAGTGATCCGAATCAAAGACGCCTTTACGAGTTCTAACATTCAAAATTTCCTTTACGTTGTTCTTGGAAATTGCGACATAATCAATTTGATATTCACCCTGCTTGAGACTGGGCGATCTCCAAGTAGTTAGCTTATGTGCAGGTTTTTGAAATTGAGTACTCATGATTTTGAGTTCGAAGTTCCTACAGACGCGATTAACCTTTCACCGTTCTTGTTAGTACGTTTGTGTTTAGTATGGGGACCCGTTGTGTCTCTGAATTTCCTTTCCTTACCTAGCTGTGCGTTAAAATCTCCTAGCAAGATTTTCACGTGGTGTTTTGGTATTTTATTGGTTGTTTCTTCCAATGTTTCCCAAAAATCTTGTACGCTTTCTGGAACGGTTTTGTTGTGGTGATTAATGGGAGCGTGCATTTCGATTAAAGTGTAAGCTTTATTAGCTGATTTGATAGAAAGCAACGAGACTCTCTCATTGGGCGATGTGAAATTAATAACCGAGTCTAGTATGGAATTGTGTATCGCGAATCCGGTACCTAAAAGCGGTAATTTGCCCATTACTTTCACGGCAGGTTTCCCTTTGTAGATTCTGAAACTGTCGGTGTCGAAATGATTCTCGTCCATGAATCGTGTTTCTTGGAGAGCGGTGATTTTGAGATTGAACTTTCTCATGGTGTTGGTGAGCTGCTTCAGTTTACCTGTTTTAGCGAGTGTATTAACGTTAATTGTACCGATTTGATGTTTTTGTTTGATCTTGAGATAATGGAAGGTTTTTGAGAAGCTCCGATTCTTCTCCGCATGGTGTCCCTGATCCCCCAGAATTCGATGATCAGGTGAAGCCAGTCTTTCGACTGGTGCCTGGGGTAGTGATACTTTGATCTTGTTTTCCATCATGCGTTCAAGCTGGATAGAGCTTAGGGGTGGTCTCAATTGAGACCACAGGGTGTACGACTCGATTTTTGAGTTCGAGAAGATTGAAATACAGCCGCCTCAACTAGAGAAACAGACGCTGACCACTGGCCGTCAGATACTGAACAGACGCCAATGGATTTGTTTAGTTAGTTTTTGGTCCGCCCTGTGTATCAGTGTCTCCTATATCTAGGAGACTTTCCCTTATCCGCCACCTGGGGAGGCGCCCGATGGGGGTACTAACAACTCCACACGAGATATATATATATATATATATATATATATATATATATATATATATATATATATATATATATATATATATAATATATATATATATATATATATATATATATATATATATATATATATATATATATATATATATATATATATATATATATATATATATATATATATATATATATATATATATATAAATATTCATTTTCTTGGGATAAGCAGCAGAAAGGTAAGTAACACTTTTGTATCTTAACTCGAGCTTTCGGGACTATATTTTTCTCTTCATTAGAAGTTAGATACAGAGATTTTTCTCAAGGTTGTTAAATTATGTATAATAGGACATTGAAATTCTGAGTTTCATAAAACAATCAAAAACAATTTATAGCCAAGCTTACCAAAAGATTTAAACCTTATACTGACGCTCACCAAGATTTAAATATTTCAAAAATTTTCAAGCTTTGAATATTTTAGTGAGCTTGGCTAAAAATTGTACTTGAATGTTTCGATGTCCTGTTCTTAATGTCATGTGCTTAATAATTTCAATGTCGCATGATACAGAATTTGAAAATTTTGAGAAAAATCTCACTATCTAACTTCTGCTGAATAGAATAATATATTCGCGAAAGCTTGAGTTAAGATGAAAGAATGTTACTTACCTTTCTGCTGCTTATTCAGAGAAATAACACGTCTTTCGAGCTTATTGGGTTTCTTCCGAACAGAGTGGCCAAGTTCAATCTCTATTGTTCTTGTTTTAGCATCTCCAGGTTCGTACAACTTGAACTTGGCTACCCCGTTCTGAAAACAGTCAATAAACTCGAAATACGTGTGTAAGTTTTTCCAATTGCGAGCTGTGCCGTTAATATTCACTTCTGATTATGTTTTCTCCGCATCAAACATTTGTCTTATTATTTTAAAAACACCTAAAACATCAAATAAACAACGAAACTGATGAAACTAAAAATACAACTGACAACCAATTTCTAGCTTTGCCATATATTCCAAATCTAGTGGAAAAACTAGACAAATTTTTCAAAAAATACAATAAAATATTATGTCATAAAGAACATAATTTGCTACAATGTATCTTTAGTAAACTTAAGAGTATCATACGAGACAACAAAAGGACACACACTGTATACCTACAAAACAGGCTAAATGATCACAAGAACAGGCATTTCGAAAAAACACGAACAGGCATTGAATCATAGATTTGACTTCACCAAAACAAAAATCCTGAAATTCGAATATAACAAGAGAAAACGAGAATATCAGGATGCCATTAATGACAAGATAGTAATGAAAGGACTTATTAAAATCTATAACAACATCCTATGCGCATACTGACACCGGAGAAACAGATATAGTGAAACGAAAATTTAGTCTTTATCCGAATGTGAACGACATCGTATCGATTGAAAAGTAACATAATTTTTTATTAAAAGTGTAATAACTATTGGAAAACTTTCTTCATTTGAATATTGTTTCATATTGTAGTAATAAGTATTGTTTTTGTTTGCGTGGTAAGTTTTGATCGTGTAATGTTGTATACATCCCTGTCATTTTCTTTTTAGTTGATGACAATATATGGATAAACTTGATTTGAAAAAGGCCCAAAAATGGACCGAAACGTAATGTGCTGAACATTTTTAATAAATAATTTTGAGAACTAAAAAACCCAATAATTTCTTTCTGAATATAAATAAAATGGTTCAAGATAGCAATGAATATGAATATATATATATATATATATATATATATATATATATATATATATATATATATATATATATACGTCCTGTTGACACGCATAGAATTCGAATGGAGAAAAGCCACTCTATACCAAGTTTCAACACTATCACAAAGGTTTCAACTTTCGTTTACATTTACTCACTTTAAATGTCATTCATTGTTTTCACAAATATTCCGACACTTCGGTTGGCGTGTTCATTCGCTGGCAAACATGAGTCTCTTCATGCAAATATTGAATAACGTTTGAAATGCCAATATCAACTTTCAATGGCACGCCAATAAATTGTGTTTTCTGAAAATTTCGCAGGTGTTCAGTTTTTAGAAGGTTCCAGAATATTCCTGGAATGGCATTCCACTGCTTTTTTGGTTATTCCGATATTTAATAGTAGTGAATTATCGAAATTATAAAAAGCCGTCACGAGTGTATGAATTAATGATGAGGAATGACAAAGAAGAAGAACTTTTCTGTCGCCGATTTCTTACCGAATGGTGTTTAAACAAGTAGAGAATGCGAACAAATCTGAAACTATGTCCGAATGAACAATTTGAGGCTTAAACTATGATAATTAAATCAATATATATTTACCTCAATCACTTGAACATTACTTTAGAAAATATATTATATTGTTATTTTCACTATATATCCATAAAGTCAGACCTTAGAATTCAGTAATTTTCACAGAATATCACTTCACGAATGGGGAACGTTGCTATCGAATGCTGCTTCTTTTCATCAATTCGAAATGATATGAAAATATGAAATTTGACATTTTTCGAAACGCAAATTTGACAATAACCATAATGCATGACAATGCATTAGAGCAAGAATGGTCTTCATTCTTGCTCTAACATATTTGGGCCATTGGATATTTTCGTATATACATATATATGTTACCGGCCAAACCCGATTTTAGGCCAAACTAGTTGTCTAGGCTAAACTAGTTCATATTATATGCGATCGGATTAACCGGTACAGACTAGGCCAAACTGGTCTGTCCTAAGGGTGATAGGAGAAACTAGTTTAACCTTTTAGAAACTGGTTGAGCCTAATATGAAAAGTACACTTCAGGATAAACTAGTTCGGCCTAGTCTATACTAATTCACTCAGTCAGAAAGGTTTAAGCGAGTACGTGTTCAAGGCATGAAAAACCGTGCCTTTCAGTCAGGAGTAAAACAATCGCCTTACGATGCCCTATTTGGTATAGAGCCTAGAGTAGGACTTTCGACTTCATCGTTGTCGTAAGAAATAATAAATGATATTCAGGATGAGAACGACCTTAGAAAAGTTATCGAAAATTATTCGAATAGTAACCAAAGTGAAAATGGTTATGATGTTGTGGAAATTGACACACAGAACATTCAAGACGCTGAATGTTCAAAACGGCGGCTGAAAATCTTGAGAGGCATGCAAAAAAATGAAAGCCTCTTCGGACTATGCCAATATTGTAGACAATAGTTACTGTTATATACCAATTCCAGACGTCGACAAAGCCAGAGGTGACCTCAGAAACATCATTATGGTTATCCTTCAGACAAATGACGAGGGCTTTCATAAAGTTGGCACCAAACATGGTGTATTGCAGAAATTATATTGCAAGTACAGATTTTTGCTCACTGTATTGTGAAAGCCCATGTTAATAATACTTTTAATTCATTGTTGACATAACCATTTTTTTTGGGATTGAAAGATATTTGTTTGAATTTGCTTTTTTTTCAGAATTGAATGCGATATTTGTATTCAGAAATTTTTAAGCGTATATGATGTTGAACAAGATACTGCAATATCTCTGATGACTGCAGCCACTAAACATTCGGTTGGTTCGTGGCAAGATTTCCTAAGTTGCAGCTGCGTAAGAAACTGCTTGAAAAACCGGTGCAAATCCAAAAAAAATGGCGCTCTGCAATTCCAAATTCCATCAGAATACATCATGCAAAAATAAGTGAAATTGATTTTGATCTAATTAATAAATGCATCTTAATTTTATTTTTTGTGGTATTCTATTATTTTCGGTTAGTATAGTCTAGACCAAACTAGTTTATCCTGAAGTGTACTTATTCAAATCAGGCTTAACCAGTTCCTCCTAGGTGAAATTAGTTTCTCCTATTACCCCTAGGACAGACCAGTTTGGACTAGTCTGTATCGGTTAATCCGATCGCTTATAGGATGAACTAGTCAAGCCTAGGCAAAACTAGTTTGACCTAAAATCGGGTTCGGACGGTAACATATATATACTTTAATATTCATTGAAATGAAGTTTCAATGAATTCAGTTCATTTTCATTTTATAGTTTTTTAGTGTGTTCTTCTAGTAGGTGGTGATATATTTCTCAATTTCTCAATCTTCTTGAGAAATTTTCAACTTGAATGGTGATATATCGTATAAAGTATCTTAAAACGTTACACAAACGTTTTGAAACACATTGTGTAAAGTATTTTAAAACGTTTTAAAATACTTTACACTGGTTGAAGAGATAAATATTAAGCATCGGTCTATTTTGAACCACGATTATTACATGCGATGCAGTCTTAACATTTATATTTTCAACCAGTGTAAAGTATTTTGAAACGTTACTATAGGTTACTTAGATCGTCAATGATAGTGAGTATTGAGTCGTACCATGGTGCGTCAACCATTGAACGTTATAATTTGCATATATTTTCAATAATCCATATAAGATTGATCGCTGGTTCGATTTAACAATTAATGAGGTTCGTTTACAGTTTTTTACTGTTGTGAGAGCTCCATAGACTATAAATTGACACGCTTCGCGGTGGTCCTTAAAATCAATCTCATTTTCTAGATTTGACTTCATCATTTTAATGCAGCTTCTGTGTTGACTCGAAACACGTCAATAAACACAAGAGTTATATGATGGATAAGAGGATTCGTATAATAATAAATAATTTAACACTGAAAATACACATCTTATAAATATATATATATATATATATATATATATATATATATATATATATATATATATATATATATATATATATATATATATATATATCATTAATCAGAAGGAGTATTGCCTGGTAATTGAAATGTAATTGTTTGGGTTATAGGCAAATGAAAGGCCACTATGAATAGGTTTTATTCAATTTGGATGCCTGGTTCATATTTCGATTGTGATTACAATCTTCATCAGGACTCTGAAAAACATTTACATACCATTATACTTGTAAAAAATTGTGTTTAACAACTTACGGCAAACTGAGAATAAAAGGTTTGGCCAACAACCATCCAACAGGAAGATGTTATTTAAAAATAATAATAATAGACAGTAAATACCTACTGATTATTGTTTTGAATTGTTTTAAATTCTGCTTATTATTTACTGTCTATTACTATTATTATTTTTAAATAACATATTCCTGTTGGATGGTTGTTGGCCATACCTTTTATTCTTAGTTTGCCGTAAGTTGTTAAACACAATTTTTCACAAGTATAATTGTATG